>CM070831.1:18554605-19154605 GCA_036326025.1 Chrosomus eos
AGCCCTTTTCATGTGATTTAAAGCATGAGTATTTCTTCCTTTGTTTGGCATGCAGCCAATGTGATCTACCCCAGGTACCGTCTCCCAAATCCAAATCCTCCATCTTTTCATTTAACCTCAGAACTCTTCAGATAGGATACATCTCACAGATGCTAATGTTCAGATGAATAATCTAAATTAGTTGGTTAGTATTAGTAGGAGTAAGGTGGACATCTTACCCCATATTGTTTTCTTTTTGTGGAACATTAATGTATTATTGAGTTAGACCAGTTATGTTTGGTTTCAAATCCAGCAGGTACTATGTTCATTAATTTTAGATTGGCCCATTTATCCCTGTCATTCCTCCTGATACTCTTTTCTCACTGCTCTAAAAAACTGAACTGCCTCTCCATCCAGTCAATAAAGTCCACGTATAGGTTAACATAGCACACATCACTATCCCTCTTTTTTTGGTGTCTACATCTGTCAGTTTTGTTATTCTTGTTTTTCTTTATCTCCTGCCTTCATTCTCTCTCTCTTTTCCCCTGTTCTAGCTATGCTACCTTCATGCTGACCTCTTCAGGAACTTCAGTGCCAAAGACACAAAGAAACACTTTGGGGAATTCTACAACACTTTCCTTGAAAAAGGAGCGGTATGTGAACAAGAAGGGTTCTAGAGATTCAGCTGTCAAGTTTATTTATCTCTGTTACAAGTTTTCCTCTTTGTTCTGTCACAATTGACCCTTCGCAAAGACCCGCCCTCCTTAGTTACTGTCGCTATGTTCCGACAAGCTACGCCGCTCTCATGTTCTCACCATGTTCTCACGCAGTGAAAAATACATCGCGGAGCAGAGAGGAGACTGACAACACGCGGACAGACAGGACAGACCAGGTTACTTTTCGGTTACTTTTGATATTAAACATATTAAACAAAGTCTCAGCTTTCAAATATGGTCATTTTTTGAAAGAAATTTAAACAATAAATACCGTTTTGTGGCTCTTTAATGTGCCGTGACAGATCGCTGCAGAGCATCAGTTAAAGCTGCTCGTGATCTGATCATCTCTTCCTTCTAGTTCATTTATAGCATCAAATAAACATGAATTAACATAAGAAGGAATGTTGTTTTAACCGCGGAAAGGCGCCAGTATATTCAGTTTTTCAAGTTCAAATCCTCCCATGTTAATCTACTAACTCTCCTGACTGCTTGATCCGACAAAATGGCGGATGGCGAAGTATGATTGGTCAGAACACCTGTCAATCAAGCTCCACGCGAAGGGTCAATTTTCAGTCTACCCGCGTTTTCTTGTCTCTGTTTTTGTTTGACCCCCTAAAGGAAACCTGGGGATTATGTTTGAAGGGGTATTTTATTTATCACACAGATGATCTGCTGTTCGTCAATCTTATTTTAAGCTTGTTGTCTTTCAAAGTGGAGAAATAGCTTTTGTTCATCGTTTTCTGAAAAGGCGGATTAACATAAACTTATACATGGAACATAAAAAAATACAAGTGGAGCAAAAATAAGAGATTTGGAAAGATATTTCTGATGAAATTAGAAAAATGCAGAATGGTAGTTGACACATACAGTAACCATCACATGTCATTCCTTGTCATTTTATTTATCTTTTATTTTTTTATTTTGTAACGCCATTACCTTTTAATTATTATAAGTTCAGAAAACAGCATGATATAAAATTATTCACAAAAAGCTGTTTAAAATTATTTTAGGCTATTAAATTTGTATTATCATACGGCTTGTATTGCATTAAAGCGACTGAAATCTTTGTCTAACTAAATTTTGCAGTAAAATAAATGACTGGACTGGGGTGCTTCTTAATTTCATCATTGGTATGAGTGAATTTTTATTCCCAGTTCTTTATTTTTGATACTGAATATCAGGTCATTTCCCTGCTCGTCTGTTTCTCCCCCACTCCATCTTTGTTTAGACTTAATTTTTTGTCTTTGTCCTTTTCCCCCAGTCTGTCTGCATACCCCTTCTGTCCAATGCAGAGGTCTTCACTCCTGCTCCTGGAGAGCCACTGTCCTGCAAAGTTTAGTTCCAACCCTAATCAAACACACCTGAATCAGCTCATCAAGCACTTCAGAATCGCTTGAGTATTCAAAGGCAGGTGTGGTGAAGCAGGTTGGAACTAAACTCTGCAGGACAGTGGCTCTCCAGGAGCAGGAGTGAAGACCTCTGGTCCAATGTAACATTTTTCTTGGTGTGTTGTTTATCCTTATTTTAGACATGTTCTCCTTTTCTGTCTCATCTTAGTGTTTGTCCTACCCTAACTTCCTGTTTGGGTCATGGGAATGACCTCCCCTGATGAATGACTTTTTAACTTTTTTTCTTTTCTTTTTCTATTCAATATATAATCTCTGCACAATTCTTTGAGTTGACATGAAGGCTGTTGACATGTGGAATCTGGTTATTTATATTGTTGTGACATCTGGTGGTGCTGTGCTTGAATTACAGTCTACACTGGAGGACAAAAACATCAAGTTTAAGTTTTATAATTAAAATAATGCAATTTCTTACCCGACCAAGCCAATATAACAAATCCTTACGGTTGGATTTGGATTGGAAATAACATTTTCTCTTTTCATTCCTTCTATCTTCCAGATTCTCAAAGTATCAGTGCCAAATAACATAGCATCTGAACTGGGTAAGGCCTTCACCAGTAAAAATGAAAGTTCCTCTCTCACTGCATTTAACGTTTATATTGTTTTATTGCTGTAGTTTCATTAAATCCATTGGCCCCTCTGTCTCTCCTCTGTGTTCCTTCAGATCGCTTGCGTCCAGAAATGTACAGCGAAGACCAACAAAGACGTTATGTTAATGAAGTGAAGTTCATGCAGAGTCCAGAGATACTCCGGCAGCTGGAAGACTTTAGGTGAGTCAGTGACCAGTAAGTGAATTTCAAAATAAAGTGAACCTGGAGTACTTTGCATTCCTGATGCACAGTATATTATTTACCTAAGCTAAAAAATTTCAGGCTCTGATAACAAGTGTTCATCTATCCCTGGTGCTCCAGTAGCATACTTGTGTTTGTTTCCCTCATTAGGCAGAAGAGGATGATGGGAATGACTCCCAATGAGCATGAATTAAGTGACGTGGAATCCCATCGTCCCACCGACCGCATCCCAATGGAGATGAAGGAAAAGGCTGTAGCTGAATCCTTGTTGGAAAAGATGGTTGATGCCAAGTAAGAGCTGTCAATAATAATAATCTTATTTTATTCAACAGATGGTTTTATAGTTGTGCTTAAATTGTGACCAGTGTAGAATGTTTGAGCCCTGTGCTCCATAGAGTTTCAGCGAAATTTGTTATACATTGAAACAGAAACTCAGTTTCTTAGTCATTATCTATTCCAATAATTGTGCAGTCCTACTAGTATTTGTATATGTATCCCTAGTTTTAGTGGAATTATCCCATATGTTATGGTCAGTTTAAAGGGTGTCTGTTTTCTTGGTCTTGTCTGAACCAAGTATGTTCAGAAAGATTTATTAATTTAGTAAAGACCTTTACTTTTTGCTGCCCTCCGTAGTGCCTATCCTATAATCCAATCCTTATTTCGGACTGTCTGCTGTGTGATTTGTGTCCCTGTGCTGAGTCAAACACTATCTATGCAGTGGGGAAGAGGTTCTCCCTCTCGATACACTTTGACTGAATACAGCTATTGTCAAATCTGCATTCACAGCGGATCAGAACCCCCGAGTCTCTGTCGATATTCACTCACCGGCTGCTAACTGATGCCTATTGAATTGTCACTTTGCACAGGATCTTCTTGCTGCTGGGCTGTTTGACCCCTTGCAGTGAATTCTATAATAGTCGTATCAGAATTCACTCCACTCACTGTTCTGCTTCATATGCAGTTCAATTAACTCAGAGAACCAGCTGACGTATCCATTGAAGTTTCATTCACGGCTCTAAAATAGTTATTTTGTTGTGGGTTAGGGCCTTTCTTCTTTGCAGTTGAGTCAACTTTTGAAAATGTAAGCCAAAAAGTTAAAGGGATGCTTGCCTAAAATGAATGTGATTGAAACCAATATGATTTTTTTGTCTTTTGTAGAACACAAAAGGAGATATTTAGCACAAAGATCATGGCTGCTCTTTTCCAAAACAATTTTTTTTTTTATTTTTTTTTTTTTAAGAAATGAATTTGGTATTGGCCAACATTGGATAATTAAAGGGGACATATCATGCTAAATCTACTTTTTTAGCCCTTAAGCCTTTTGTTGTATATTTGGAGTGTTTATAAGTACAGAAAAGTTGAAATTAGTCTCTTCAGGAACTTCGTTGATATCTTCTGATATCTTCTAGATTTTTCTGTAATCTATGACGTTTTGTTAACTATCACGTCACAGTATTTGCAGCGGAACTGCCAAATAAGGACATCGACTTCCGGCCAAACACTTTGAGCAATCCGCCATTTGTATTTCTCGCTGCGATTTTGTAGTCCAAGTTCAAGGATGCAGAAGTTACGAGAGGGTACGTCAAAATGTTCGGTTGTTGGATGTAGTAACCCACACGCTTCATTACAACCGTCTCCCAGCATCAGAACCTCTTTGAAGCGCCTGTTTGTGTTTTATTTTTCACGGAAATGTACCCACATCTGTGGGTAAACTCATGTTTGTGTGCGCTGCGCGAAGCACTTCAAGGATAAATAACGTTACTTCAGCAACCTACACCAGTATAAAGAAGGATTTTCCGATAGACTTCGTCTGATTGAGGGGTCAGTTCCTTCTATCTTTGGAGACGACGAACAGAGCACTTCGGTAAGCTGTAAATAACGTTAATAAAAATAAAGTACTAATTTCTTAAAACACACGGTGGTCATGGTTTAGTTGTCTTGTTAGTGTGCTTGTTTTAACAAGAGGAGTAATCGACTTTTCTTTAATTGTTTATAATATAACTTATATTTTGTTTTGTGGGTATTAAATAGTCGTAAATCATGTAGTATTGTAGTAGTGGGCATGGATGGAGAACTTACTGTAAATACAGTAGTGCTAACACACCAATGCGATACATCCATATGAAGACGTTGTTCTGCAGGTTTGTCGTCTTTATTGTCATCTCGCTCCGACTCGAACATGTAAGGCTTGATGGACAAGTCTTCCGTTGTTGACATTTTATTAATAACGTGTGAATAAAAAGTTTCTGTGCAGCTAGATAATCGTATCTCTGCTATCAAACTACAATAATGGCCGAACGGGGAGGAGTTGAACCGAGTGTCACCTCTGCGAGCTGAATTTAAAGAGAACGCACCAAAACGAGTTGATCTCAGACGCACATCAGAAAAGCGGTAGAAAAGGGGTCTGTGGAGCTATAATAATGAGGAATTCAGACCCAATCATTGCTGCTCTGCTTTATATAGACCACAAATGTATGATTTATATGTAAAAAGGAATGATTTAAAATCATGATGTGTACCCTTTAATCCCTATTGTATTATAACTACTGTATTATAATGTTTTGATGCCTAAATTTACTTTTAAAATTATTTATTTTATGATTTAAAGGGCACCTATTATGGCATTTAAAATGTTCCTAATATTGTTCTGGGAGTCCCCAACAACAGTTTTACATGCATGCAATGACCACTTTTGTGGTCTAATAATATGCATTTATTTTTACCTGATTTGCTCACCGACCCCAAATGATTCGTTCAACGACTCATTTTTTCAAACCCCTCCTTTGCGTGACGCTAATCTGCGGTGATTGGTCAGATGACCCAGTCAGTTATTGTTTGCCTTAGCCCAACGCATAAACATATTGATAAAGCACTGCAGTACTACAATACGATCTATTCTTTATGACAACTCCAATAACAACGACAAACATTTCACATATTTCAAAAAAATTGACATTGGAGTCTTGGAGACGTAAAAGCTGCGCTGAGCGTAACTTACACACACAAATACTTATTGAGCATGCTACAAAACCCATAAAAGCAACAATTATTAATAATACTTACAGGTTGTGATTCGGAGAGGAAGCTGATTCAAATAAACTTGGTACTGAACCTTCCTTCAGTATCAGCCGGCTCGCGAATCCCCCTTGAAAGCATTTATGTTTGTAAAGCGATCGTCATTAAAATGACGTGAACACAGCACAAGGTTGGGCTATACTTGTGTGGTTTAGTTGTAAATATAAACTCTAGCCATGATTCTTCACATGCTCGTCTCTGGGCAGTGAAAAAAAGATCGCTTTTGATTCGCACTTCAGAACACAGTGTCGACCATTACGTTTTCAAGTTTTCCCCATAGTCATGTTTTCCCGTGTCTGCGCGGTGCACGCAATGAGTGGGCGTGGCCAATTTGATAAATTTTCCGCTTGACGTCACGATGAAAAGGAAAATGACTCATTGGAAAAACGATTCATTAAATTGACTCAGAGTCGACTCATACTTTTGAGAGACAATAACTTTTTTTACAATGAACTTTCATATATAAAACTTTGCAGGATGTTTTTGTTCACTTAGATCTATGTTGCACACTACATGAAAGGGAATTTTCAAAATTCCATAATAGGTGCCCTTTAAAAGTTTAGGGTCAGTATGTATGTGTGTATATATATAAAATATAAATTTTTTTTTTTTTTTTAAGAAATTAAAGTAGGTATATTTTTCACTTTTTCAACTTTAGTTAGTCTGTAATGTTGCTGTTTGGGCATAAAAAATATCTGCAAGGTTACAAATTGCAAAACATGCGGTTACAAGCGGTGCCAATCACAGTACACAGGGCCAGCTAAACAATCATCGATACCGGAACTAAACTCCACGTTCGAGACAGAATGTGAGAATGTGTTTTTTGAACAATCAAGCATGAAAGCATACTAATACACTCCACAAACTAAATCTAGACTTTGTAAAATGGCATAATTGGACCATTTTAACACATTTATTCAGCAATGACACATTTAAATGGATCGAAAGTGACCGGAATAATGTTACAAATTATTACCATTTCAAATAAAAAATAATCTCACTGACCCCAAACTTCCAAATGGTAATGTATGTACAATGAAGTTAGGGACTATTGTACACATCATTCACAGGATAAACCTGTATGGTTCTTTTACTGTACAGTGTGCAGTGAGTGCCAGATTTTCCCTGCTGGCTTTTATTGTGCAGAAATAATGATCTGAATTCAAATTGACAGAGTGTGCAGCAGAAGCGAAAGGCTCAGTGGTCTCCTCTTGTCTCACTTCCTGCTTGGGGGTCCTCAATACCCGTTGGGTGTAATCTATAATTCCTACAAACCCACATTCACCCTTTAATGTGAATCTACTGCACTCATTGACCCCGTGATCCCTGCCAATTAAAGCACCCAAATTTCTTTGCTTAAAGGAACAGTTCACCTTAAACTGCATCCTTGCTGAATAAACCCCAGACTGACCCCAAACTTTTGAGCAGAAGTGTATAAGATTTAATTCATAGTTTAGCTTTTTATTGTGTCTTGTAGTTAAAATCATTACACAAACCTCAAGCACACAAAACACTTCTGGCTTCATTTTGTTTCAAGCATGTCTGAAATAAAGACTAGAGAGTAAGATAATGATTCAGTAACTGCTCAGTTAAAGTAACACTAAGTAGTTTTTCAACCTTCATAATATATTTCCAAGACCCTTGTGATGGTACATCGACTTAAAATAAGTTAAATGACTCGTCTGCCATAGCCTGACGGGGTCTGTATCGCTTTTACTGGCACTATGTAACTTCGAGTTTCGGGTAGGAACCCGTGCACAAAAAGAACTACAAAATTCGACTGCTTTACGTCAAGCACTACAATAGTCATTATTTCGTTTTTCTTCGTTTCTGACGTCGCAATACATCATCCTTTCATGAAATCATGTAACATACTCTACCTTGTCTGTGGACATCGTTCATTCTAAAGCCGGTGCTGGATAAACAGCGAACGTGCGTGCGACGGTAGGCTAGATTATTTACGACAGCGGCAATGGACAATTTTGTTTCCAACCAGTAGGGCGACCGAAGAGGAAAATTTACTTGGTGTTACTTTAAGGATTCATCAAATTCAATCAAAGTGAACATTTGTGAGTCATTTCTCATTTGTTCATGAATCCACACTAGTTGCTCTCTGAGTGCAGATAGACAGAAAGACGTATTTTCCTGCCATTATATTGCATACATTTTAAAGTCTTTATATCCTAAGATCAATTCAGACTCCAATCAACTCTGGTAAAAATAAAAATGATTTTACTGCTCAGCAATTGTGAATCTGGCAATGTGGTATAACTGCTCTGCCTAATCACACCCTTTATTTTTATTAAAAATATGCACCATTTTACTGTACATGTAACTGATTCTGCCCCAAATAAAATAAAAAAAGAGAAAGAAAATAGACTGTACCTGTTGCAACCAGGGAGGAAGTGGTAGAGAGACGATGGTGTCAGAAGTGCCACGCTGGCAGGAAGTCTCTGCATTCTGGCTCTGTGCCTGAGAGAAATATAGAAAGAGGGAGAGACAGGGGTCAAGTTTGAGGCCGGCAGACGGAGGAAAACACTGCAAGAAGGGACAAAAGCTGGTTTGCAGTGAGACAGAATAGTTAATGTATACCAGATCCACCAGGGTAAAGTGATGTTGTAAAGGATGCACTGGGAAAAAATGCATGTAAAAAATTGTCTCTTACTCATTCTAGTGGCATTATTAGAGACATAATGTGTCCTCAGACTTCACACTGATTAGTTTAATGTCTAGTCTCAATATGGCTATTCAGTCTTCATATTCACTCACACAATCGTCCTCTGTTCTCAAACACGGTCTGCTTCCTCTCGCACAGTTTTTTTTTTTTATCCCTCATTCATTCTCCTCCGTCAGTGTAACAGTAATGACCTCACTTGCAGATGCTCTTATTGGCTGCACTTTTAATCTGAGAGGCGGATCAAGGTTTTTGATTGGCCAGACTCTGGGGATTCCTTATCGCACTCCTCCTTTTGTATTATCATAGGAAAACACGAGGATCTGATTTCCATGTTCTTGCATGCTTGTTGCATCAGACAAAAACACGGTTAAATAGTAAGTTCTGTGGATGGGGCACTTAGATTGCTTGTGGACTTTGCTGGAGGACAGTCTCAGTGCCTTAGGAGAGTGCCATCGTAGTGCTTGCAGTTTGTGAAGATAGTGTAGCTCAGACTTCTAGACATCTAATTTTGCAAGAGATTGTTTGGCTGGATTGCAATTTTTTGATGCAGCACTATTTTTTTACATCTTTTTTTTTATTTTAGTTTTCTTTTTATTTCATTTGCAAGTGACAGAATATGTTCATTAGTTTGATTTCTACAAACAATACAACAGTTACTGTCATATTGGGTCAGGGAAAGTGTGAACACTTCAGATTCCACCGTCCTAAAACAGAGTTAAAATCCAGTCGAGAATGAGGAAGAAAAAATGTTTCTTAACTTTAAACGGTGAGTTCCTTAGACCAGCGTTGTGCTGCATTTTTCCTTTGATGTCCCTCTTATTATTTCTGTTTTCTCTTTTTGCAGCCCTTCAATTGTTGCTGACAAGGACAAAGGGTGAGTTGTCTTTTTCTTCTTTTTTTCCGCAGTAGTCATTTGCATGTTCCTATGTGGTTAATGCATTGACTGGTTTGTACTTTTGTCATTTTCTAACTATAAATATTATATTAGGCATTTTTATGTGGTTGTAAAAGTATATATTCACTTTTCTATGGAGGTAATCCCTATTTTTCCAACTTTTTTCCGAATTGTTTTAAGGGAATGTTTTAATGAAAATTTCAGTAATTTCTAGCAGTTTAGTTAGATTGGTTGGTTTGAAGTAACAGTTTAAGTTAGCGCATAGTGTGTCCGTTAGAGCAGCTGTTGGTCATGTCACTGCACAGATGTGAATTAATCCATGTGTGCATGTGACAATGGACATGCACATGTGCACAGTCTCGACCTCCAGACTTCTGTCCCTCCCCTTTTCAGTGCTCCTTCCCCTCCCTCTTCTCTTTCTCCCCTTCGCTGGAGATTCTGCTGTTATTTTAGAGGGAAGGAAATGGCTTGATGCCAATTGAAGATCCCCCCCCTGAGGTACTTGGATAATTTAATCGTACGCTACGGGGGTTGCATTGACAAGTCACTGATCACATAATTTCAGTTGCACTTCGCCAATATATGGCAACAGTCAGAGGAAAATACTTTGATCTACATACAGCAGCTTTCTGTTACGTATGTGTCATTATTAATTTTGTATCAGCATAATGATCATGTCCAAATCAGCATATTAGATTGTTTTCTGAAGGATCATGTGTGAATCTCAAGACTGGAGTAATGGCTGCTGAAAACTCAGCTTTGCCATCATAGGAAAAAACGTCTGAGATTATTTGTTTTTAGAAAACCAACATTTTGCGAACCAACCAGAAACATAAAGGGTGACAAAAAACATAAGTGTCATGACTGGGGTTTTTGGTAACACTTTATTTTACGACCCGCAAACAACTGCGTAAGTAAACCGAAATTATGGTGTACGTTTCTGTAATTATATCGTACTTCCGTGTAGGTATAGGGGAACAATATGTTAAGTTTGGGGTAATAAAGGGGTAACAAGCAGATAGTACAACCTGCAAATAACTTCGTAAGTAAACTGAAATTACGGTGTACGTTTCTGTAAATATAGTGTACCTCCGTGTAGGTTTAAGGTAATAAAGGGGTAACAAGCTATGCAAGCAAATTATTTATAATGTAATTATTTTAACAGGTATCTATTATGTTAATATATTCCAGGCAAAAATTGTACGTCTGTTGTATATAAAAGTTATCATCACATTTCTGGCAAAATATGTTCTTGTGCAATTTTACATTTAATTTTGGCATCTGTGGGTTGATTTAACATTAATTATTCTAGTAAGAAAAGCCAATAAATTCATTTTTTATCATACTGTGCTTACAGACATACACGTTTCATTTTCAACCCACAGATGTCAAAATTACCCTGTAAAATTGCACAAGAACATATTTTGCCAGAAATGTGACAATTTTTGCCTGGAATACATTAACATAATAGGTTAGTTTTAAAATAATTACATTATAAATAATTTGCTTGTATATCTGCTTGTTACCCCTTTATTAGCCTACCCAAAACTTAACATATTGTTCCCTTACCTACACGGAGGTACACTATAATTACAGAAACGTACACCGTAATTTCGATTTACTTACGCAGTTATTTACAGGTTGTATATCTGCTTGTTACCCCTTTATTACCCAAAACTGAGCATATTGTTCCCTTATACCTACACGGAGGTACACTATATTTACAGAAATGTACACCGTAATTTCGATTTACTTACGCAGTTATTTACAGGTTGTATATCTGCTTGTTACCCCTTTATTACCCAAAACTTAACATATTGTTCCTTTATACCTACACGGAAGTACGCTATAATTACAGAAACGTACACCGTAATTTCGGTGTACTTACGCAGTTGTTTGCGGGTCGTAAAATAAAGTGTTACCGGGTTTTTTTGGTGGAAAATTTCATTGTTAAAGTGGAACCACTTCAACAATGTAATTAAGCTAATTACAAGCTAAATACAATTATTAAGTTGTAACTTACAACACATTAAGCTATAAAGCGACTTTTTTAATATTTTAGTACTCTCTATAACCATTTCTGGGCCTGTTGCACCAGCTGTGCGTAAGTTACAACTTTGACGTAAATGGGCACTAAGTTACAACTTACGCACTACTAAATGTTTTTCCATTGAATTATTAAACTTAGTTGAAGCATAACTCTACGTATAAACTAAATATTTAAAGAAGCCTCCAATCCGGAGTAATTGTTAGAATAAAATATCATACAGATTGAACTGCATAAATAAGCTCTTGTTTTACCTGACAGACTTCAGTTATTTAGACATATATACGACAATGCTGACATTTACACTCGTTTACATTTTAAGAAAGAGAACGTTATGTGAATAGACTACTTTGTTAGCGGCTCATCAACACAAACCCGTCCTACAGTGTGTCGCTGTGTGCATCTGTTCCATCGGTCCGTGTTGTGCATGTCAAATGAAATCAGTCATAATCCATAAATGTCTTTTTTTTTGTATCAGTACTTATTTATTTATCCTTATTAATTTCGTTTCAAACACAGTTTCTGAATGTTATTTACATATAAAAACACGTATTATGGTATTCATTATTAAGTATCGTATTTAATGGAAACATATTTTTACCTTTAGTTGCGTGAGGCAAAAGAAGTTAGAATGAAGGATAAACTGAAATTCACAGCATTTAAACACTAGCCTGGCAAGCCAGACCCACATCAAGATGTTAGGTCTGGGGACTCACCATTGGCATGCCTCAATCCGAGGGGCGAGATAAACGGTAGTCTTTAAAATTCCCTCTGCACGCAGTAGGATAGTGCTACAACCAACCAGAGCAACGAACGGTTGTGGATGAGTGAGTCCCATGCATTTTCCCACCAGCGGAGCTAGTTGATATATTAAACTTTTGCCGTATCAAAACTCTGAACATATCTTCCTTTTTTAAGAATGACTTAAGTGGTGTTCTTTGTTCTTTTCTCAAAGAAAATCTTAACTCCAAGTCCTCCAGAGTCGCGGCCAAAGACGATTCGAAAGACCGCTGTTCGCCAGCAGCATCTTTGTTTTCAAGTAGCGGGAATTCATGCGGAACCGTCACAACTCTGCAGTTATTATGTTAAGCTATCCCGTCCACCAACTCTATACACGGTCTGATTGGCCTGACTAGAGTTTGGTTTTTCCAGCTCGAAAGCCAACGGAGAGTTGCTAGACTACACTGGCTGCAAAATAAATTTTGCTGCCGCTAGCGTGTGTCTAGATTTCTAGGCTATTTAAACAACTTCTGCTCACGTATTTGAAGGCTGGTATTGGTAATTGAGAGTAAACATCATATTATGCGACTACGCATACTTTACAGAGAGCTTACGACCTACTAGCTACATTCTGGCTTACAAACAAATGGTGCAATGGAATAAAGTACAGACTTAGTTACACACTAGCTAGTAGTTACTAAGCCTATAGTGTGGACCTTACATTCCTATTTAAGAAAGAACTCACAAACTTTTTTCTTCCTTCAGTAACTCCATCTTTGGAGCAGTGGCCTTCTATATGAAGCACCTTGGCGTCAAGACAAGAGCACTTGACAACAAGAAGACCAAGTCAGGATGGCGACCCTCTGTCCCTTCTGTGTTGAAGGTTAGATTACATACTCAATAGTTCATTAAAATAATATAAATTCCTGTTTTTAACTGTATCGACTGTATTTGTATTATCTTGTCTAATTGTATTGTTTCTGTTTGTGTTGAACAGCCATGGGGAACCAACAAACCTACCAGAAACATAGGGAAATTCTCCCGTATGTACTACACAAAATCCCTTTATTCCCCTTCCTTTGAACACACGCCCTACTTACATCACACTCTCATTGACCAAACCTGTATTATTTCACTGCGCACATCGATTTCCATTCTGCCATTTACACTAATTACCCATTTCATCTCAGACACCTGCTAAGATAATTGAAATCAATGTACACAAAAACTAGACACTTCTGTAGTTTATAGTATGAGAAACATTCTGCAAAAAACATTCTGCATATTCATTAAAATACCTGCAATATCAAAGATTGATGTAAAATTTAAAGGAACTTGTTTGTGTTGCTATGTTTTCCTCTTGCAGATGATGGTAAGCAAACTAGATTGGACTTTGAAGGTATTATGGTCTGTTCTATGGTTTAATGCATGTTTGCATGTTCCACTTCAAACACATGGGTTTGTCTTTAGTTTCCGTTTCTTTATCCATCCATGTAGCAAATCTGATATGGTTTTCTGGTTGAGATGACTTTGTTGTGATCAAAACAAGTGTCCTTTAAAGTGGCCCTATTATGCTATTTTAAAGGTTCCTAATTTTGTTTTGGAGGTCTTCAACAACAGCCATCAAAGGTCAAAAAACACTTTCTTTTTCTTATAATATACACATAGGCGAATTAACCATATGGGCAATTGGGCAGGTTTTTACATTTATTTTCAGTTTAAAACCTCACAGAACATGTAGCTATAGAGATGCATGTTTGCATTTCATTTTTCAATTGTCTAGATTTAGTTTAGTGTTTTTTTCAAATAAAATAATTTGCGCCAAAACAGCGTCTTCTCAAAATGTACACAACACGATCCAGCTACAGTGTTTTGAGGGTGGGTCAAAGTAGGCGTTGTTCGTGGGCAGTCAATGAAGTCCACAGGTGGGCATTATGCAGATGTGTCACCGCGTTACATATGCAGGTCACGGAAGTGAGACTGGAATTTCTGACGACTCGTTTAGGCGGTTCAGAGTCAATTCTTTCTTTTGGGAGACAATAACTTTATTTATCGTGCACTTTCGACTTTGCAGACCGCTTACATTCACACAGATATATTACACACTGACAATATTCGAAAAAGCATAATAGGGGCACTATAATGCTTGCTTACAAGTCTTTTCATGATCCTACATTACAATATACTAAGGGTGATGTATTCATCAATAGATTATACTTTACACTGTTTTCATGTGTGATGTTTGTCCGTGTTTGGTTTCGCCTTTTGGTAGCTTTCCTACTCTTTATGGGATTTTTGGGCTTGGCAGACCCTGGAAACCGCTTTTCCCAATGAATGACTAACACTGTTTGATCAAACTCCAGATTGGCCCCTTCCCCTTCATCTAGTTGTCATGTTTTCTTCTTAGAACCACACAACGATGTCCATGTTTAATAATAGTTTATAATGGCACATGATTAATGTGCTGCTCTCATTTCTCTTGGTCTAGTAAAGCCAATTGGCAAACAACCTGTCCCCACCTCATCGACCGTCCATAAGTGATGTCAACACCACTCCAGGGCGAAAAGCTGGTGTGGCAGGGTCAGGTAGCACCCATGCTCGGAGAGCAGTGAAGAGTTGACCATCAGCGTCAGTGTGACTCCCAGCCCCGACTCTCAAAGTGAAACGGGTGAGGATCAGAAAATGTCTCATGCATGTTTTTGATTTATGCACATTGGATATCTGGGAAATCAATAAACATGGTAGGTTTGAGTCATCTGGGAATATAAAGGTATATGAAAACAATTCATACAAATCTATGCTACCACTATACTTATTCAGGGATGCACGGATATTAAAAGTGTGGCTGATACAGGCAAGCTGTTAAAGGTAGGCTAGGCAATTGCGGAGAGGCTAGCAATTGAAAATTAGCTTTGAAAGCATGAGATCCCACCTTCCCTTCAGAGCGTCTCCAAAGTCACGCCTCCTTCACACATGAACGCACACAACAGATTCAGCAAAGCGTCACGAGAGACGGTGTTAAATAACCTCATGTCTCAAAGCACATAACATTACAATAATAATGAAAGTAAATAACTTGCAGAGCTCTTACTTTTTCCACCTGACTGCTGCAGATTAATTTCAGTGTTGATAGTGTTGACAGACACACATAAATTTCAATGGTCTCAAAACGGCTCAGAGTAGAATGTCACAGGTTTCCATCTCGTAATAACGGTTACTACATGGCGTGAACGCAGCATAAGCTCGTTGTTTTGGTTTAGGAGGAACTGTAAAAGTCGGCTGCTGTTTGTTTGTGGCACTCCGTGACTGTGCATACTACTCTCTGCATAGCCTTACGGAACGCGCTGATGATGTGTGATGTCAGCGCGAACAGGGTGTTTGGAGGTATGGAAATACATATGTTGACAGGCAGGTAGGACATTGTATCATTGCATTCGGACTAAATGATTGGACAATTTTTTTGGTCCTGATACTTCCACAGAATATATATGTACATGTTTTAATATTTAGACCACTTCTATTATTGATTGCTATCAGGATGTTTCAAGTATAGCAAAAAGTGTTTATAAAACAAATTGCCTACCTCTTGCAGCCAGCAACTTTTTGGTTGTGCTCACAGTCATGCACGTGATGTACAAAATGACTGAACATGATTCATCATGGCCCATATACTCGAGTATATCTTTTTTTTCTCATTCTTCTCTTAGATAAAAGAAAAGTTGGAAAACCTTTGCAGTGATATACTGCTAAAAAAAACACCATCCATGCTGCTGACAGCATGTTTAGATGAATATGTAAATATTTTCTGTGCTTTCTGTGAGAAAGTAGCAGTTAAGAAAGCATCTGATCATAGCGATGTGGATATGTTTGCACCAGCTCTGCGTCTGCATCATGTCAACCGATGAGGTTATTAAAATTGCACTCTTATGATAGTTTGACTATGAAGTACATATTCACCTATCCACCTTTTTCCTACGCCCCATGACGCTTTGCACGATTATGGGATTAATTTCTGTTAAGCCGTAAACAATCAAGGAAAGTTTCGCTCTATGAACACAATACACATGTTCAAAAACTGGGTACAATGAGATGATATTATTCTGCTCAACCTTCAACCATTGAACATTTAAAAGTACATTTAAAAGTGTAAAAGCATTAACAAATTACTTAAACCATGAATAATCCCAAAATTATTTCCCCAGCAATATTACAGACATGTTAAATATCAAAAATAGCATACATTGGAACAAACTGATAACAAACTGAAACAATAATTGGTGATATTATTTCAAAGTGATTTCCGTCATTTTGACAGATAACAAATATTGTATTTAACTGCTTTAGAAACATTTTCAGTGAACGCTGCTAATAGGGATTCGAAGTAAAAAAGAGAGACAATTACATTTTAAAGATTGTCTGAAAACAAGCCTGGAAAGAGATGCGAGGATTTGGGGACAAAAACAAGAGATTCTTAGTGCATTCCAGTAAATCATTCATGGGATGTATAATATAAATTAAATGAGAAGAACAGACCACAAATGCGCTGTAAAATGTTGTCTTTTTCAATACTGTTACAGCGGAATACAAAGGGAACAAAGAAAACAAACAGGAGGAAAAGAATGCAGTGACTGAAAAGACCTCTTGCCATATATATTATTGTAATACCATGTCACATTAAAATACCAAGTGTTAGGTTATTCTAATGACATGAAAATAGAAAATGAAGGACATTTTCCAGCTCATTCAGATTTAGTCAAACTGATGGGTAAGGATTATTTGTAGCGCACCCTTATGATTTGAAATGATTTGTTACAGTCTATTTGAGTGGAATCTAAAGTGTTTGGTGGAACTTCCCCAAACCAGAAGTGCCCCCCCCCCATAATCTAAAACGCAGTAGGCTTGTTAGGAAGAAGGTGGATAGACTATACAGATCTGGCTATGTGAGACTATAGTTTGAATTCATCCCTTTTCTTTGCACGACACATTGACATTACAGTACAGAATAGCTCTTTCGGCATTATCCTGAACATTCTAAGCATTTCATTCATGTGTCATTGCTCTAGGGGAGCACGCGTAAACGCCACATCCTTTTAACTTTCTCGGCAAAGAGTCCTTGACATAGAAATCAGTCCACGGGCTTTATAGACAACCTAGGACATTGGGGAATGTTACATTACAAGCTGTTCATTGATACATGAAAATTCTTATATGTAGCCCCTTTAGATTATTTTCTAAACATTTATTAGGCATAAGATGCTGGAAAAAGTAATCAAAATGTACAAATAAAGGAAATTAGTATGTGCAATTCGGTGTTAGTTTAGTAATATTTATATACTATTATAGTATTGTATTGTAACGTGTAGTTCTATGTGTGTTTTGGTTCTGTTCTCTCTGTTCCTGTTTTGCTTGTGTTCCTGAACCTATTCTGTTTTACTTTGATATCTCCCCTGTGTATTTAAGCCCTCAGTTTCCTTTGTGTCATTGTCCGGTATCGTCCTTGTTTTTATGTGGTTGTGTTAGTTTACTCCGGCGATCTCCTGTATGTTCCTTTTTGGATTAATAAAGAAGTGTTTGTTTGGATTATCTTGCTTTGTATATTATAATTAAAATTACTATTATAGAATATTAATTTTATTTTTTATTTTAATATTTTAGTTGGTGCTGTCAACGTTAACGCATGCGATTTAATTTTTTGCAGTTTAACGCGTTAATATTTAACGCAACATCTGCCATTTTTGTTCTGCCATCCTTTGGTTAGAGTTACCTTTATATGATCGTGCTTTTATTCATGCAAATGCTTTTAAACCATTCAAGCGTGACAAGTCAAGAGAGAACGCACTGTTTCTGAACATCCTGTCTATGTGACAAACACACACACACACACACACACACAGATAGAAACGCATCAGTATTGTGCGCGCCAGAATCGAGTTCTCCTTCGCGCTTGAACTAAATTCAACAGCCACTAAAGCTGTATGTCATTAATGTTAATCAAAGATCAAAGGTAACAGAGAAAATCACTCACTGCTCTTGACTAAAGAACATTTGTAGCTTTAATAAGGATTAATCTATATTTAATTGATAATTTATGCAGTGCAGACTGTTTGATAACTTTATTCAATTTCTGTATATTTCCTACCTGTTAGACGGGTACGAAGGGGAACAGGTACATATTACATTTATTATGAGTTTATGTGAGGTTGTTATATTTTAATAAATAAGCAAATAAATGTTAAAAATGCCTAATAAATGTTACAAATGAATTGATAGCTTTCATTCAATTACATTACATTCAATTTTCATTGAGACTTCAGTAGCTGTATTAGTATCAGTGATACTGGCCTTCATTCATAAAAAGATGCCATTTAACAAGTATTTAAAATATACTTTCTTTATTTTGTTTAATTTAATTTGGAGATTAATTGTGAAATTGTTATATTATAAAATTTATAAAAACAAGTGTTTTTAATTGCGTTTGATCACGATTAATCACAAAAAATCTGTGATTTAATGTAGTTTTTAATCGTTTGACAGCACTAATTTTATAAGTACATTTTTTGGTCATTTTGTTATGTGCTTTTGTCTGTTTTATATATTTTTTTTTATATTACTATTTAGTTTTTATTTTTCATTTGTTTTAGTTTGTTTATTTCGTTTAGTTTAAAATTTTAGTCTTAATTTATATTTTATATTATTTCACCTTTTAACATATCAAACATGTTAAAAATGTTAATAGTTTGTTAACGAAAAGGTAAAAAAAAAAAAAACTGGACTTTAATATTATTGAATGACCCCCTAGTGTTTCATGTGCAGAAATGATGTCTCTTTCCTGGTATAGGTGTCAATAACAATCGGACAGACCCCAAACCAGTCTCAGAGGGGGGTGATGCATCTCCTGTCAGCATTGGTGGGGGTCTCACAATCTGTGAACCTCTCTCCGTCATTGACATCCCTCCAGAGGACAGTCAGGAAAGTGGCAGGTAAGAAAGCTGGTAAAAGAATGAGGAGAGTATATAGAGAGAAAATGCAAAACTCACAATGAAATAACTAAACAAACTGTTAGCATACTTTTATAACTGTGCAGAAGTAGTTACAGTTTTACCTTCTACTGTATAATTAAGGGAGAGTGGTAAAACTCCCTGTCTGCTTTGTCCTGGGGAGCGTGCTGTGTCCCTCCTGTGCTACTGCTCCTGCTGCTGCCCGCAATATACGCTACCCTCCTTGTGGACCGCAAAGACCAAGATGATCCCTTACTGCGCACACCCCTCCCTCCCTTTTACCCTCCTATCCTAACACCCTTTTTTCCCACTCCTCACTTTTTTTTCTGCATTTTGTTGCCTCATTTTTTTCGTTTCTTGTTGTCTGTTTCTTCCTCGTCCCACATGATGTACTGTCATGCGAGTCATTTTTGTAAGCTTTCAGTTTTTGTAAGCGTCCCGCAGTCTTCCTTCGCAGCCATCCAGCGCTGTGTTCTGCAATGTCATGCCAAGGCTCAAAACTATCAAAATAAGCAGATTGTGAGATTTTTGGCAAATATTATGACCACTCAAATTTGGAGAGTTTTGGTCCTGTAGTTAGAAGGTTGTTATTTAGCAGAAGCTGTCATCCGAAGTGACTTTTGGTAGGGAAAATTGAACCGGAGCAACCTGGTGTTATGCGGTATGGTACAATGGCTATAGTTACTTGAGGGATTTGAACCTTCAGGTCATCAGATTTTAAACTTAACAGAATGTTGCTGCTTTACTTATTGTTTATAGTATATGGCATAAAACTAGCATAACTTATTTAGCTGTGCATTTTTATTTTGCTCGTGCAACTGTCCTTCATGTGGAAGCATTGCTTGTTGCTGTTGTCTGTTGTTGTCTCGCTTTGTTGTTGGCCTTCAGATTCGTTTAGTTGGTTTATAGTCAGAAGTTTTGGTTTGGTGCATGTTGAAAAATGGTTTGTTGTCAGTTATGCTGTTAACTGTTCGTTGTCCTATGTTTTTACAGAAAGAAGGCAAGGTGGGTCTGCGCGAATGTCTCTGGGATTTTCTGCCAGCTTAAAGCTGCTACTGATCCACACATGCTCTTACCAAACACAGATCACATTACGTGTTATCATATCGTATTCATATACGAATCATATCGTAGAAATTTTGGAAAATGAGTGGCATGGTTTTTTTATGCTTTAGATTTACATACAGACTCACACAGACACTCACTGCATGGCTAAGTATGGTTCTACTATGGTTTTTGGGCTGTATGGATTCAGGTGTGTTTTAGGTGTTCAAATGCATTGCGATGCTGTATATGATACTTTTAGAAAGAAATTGAGATGTTTTTCTAATGTGGATTCTAGAATGGTTTAGACTGTTGGAGCTGAATGAATCTCCTTGATGACCTAGTTAAAAACATGTTATGTAGTATAGTGGTTTTTAACATCAGTTGTCTTCACATTTCACTCTCTGTTTCTTACTTAATCATTTTTACATTTTCTGCTTTTATCATCTGTTCATGCTACCTTTGACTGTGGTGTCTAACCTCACTGACATCTGTCTGTCCCTTCCATGCACTAAAACATTTCTGCGACTTCATTACCCCTTCCCTTTCCACTATTCAACCCTTCAATTTCCATTCTTTTCCTATCCTTTCTTCTTCCTTTTCTTGTCTTTCATCCTCCTTGTTCATTCCTTTTCCCTTTCCCTTTCTTACCTTTCTTTTCTTCCTCTATTTTTCTTTCATTTTCTCTTTCCTTTATTCTCCTTCCTTTTCCTGTTTTTCTTCTCTTTCTCTTCCTTTTCTTTTCTTCTTCCCCTTTCTCTTCCCTTTCTTTTGTTGTCTATTTTCACTTCTTTCCTCTTCCTTTTCCATTTATTTTCCTTTGCTTTCCCTTCCTATCCTATATCTTTCTCTTCCTTTTTTCTTTCACCCTCCTCTTTCTTTTCTTTTCCTTCTTTATTTCCTTTTTCCTTACCTATCGTTTCCTTCCCTTCTATTTCCTTTTTCTTCTCTACCTTTTCCTTTTTTTCATTTTTCCTTTGTTTTCTTTCCTTTTCTTCTTCTCTTCAACCTCCCACCCTCTCTTGGGTGTTCAGGAATGTGCGGCGCAGCGAGAGCCTTTGTGTGGAGCGCCGTCACTCTCGCCGTGGTGGCTCTACCCGGGCCAAGCAGTCTCGCTCCCGTAGCGACGTGGACCTGCAGTCAACTTCCACTTCCCATCCCCTCTCACCCTCCCCACAGCATTCAGTCCCGTAAGGCAAAGACTAATTGTCACGCACACTCATATACACACCGTCCACAGGAGACAGCAGCACAAAAGGCTTCTCAGTAACTCATACTGAGTTCAGAGATTGTGATCATCATCACTACCACTATGGATAGTTCACCCAAAAAGGAAAATTCTGTGATTTATTTTGCTCGCTCTCATGTCAACACAAATGAAGATCTTTTTAAAGAAATTTGAGAGATTTCTGTCCCTCCATTGACAGCTACGCAACTACCGCTTTGATAATTTTCATAAAGAGATCGTAAAACGAATCCATATTATTTGAGCGGTTTAGTCCAAATTTTCTGAAGAGACATGATTGCTTTATATGATGAACAGATTGAACTTAGGCTTTTATTCACATATAAACATTCATCAACTCACATCAGCTGTGGCAAACGGATGCTCAAACATGTTCGCTTGCCGTGCGAGAACCAATGAGGTTCATTCTTGTGTGTTACGCAGCACATTTGAGCTTTCGCAAGAACCAATGGGGTTTGTTTTTGCGCGTCAAGCAGGTTTGGTTGAGCTTCTGTTTATGTTCGCTGATCAATGTTTAAAGAGGCTATATGCGTTTTTCTGAAATTTAAACTCGCGACTGACACCTGTGGCCAAAAAACAGAACTGCTCTTCCTTTTTGCTCGCTCTCGCAGCCAGGGTTGCCAGGTCTGCACAAGAAAACCAGCCCAATTGCTCATCAAAACTAACCCAATCACGGCCAAAAATAGTCAAATAGCGTTCCCGGGTGTTTCCCCGATAACAGTCATGTTCCAGTGAGTAAAACAATCGCGTCAACCCGTGCACTACACAAACAACCCGCGGAAACAGTGCAGGCATACGGACCTGGCAACACTGCTCGCAGCGCTCGTACGTGCGTGCACACTTCACAAGTCATCTGCTGCCTGCAAGGAGGTCAACATTATGTTTACAGAGGTAAGAACAGTCAAATACATATATTGTTTGAGAAGTTTGCGAGTGTAGGCTACTTGCTGACTAGGGTGGTGGCAGAGTGATCTGAAACGTTTAACATGAACGCGCTTGTCGTCACATCCGCAGGCAGCGCGGGAAAAATCCGACCCGACAGAAAATAGGATACAGGCTTATAGGTGCACCCACTGTGAGCGGACAAGGTGTCAGTATGCTCAACAGGAGATGTTTGAGTCATAAATGGTAAAATAAAAAGGCTATTGTTACGTTTATTTTGGGGAAAAAGTTCCATATAGTCCCTTTAAATGTGAATAAAAGCCTAAATTCAATCTGTTCATCGACTAGAGAAGTCAAGTCTCTTCAGAAAATTTGGACTAAACCGCTCAATTCTTATGGATTAGTTTTTACTATCTCTTCATGAACTTTTTGAAGTCTCAAAGTGGTAGTTGCGTAGCTGTCAATGGAGGGAACTAAATCTCTCTGATTTCATTAAAAAGATCTTCATTTGTATTCCGAAGATGAACGAACGTCTTACGGGTTTGGAACGAAATGAGGGTGAGTAATTAATATCAGAATTTTCATTTCTGGGTGAACTAACCGTTTTAACTATTTTCACAATGCTTAACATGTATGTATCCCTTTTCACTTTGTTTCCTTTATTTGTCTCTCACAGTGTGGAAGGTGGAGTGTTCACCGATGGCCCCTTCGCTGGTCCTGCCTTTGGCCCCTTCCCACAGCAGGAGGAAATGGAGCCCCGTCTCCTAGAGCTCGAGCAGGACCCGCCCAACTGGAGGGAACTTGCTCCCAGTGAGAACCTGAAAAAACTGAGCAAGAAGGAAATCAAAAGACAAGAAGTCATCAATGGTAATAAATGCAATAACATTGAAAAAATTATAAAAATGCCTTAATGTTTTGTTGGATCTGCAAGGTTTTCTTTCTGTGTCACTCAGAGCTGTTTGCGACAGAGCACGCTCATGTTCGTATGCTGAGCGTATTGCAAACTGTGTTTTCTCGACCACTGGAAAGGGAAGAGATTATGAGCGTAACTGAGCTGGCCACCATCTTCCCCAACCTGGATGAGATCATAGAGATGCACTGTACGTAACTACCTCAAATGCATTAATACACTGAAATCTGCATGGTTATAAAATATTTTGATTGCCATTGAAGTCATACATAAATAGTCACAACAGACCTGATATAGCTAAAATGCATTCTTTTTTTTAGATGCTTTTTATGAGAACCTGAAAAAACTGCGCGAGGAAGATGATTACATTGTCAAAATCATAAGCACGCCACTTCTCAACAGAGTAAGTGGCTTAGAGTGTGCTAAATGCTGGTTTTTCACTAACACTGACTAGGTCATTCGGCATTCATCGTGAATGCTTGAATGTATATTAGCTGTTATACAAGCAGAAATGTCTTTATCTCTGTAGTTCAGTGGATCAGAAGGAGAATGGTTTCAGAAGCTTACCGCACGCTTCTGTAGCCACCAGTCCTGGGCTTTGGAGCAGATAAAGACCAGACAGAAGAAGGACCCCCGTTTTAATCTTTTCATACTGGTAGGTTTACATTTAAAGCAATGTTGTCCATGTTATTGCTTGTAGTCAACAGACACATGGATTTTAATTAAACATTTCTGGAGACTTGGCATCTTGTAGTCATTAGGGGCCAAGCACCGAAGGTGCGGAGGCACCTATTGTATCTGTTCCGGTTCTTATTATTCTTCTTCCGCTCTGTGAGTCTATGGCAGCCCATAGAACCAATTGCAAGAAAGTTGTTTTGGTTTGACATTCTGATAGAGGACAGTCCCAACATCAAATACACCAATTTTGGTGTTTCTAACTCATTCCCTCTAGCGCCACTACCTGTCCAAAGTTTCACTTTTATTATGCTAATAGCTTTTGAACCGTAAGGCCTATCATCAAAAATATTTTTTCCCCTTGTTCCTGAGCTCATGCCGATTCGATTGCACCCTATGACGTCATTTTCCGTCATAAAAATATGGCCACCGTCTTGAATTTTCCAAAAAAGCTACATTTTCGAACTCGTCCTAGACGGTTTGTCCGATTTGCACAAAAATTGAATCAGATCATCTACAGACCATAAAGACAAAAAGTTATAAAATTCAAGTTGATTCGCTTAACCGTTTTTGATAAACCTACGAACAAATTTTACGTATCGCTTGCGAAAAGAGACATAAGGCTGTATCTCCGCAACGCTTTATCGGATTCAGACCAAACTTGGTACATGTCATCGCAAGCATGACCTGATGCAACATGCAGCGTTTCGGCGCAGCGCCACCTACTGGTCCGGAGATATGAAAAATGGCTATTTTTGCTTGTAACTTCTGAAAGTTTGTCCAAAAATAATAAAATTGGCTAGTTGCACGTGGCCGCCATTTTGGATTTCTGATCAGCGAGTGTGTGGTTAGACACTTCTGGTTTCGCTTTACGCCCGGTGCAGGGAGCCGGAGAAAGACGAAAATGATCTCTTATAGTTGTTTATAGAATCAATTGTATCATTTAAAATACTACTAATATATATATTACTATCACACGAGCAAATGGCAATTAAAAGCAGGGATGCAAAGTCAGATTAATGAATGAAATAACTGTTCACGAACAGAAGATTGTCTTGGTGTCAGGGATTAAAGTTCTCCGTCGCTACGACGGATTTCCGTTAATTGCAGCGAGTCTATGACGGATTTCCGTCAATTGCAGGGTTCCCGTCTGTCCTTATGTCTTAAATTAACTTTTCATAATTTTAAGGCCGTAAATAGGCTTTCATTTCTCAAATAGTGTGATATATGTCTTAGTTTTAGTTTGAATAGGTCTTAAATTAAGGAAACACGAGGTGTATTAACTCTGCTGAGGGGGATGTAATAAAGCCTGGAGTGGAGCGAAAGCACGTTCCTCTCTCTACTCTAAGCATTCTGTAATCACTTCGCTCATCGTCCACTCCGGGTTTTACATTCCCGCTCACGGAAAAACTGCTCCGTGTTCACTCAATTAATCTTAGTTTTGGAGAAGTGCATGTCCGGCTACAGCTCGTTTGCTGCGGTCCGAGCGCGTTTGTTGCCGGCGCCCCCCGCAGCGTTGGTCTGGTTTCACATTCAACTTGATTTCAAACTGGTGCGTTTGCGTGCATATTACATCATCGCAAACGTGCACGGCGCATGATAGAAAACAGAACGCGGGTCAATATTGGCTGTTTCTCAATACCAATACGCAAACTTCGGACTTGCTTCCTTGGTAGTTCGGACTTGAATGAACTTCCGTGGACGAGAGGACGCGAGTCCGGTTATTCTGCAAATGCAACAGTGCGTTCTTGATCGCGTCACTCAGCTCGCGTTGGCTACTCCGGTTATCTCTTTATGTATATTTTAGGCAACCACGAAACGAAATATGTTTAAAACACCACTCTGCCTCTTTTCATTTATAAATTAACATATCATAAACATATTAATGGCCACACAAATGTGGTTCAGGCAACATTGATTATCTTCACTGCATATATTTATAACAACACGAAATATAAAACATAACCCTGCTTCTTTTTGTTTTCATTTTAAAAATATGAAACATTATTGATCATTAAAACTGACATTTAACAAACAGACAGGGTTGTATTGTTTGTATTGTATTGTGCATGTACACATATGCGAGAATGCATAGTAAATATATCTATAAAGAATATTTTATATATTTTAGAATATATAAAATTACACAACCCTATCTCTTTTTGTTAAATGTCAGTTTTAATGATCAATAATATCCCGTTCAAAAGTATAAGTAGCCTAATAGGTAGGCTATAATAAGCTATACAATGAGAAATAAACAATTCAGTCAAACATAAGTCAGCTCTCTAATAGGCTACAAAGTTAAATAGCCTAAATATACATAAAGTTATGAAACTTCACTTTGCCCTCAGCCAAAACGATTTGCCATGGAACAAACTATAGATTAATATAGTTTAGCATTGTTTGGTCTTATAAGATAGATAAAAACATGCACTGAAAAGTTATGTAGATGGTTGATTATTTGTCAAGATAAGTAATTGTTTTTCATAGATTAAAATAGTTTGCAATATTAAATCGGTTTAAAACATCTCCCCTTAAAACGCTATGGTGTCGACTATTTAAATAAAGTTGCCGAGGGGCGGCAGTGGCTCAGTGGTTCATGTAGATTGTCTACAAACCGAAAGGTTGGTGGTTCGATCCCCGGTTCCACCTGACCAAGTGTTGAGGTGTCCATGAGCAAGACACCTAACCCGACGAGCTGAGTGGTGCCTTGCACGGCTGACACCGCCGTCGGTGTGTGAATGAGTGAGTGAGTGGGTGAATGTGAGGCAATCTGTAAAGCGCTTTGGTGGCCATTGGGTCTGTGAAAGCGCTATATAAATGCAGTCCATTTACCATTTACAGGAATATGACTTGGCCTGAAAAAAATTTCAGTCAGAAGAATTTTTTTCACTTTAATCCCTGTGGTGTCATGCTGCATACACAATGAGAATTATGCCTTCTGTAAATATAGAGTTACAACTACGATTTTATTTGTTTGCAGATAATACCGCCTGAACATTCACACGTTTGCCCTGTCTTGTTTAAAGAATTAGTTCACTTTTTAAAAAACTTTTGCTGATAATTTACTCACCCCCATGTCATCCAAGATGTCCATGTCTTTCTTTCTTCAGCCGAAAAGAAATTAATGTTTTTGATGAAAATATTCCAAGATTTTTCCAGTTGAATGAAAAAAATGACTCGAAAAAAGATTTGTTCATTTTGATGAACGAGTTCGAACAGGTGAATCACGAACGTGCATCTCAGGACAGAACAAGGCGAGCATTTGTGCTAATAATACTTCAACTGTTTTATTTATTTTCGAAATGGCGCATCGTTTCGCTAGATAAGACCCTTATTCATCGTCTGGTATGGTTTAAAGTAATTTGAAGCTGCACTGAAACTCATTTGGACCTTGAACCGTTTTGGCTACTATTGAAGTCCATTATATGGAGAAAAATCCTGGAATGTTTTCATGAAAATCATTAATTTCTTTTCGACTGAAAAAAGAAAGACATGGACATCTTGGATGACATGGGGGTGAGTAAATTATCAGCAAAAGTTTTTTAAAAAGTGAACTAATCCTTTAAATCTCCATAAATAGGCCTATTTTCTCAATTCTGCGCATATAACACTTCTTAGGCAACATCAGTTGCTCGATCAATATTATCAACACATGTTACATACATGCTTTCTTTGCATCAATTATCTTTATAGATAAAAACGACGGCTGAAAAAAATCGTAATAATTGTGTATAATAGTTGTAACTCTATACAGAAGGCATAATTCTCATTGCGTATGCAGCATGATACCAAGACAATCTTCTGTTCGTGAACAGTTGCATTTCATTCATTAATCTGACTTTGCATCCATGCATTTAATTGCCATTTGCTCGTGTGATAGTAATATATATCTCAGTAGTATTTTAAATGATATAGTTGATTCTATAAACAACTATAAGAGATCATTTTCGTCTTTCTCCGGCTCCCTGCAAGTGTCTAACCGCACACTGGCTGTTCAGAAATCCAAAATGGCAGCCACGTGCAACTAGCGAATTGGTCTTGTTAGATTCAGGGCGTCATGCCGAGTTGACTGATATCCAATTTTCCCATATCGGCCATTTTGTCTGTCGGCCATTTTGAATTATGTGCTAAAATTCTGAATTTTTTTACCGCATGAACGAATTGTTACGAAACTCAGTATGGGTCATCAGTAAGATGCCCTGAAGGAGCCTGAGAAGTTTCGAAACAGCGCCACCGAGTGGTCAAAAGTTATAACAAAATTCCCAAAAAGGCTAATAACTTTTGAATAAATCTGCCTGTTGAAATGCCACTGGTCTTAATAGATTCCTTGGGTCAAGCTGAGAACATAGATACCAGGTTTTCCTTATTTGGCCGAAATTCCTGTCCGCCATCTTGATTTTCAGTCAAAACCTACTTTTTCGAACTCCTCCTAGACCGTTTGTCCGATTTTCACCAAAATCGAATCGTATCATCTCCAGACCGTGCCGACTAAAAGTTATAGATTTCGTATCGATAGATGAAACTGTTTTCGTATGCTAAAAGCACTATTCAGGCTTTATCTCTGCAATGCCTTGACATATTGACACCAAACTTTATATGTGTCATTGTCACTTCACTCTGACCACATCACATCAGTTTTGTAACTGCGCCACCTATTGGTCGAAAGTGATAATCCATTAAATCATATTTTTATTTACAGTTTCTATGATTTTTCAGCCATTTCGCCTACAATTGTCTTTAAATGTCTTTAATTGCTCATTGTTGCAGTTGGTCTGACACTTTCAGCAATGTTGGCATGTCTTGTCGTCTTATGCTGCTTGGCCCCGGTAATTGCTGCTTGCAGCTATATTTAGCTATGTTTCCATCCTCCTATTTTTATGCGCATTTTAATCATTCACATAAAAAATGCTGAATGTAACCAAAATTCTCATAAATTCTAAAAATGCACATATGATGCGCTCATTTGAGTCAGATAAACTTTTATCCGTTTAGAAAACTTGCGCATAAACTACGATGGAAACACATTTACTGAATAAATTCCTCAATGCGCATCAAAAAAGACATTTGACTTTGCAATGGGATAGCATAATTAGACTAACCAGTTGACCAGTCTCATTTCACAGCATCTGAAATGTTGTTTTAGTCACTCTGAAATGCCTCCGTGATCCGGTATAATTACCTGCCAGAACTGTCTTACACGACTGTGTTCCCAAACAGCAGGCATCCGCCTCCAAAAGCAAGATAACTTTATTGCGTTTCGTCCGTCCGCTCTGAGGTCGTAAGTAATTTATTATATAACATTTTTTAATATACATTGGCTTCTCCTACTGCAGGAACTTCCATTTTTCTTAGTGATATTTAGCGGCAGTTTATCAGGAAGTGACAATTTTGTTCTCTTCTGCTCACTGAAAGGAAACGGTGATTTATTCGCAAATGTTTTATGTGATATTCCAATTTTTCCACACAAGTTAAATTTGCAACTTTGTATGGAAAAATAGCTATTTTAGTCCAAGACAAATTTCACCAAAATGGGAAATTCTATTATATTCAATCTCAATTTCTTTTGGTAAATGGAATCTTTTGTCTTTGTGTTGTAGGACGCTGAGAGTAAGCCGCAGTGTCGGAGGCTACAGCTGAAGGATATCATTCCCACAGAGATGCAAAGACTAACCAAATACCCTCTTCTGCTGGCCAATATTGCAAAGGACACAGGTGTGTGTTTTAAATCTATTCATACTTTATTTATAGTAAACCTTTTGTGCAAATAGTGCTGCCTCCAATATTGCAATGTCATAAAATCTTGTCCTTTGGGATTTTTCTCAGCAATTGACAGTATATGCAATTAATTATCCTTAATTTGACTGCTTAATCAGCATATCATGTACTTACATCAATTACTGTTTGACAGCATTAACAATACTGCAATATATTAGACAATTTTTTTTAAAGTTTATAGCCAATGTCCATTTCTCACAGTGGATGAAGCAGAAAAAGAGAACATTAACCAAGCAGCTGAATCCTGCCGCAAGGTCCTTAACCACGTCAATGAAGAAGTCAAACTCATGGAGAACCTGCTGGTTAGAACATTCAGTACAAGTTCTTTAAACAAAAAAAACAGGGTCTACTAAGGCTGTGTGGTTTGGCATTATACAGGCATTACTACATTCAGCATGTTGTGATGTATGTATTTAGTGTGATTGTAAAATGTTTAGTCATACCGCTCACCCTATATGGATAGTTTAAGCTTGATTCATAATTTTTAATATACATTTTCCACGCCATCTCTCTCAATTATTTTTCTTTTAAATATCCACTCTCCTTTAAACTCAGATTTTGAAAGAATACCAGCGCCGACTGGACACCTCAGGATTGAAAACCAGTAATGACCTCTACAGTGAGTACAAGGTGAGAAATATCTTGACGTATGTATCAGTTCTGTTACTAATGAAGGCACTCTCAGACTGGTATGATATCCACTCTTTTCTCTATTCATCAGAACATTGATCTGACCACCAGAAAGATGCTGTATGAAGGATCTCTGACATGGAGGGTGACCAAGGAGAAAGCGATCGGTAATCTTGCAAATTGACAAATTTGATGGTTTTCAAGTCAAGTCAAGTACACTTTATTTATATAGCGCTTTTTACAATACAAATTGTTTCAAAGCAGCTTTACAAAGATAACAGGAAAACAATGTTGTGATAGTATTGTTAAATTCAAAATTAAATACTAAATGTCCCCAACTAAGCAAGCCAAAAGCCAATGGTGACAAAGGTGAAGAGAGGCGAAAAAGGCAACAGTGGCAAGGAACCAAAACTCCATCAGGTGACAGAATGGAGAAAAAAAACCTTGGGAGAACCCAGGCTCAGTCGGGGGGCCAGTCCTCCTTTGGCCAATGAACGAACAGTGTATGATTATGAGTTAGGCAGCATAATGTCAGGAGTCAGATGTGATCAGAACTTTCACGATATTTATCCAGTTCATCTGGTTGGAGGTTGGGTCACCCCGCCGGTGAGGAGATGAGTGTGTTGAGGTGTCCATGGGCCATCACAGTGTTGATGGGGCTGGCACACCAGGGATGCGTTGTCGTCGTGTCCATGTGATGGTCCTTCCTCAGATCTGGATATGGCCTGGATCCGGCGGTTTGCGGTAAACCTCGGGATAAACAAATAGACTAATATTAGCGTAGACGCCATCCTTCTTATGATGTACAAAGTACATCAGGAATTATGGGAAGTGTTCCCGGTTCCGGCTGATCTAAACTATGCAGCCTAACATTGAATTATAGAAATCTATAATGTGTTATGTGTATGCTAAGCCAAAGAGATGTGTTTTTAGTCTAGATTTAAACTGACAGACTGTATCTGCTTCCCGGACCGTGTTAGGAAGATTGTTTCAAAGTTTTGGTGATAAATTGGAAAAGGATCTACCGCCAGCAGTCGATTTTGATATTCTAGGTATTATTAACTTGCCAGAATTTTGAGATCGCAATAGACGTGAAGGACTATAATGCGTTAAGAGCTCGCTCAAGTACTGGGGAGCTAAACCATTTAGTGCTTTGTAAGTAATCAGCAATATTTTAAAATGTATACGATGTTTAATAGGCAGCCAATGCAGTGTTGACAGAACCGGGCTAATATGGTCATACTTCCTGGTTCTGGTAAGAACTCTAGCTGCTGCATTTTTAACTAGCTGTAGTTTGTTTATTAAGCGTGCAGGGCACCCACCCAGTAGAGCATTACAATAATCTAGCCTTGATGTCATGAATGCATGAACTAATTGTTCCGCATTTGTCAGTGAGAGCATATGACGTAATTTAGATATATTTTTAAGATGGAAAAATGCGGTTTTACAGATACTAGACACGTAACTTTCAAACGTTTTCAGTGTCATCAGTCTGTAATCCTGGCCTGTTACTCACTCTATTTGTTGTGTCTTTGCAGATGTGCACTGTGTGTTGCTGTCAGACCTGCTGGTTTTGCTTCAGAAGCAGGATGATAAGATGGTTTTGAAATGTCAGAGCAAAAGCAACATCGCTGCTCAAGAAGGCAAACTGATGCTGAGTCCAATCATCAAACTGGAGTCTGTTTTCTTCAGAGACGTGGCCACTGGTGAGTAAGAGTTTTTAATGAGTTTCAGTGAGTTAGCTTGTTGTTTTCTTTCTTTTTCTTTTTTAACCTAATTTTTATTATTGATTTTCATGAAAATGTTTTATATAGTTGTTACGCCCTGCCTAGGGTAACGGACGAAACATGAAAAGTAAAAAGACTTTAGATTGAAACAATAAAGATTTTTTAAAATGATTGAATGCTTTAATGGCAATGAAAAACGGATTTTAACTATAGGAACCGACAAGGTCAATATATCAAACAGAAAAGCTAAACAGTATTTCTCTCTAACTAAACCTAATTCAGTAAAAAAAAGAAAAGAAAATTAACTTACCTGACTCCTTAAGCTTAAACAATAAAAAAAAACAAATAGCATCGGACTCCCTACTCATTATATGGGATACTTACAAAGGCAAGCTAACAAATCAGAAAGAGCAATTCCAAAATCAAAGTTGATAAACAGGCCGTTGTAGTAGTTATCACAAAATGTCTGAACTAGTCAACCACACAAAGTATCTTTCAAGCAATCATATGAAACGCTCTCAAATCACTAATTTTTTAATACACTACAAATACTAGCTAATGTGATAGAGATTAAATCAAACACAGCAAGCGATGCTGACAAGAGAAGTGACAAGATTTTTTATAGGACTGTAGGTGTCAGCTGACCATCAAGGTGTAGTAGTAATGCGTCTGCAGGAATTAGCCTTCCTGGACAGAATACACACTAAACACTTCCCTCAAAAAACATACAGTAGAGATAGACTAGAGGTTTGTAACAAAACTATTATGGAAATACAGGGAAAATATAAAACAAATAAACAACAGAACAAGGGGTATACATTCTGTTTTTGTGCCAAGTATAGCTTTACATACACTCTGTCATTGAATATTGTTTACATTATAGGACTCATTTCTCACCATATGTTAGTAATAGATCCTTTTTAAGCCTCAAAATTCATGGCAATTCTTCCAAGTTTGTTGTATTCTGAGGAACATAAGTTTGACATGCAGTTGCTTTCGTTCTTTCCGTCAGACCCGAAGGCCCTCTACATCATCTTCACCTGGGACAGTGGAGCACAGATCTATGAACTAGTTGCTCAGACCGTAGGGGAGAGGAAAAAGTGAGTATGTGAACCATATAAAGCCAATTATACGGAACGTTTACATGAAGGACTGACAAGCAGATTATATGACATTTTGCTTTTGATAAATTGAGATCCAAAGCATGCAATTTGTTCTGACACTCACTGTCTGTTTAATGCTCCAGTTGGACAGAGGCGATCAAAAATACGCTTGAAGAGATGAAGAGACGCGTTAAACCGCTGGATAGACATAGAGGTGGCAGCACGCCCAACAGCGCCATTGGACCTCTATATAACTCGTGAGTGTGTTTGCTGTTGGATTTTATAAAAGAATACAAGCATCCTTTTAGAATGGCGTCCCACCACTAGCCAACTCTAAGCCAACTTCAGTCATCAAAGCTCTTTCCATTTCTCTTCTCCAGTTTGAATCCTCCTCTTAGCCCCACTGAGAACGGAGGAGACCCGTTGAAAAGTCGCAGTATAGGTGAGATTTTTGGCTCTTGGAAACTTGGATATTAAGCCTATCCATGTAACTTTACTGTGGTATTTTATTGTGACTCTGTGTTTATTTCACCATAGGGCGAACTGATGAAAAGGATAGAGAAACCGATCCTCCACTCATAGACTACCTAGCGGCCAATGGCTTTGACCTGCTCACCCACAGCCACACCCCTCCAGAGAAGTCCGCTAATGATGCTTTGGACGAGGGTCAGCATTTATGAAATTTTTTACAATTTCATAACAGTTTTTTACAAAAAACAGACTGCATTGCACCCCTACAATTGTATTACATACTTAATCTTCGTGCTTGTATTCCTCTCGCAGTCATGTCTTTGAAGAGGCTATTTGTTGGGAGTATTAGCCTGTCAGATGATTCTCAGACTCTTGGGGAAAATGGTGGGACGGCACCTGAAAGCCAGGAGGCAGATGGAGTTCAGTCGTCAGGTACTGCACATATATTTCTTTAGGTTTTAAGCTGAAGAGGTTCAGCCTCGCACTTAATAAGTACAGCTGTGATCCCTCCTAACCAAACCTCATTCAGGTCTGTGATAAAATCCCAGTAAAAATTGTTGCTGTATAAGATCATTATTATTATGTGTGTATAATGTTTATAAATTACAATGATCTTATAGATGTATTTATTAAGTATATATATACGCATATAATAAGATCCCATTAGTTAACATTAGTTAATGCACTAACTAATAATGAGCAATACATTTGTTACAGTATTTATTCATCCTAACTTTAATGAATAAAAATACAACTTCTCAGTGTTTGAGAAATGCTTTAGAAGTATTATACAAAAGTATTATAGTACACATACACACATAATTAGGTCCCAGTTAACATTAGTTAATTAATTATATGTGTGTGTATATACATGCATGCATACATACATACACACACACTCCCCGCTGAAGGCGCGATTACAAATGCGTGAAATGCAGTTAAAAAAGTTAGTTTTAAGGTCGATATTTCGCCTGACATTTGTTTTCCCTAGCCACTGTTCTATAGGGTCTTACAAGATATCAATAGCAGGATTAGTTTTAACATTATGTAACCATTAATTTGTATATCGACATTAAATATTCGTTTAAAATCACCTACGTGCATTAATGCTGCATATTTATAAATACCGGAGAATGCTTTAACGCGATTGCACAGCGCATGATGAGGGAACGTCTGCCAATTACACCAACTGCGTTAAACGTAGCCTAAAATTTGTATTATTTAAAATTACTTTTCAAATTCCAAAGCTTGTAGAAGGTTCCTATTGGCAATACTGACCTGGTAGCCTTGAGTAAATTAACTTGTTTAAGAAAATGATTCATAAAACATATAAATATCAGTTAAGCCTATATGTTTACTTTCTTCACTGACACAGACGAAAATGAAAAGACTATCAGTCAAAGTTCAGCTTAGGAGGGGAAGAAATAGGGCAGGATAAGGAGACTGAGAGAAAAAGAAAGATGAAGATGAGGAGAGAGCAGGTATTGACAAAATAATCGAATGCCCACTGACATGGTTTTAAAGCTATTTTTTTTTTTTTTTTTTTTGGCCTTCAAAAGTCTTAAATTGCACATGTGTAGGTCAGAGAAATCAAAATTTTCTCAGGGGAGCATGCCCCCGAACCCCCCTAACTACCTCACATTTAAATGCACATGTCTGTGGGTGGGGCTGATGTGTGGGGTGGTAATGTGGGCTGGCGTGGCTACAGTGCCAGGGCTCAATTTTGGGGTTTTGTGTTAAGCAATTTTAACAGTGTCGTTATCATGAGTGTAGATGGGCCGAAATAAAAACATTAAAATATGAAGTAAATAAGTGATACTTGGTGCCACAGCGACACTCTTGTCCCAAAAATTATTGCTATACCACGATACTAAATATGTTGTCCCACGGTGAGTCATTTTCCCTGTTGCACCTACACAAAATTTGAGGGTTCCCCCACCTGCCAAATCCCACTTTAACCACTGTATATATATAAATTCCTGATGCCTTTTTCCCCCTCTAAGTGGAGGAATCCAGCACAGAAGGAAGAACTGAAGGACAAGAGGGTGGGGGAGATGGAGTAAATAAAGGAGAAGGGGAAAGAGGGATCAGCGCTCCTCTTGTGCTTTCTCAGGAACGCATGGAGGAGGTGCAGAGGAGACTGCAGGCTCTCGAGGAGCATCTGAAGAGACTGCAGGTGAGGAGGAATCAATTGCATTTGTGAAACTGAACTGTCAGCTCTTCAGTTCTTGAAGAGGAAAAGAGGAGTAACAGGGCTTCATCTGAGTGAGGGAAAGCTGAGACAGGTCTCCTTACTAAAATGTATCTCTGGTGTTCTGTTTGTTCCCAGGCTGTTGAGGAGGACCATTATAAGTTGCAAGAAGCTCTTGCTAAATATTCACTTCAGAGTGACCATTTCCACTGAGAAACATCACAACTTGCTGTCACAAGGTACAACCACATACTAAATACAATATTGTAACCTTTATTTTTATATAGTGCCATTCTGTTTTTTGTAAGTATAGCCACTCAGTTTCTATCATCTGTCCTTTTTGTCCTCAGATCACTGTATGTGCTGGACTCGAGACTTGCTTTCGGGGGATTCGCTGATTGACTAATGCTACCTGAATGTTCCTGCTCTATCTCATCTCTCTTCTCAACTGTTCTTTCAGAAGATTGACAGCAGGCCTCCAGCAGTTTCCATACCACTGAGAAATGAAATGAAGTGGGTGTTGAGAAATTATAGTGATCCTTGAGCATGAATGAGTGTGTATGTGTTTCTGTTGAGAGGTTTGAGAGAAAGTCTTTCCAAAAAATGCCAAAGAAATGTCCAACAACTAGAGAGATATCAGAGCGAAACGCTAGGTGTGCATGTGGAAGCATTATAACATGCACGCACACACAAAGATTACCCTGTCTAAGCATGTCAAAAGTAATTTAGCACCAAAAGAAGATCTATATTCATAGAAAAGTATTGTAAATGCAGCCTGATGCATATGAAGCCTAATGCTCAGACTGTAGTTCAGTCAGGTCAAGTTAATTCAAACAGATAATGTGCCCTTTCATATTTCTTTTTGCCATTTTTTTTAAAGATCATGTTCGCTCGTCTTAATATTTATTATCATACACCATTACATGCATTTTAAAATATTACAGATATTGAAATGGATATATGCAGGTTTTTTTTTTTCTTTTTTGCAGAGTATTAAGGCTTTTGTAACATGCATTGGCCAAACGGTTGTAAATGGAGAGTAAAAACATAGAAAACCCAGTTTTGTTTTGTTTTTGTTACCAGAAATTCTATTATTGCTATATGAATGAGAAAATAAATGCTAAGTAGGGGAGATCAATACATGGATGAGGAAGAGAAGTAGAGAGGCGGTTTGGGGACGCTGGGCTTGCTTTAAGTTAAGTCTAACCCTTCTGCAGTGAAACCAGGAAAGTTCGGATGTTGAGAGATGCAAGATTTGACGTGGCAAAGGTTTGATCTTGAGAGATGTCATCAGTGTTTGAGGAAATGCGGATATTACGTAGAAGTTTGAATGTAACTAATGCATACAGACCAGCTTGTAGGTACATCCACACTTCGGTGTTGTTATAACATGAAGCATGCACAATATATAACATTCTCTGGCCAGGGTGTTGCAAATAGTACTGTGGTAATTCTACACAGAACTGATGATAATCATCACACATTGCCAATTTGTGAGCCTCTATGCAAATTCTTCATGTGGTGTGGCTGTAACAGGCTTCAGTCATTTTGTTTCAGTTTTAAATGTTCTACATTTAGTTACAAGTTGGATGCAATGGATATATAGTCTTGGTTTGCAAAAAAATATATAACTTTATTTAATTTCATTGTTTTCTATATAAGCAGGACCAAAGAGATCATAGCGGAACAAAGTTTAGATAAAAAAAAAAAACATCTTTGTTTTGCATAGGGAGGTCAGCTGTAAATTAGAATAACTTACTGAGTTTAAAGGGGGGTCTAGTCTCCCACCCCTTTCCAAACTATGAGTGGTCGCTTTAGCTGCTGGATCAACCCACAAAATGGTGAAGTGGATGGATTGGCTTGTAAATGTGTTGCTGTATCAATTATAGAGCACTATCCTGGATTTCATTATCAGTCCATTTTTATTTTTTTTTGCTTTAGGGACCAGCTTGTTCTCTCCTGCTCTCATAGTAAATCAGACCACAGAGGATCAGGCACTTGCAGGGGCTTAAACATGTTTCATCTCAGAGTTCAGAGACAGGGTTTTCACACCAGTACTGGAATTATTTTCATGTATTCATGATCACTGCAACCGTTTTTTCTGCCCCCGACCAACTGTCAAAGTATTATTTTACCTTATTTGTTACATAGTGTGATTTATATTCAAATTTAAGTTGTAATTTCGTTGTCTATTCTGATATATGTAAGGCCTTGCTATCTTTTCCCTCTCTTTCCTCAGCGGAACAGTAAAAAGACATACTGTAAGACTTATATAAAGTGGATTACCAGAAGTCTTGCTTACTGGCCAGCAGTGTTGTTTTTAGTACACATCAATCATACATTTTCTTTTGATCTTTTAGAAGTAGCAAATGATAACGCTTAAAGTTTGTTAATAAAACTATCATGGTGCGAGATCTGTTCTACCCACTTTACTTTCCTACAGTCCTTTTGCGCAATTTTTTCATTCACGATTGCTTGAATGGGTGATTCATTCATTCTCTTTGATTCTGTTGTCTTGATTTTCTCCGAAAACTATGTAATTACAGTACTATGCATTGCCTATTATAATTAAGGGACTGAGAGAGAGAGACACAAAGTATACCCTTGACCATACTAACTATAAAAGGCTTTACTGAATTTCACTTTTAAGGCAGGAGCCATGTAGAATTTACCACAATTTAAACAAGTCATTTTCAGACTGAACCTTTGATATCCCTATGAACTCTTTATAATGGGTGAGACTGGGTTTTGGGTGCGGTTATTTCTCTCTCATCCCTTAAACTTTTCATGTGTATCTGTCACATATACGTATATAAAGTGATATATCTGTATGTTTACATCTATTTATAGGGTGCCTTGTGCAAATTGGGTTTGTTGACATGCCCTCTCTTCATTTAGCGATTTTTTTTTTCAGTTTTAAATGCAAACCCCTTGTTCTTTAAAATGGCTGAGTGCTTAGTACTGAGTGCTCTTTGTTAGGTCTTTTAAAACCTCTGAGTCTATGACTGTCTTTTATGTAATTCTGTGTACAGGAGTCCACTTGATACAGGCATTCCATTGATGTCTGTCTATATAATTGATTATGCAAGGACTATTCTGTGTATTTGGGCTTTGATTTTATATGTAAGTTACTTAAGAACAATGTAGGTACGTTTTTTTTAATTATAATTTTCTTTTTTTTAAATAAATGATCAAAAACTATTAGCTTTTATTGTCTTCAATTTCTTAAGCATTCACTTTATATTAACAAAAAGAGTATTGACAATGGATATTAACAATCCAAGAGAGAGGAGAGAGTGTGTGTGTGTGTGTGTGTGTGTGTGTGTGTTTTGTGTGTGTGTGTGTGTGTGTGTGTGTGTGTGTGTGTGTGTGTGTGTGTGTGTGTGTGTGTGTGTGTGTGTGTGTGTGTGTGTGTGTGTGTGTGTGTGTGGTGTGTGTGTGTGTGTGTGTGTGTGTGTGTGTGTGTGTCACAAACTGAAATAGAAGAATGGGTGGGTGTAGATGATACAGGAAAGGAAGACAAACACTCAGACAGTAAATTAACTTGAACTTGTGAGCAGCAGTAGGTTTCTTCAGTTTGTCTGGTTTATTGGAGAAAATGGAGTTCGGATTGGTCATTTTGTTGTGTTTGTGGGCAGGTGGGTGTTTAACATACATCTAATGTGTTTAAATAGTGTTGATTTGAATGTGGAATGTTAATATTTGTTCAGCATCCATTATAACTAACTGGTTCTAAAGTAATCTGGGCTTTCTTTGAGCAATTGATTGTAATCTAAAGTTACAGTATTTAGACACCATTTCAAATTGGTTATTAAGCTTTTTTTCTTTTTACTCTTAATCTTCTACAAAATAACAAAGTACGTTACAAAAAATTTCCATCTGCACGTCTGCGTTCTGCTTCAGTGAAGCTGATTTCCTCTCAGAGCAGCTGTTACAATTTGTAGCCTATCTTATAACTAGCAGTGTGTAGGGTTTTTTTCCCCCAGTGTGACTTTCAATTTTAAAGGTCTAATTTAATTTTACACTGTATTGTGTAGCTTTTGACTGTATGAATCTAAGTATTGTCTATAACGCATTATGTGGGTTGGAAGTGTACGGTTTAGTTAATAGATTTAAACATGCTGATATCATGTGGACTGAAGTGAATGCCCGTTGGGGGAGTAAAGCTGTAGCCCATATTAAGCTGCTTTGATATAAGAGGTTTTAATCACTTATGACCGTATCTTAAAGAAATCCCCACTGTGGACAGGTTACTGACTGTTTTTAAACTCGTTTTGGTTTATTGTCCTTTGCATAAGCTGTTGCCAACGCTAAAGTAGAAGAAGAAGAGCTGAAACTGGAGGCGGATGAGCCGTATCAGCGTGTGGCCGTCGACCATGAAGCTAAAGTCGACTGCTGCTACCGTTGGAAGGAGAGCCCCGTTGTCATCTGGATTATGAATGTTCATACCATCAATGGCACCACACTGCCCAGATTAGTAAATCAGTCCGAGAATGTGACACCCATGCCAATGGATCAAAAGTATGGAGTCAAATGCCATTCGCTGGTTATCAAGAGCACCCAATTCAATGATACCGGCCTTTACCAGTGTGGATTGAATCATGGCTCACTTCACGCCTTAACCCATGGTACCTTTCTTCAAGTGTACAGTGAGTCAGATCATAGTTATGTTAAAGTATACTAAATTGTATTTCTTGTAATCATCACAGAAACCAATTTCAGCTAATAACACTACTGGGTATCTGTAAGATGTTTTTAATGTTTTTGAAAGAGGTCTCATGCTTACCAAGATCCCATTATTATCCAATAGGCTAGTTAAAAAAAAAAAACGTCCAAAAGTTTGGGATAAGTAAGATTTCTTGATAGTTTCTTATGCTCAGCAAAGCTGCATTTATTTGATCCAAAATACAATTTAAAATAACGGTTTTGAATATATTTTAAAATATAATTTATTCCAGTTATGAAAAGGTGAATTTTCTGCTTCATTACTCCAGTCTTCAGTGTCACACGATTCCTTCAGAAATCTATCTAATATGATGATCGGGTGCTCAAGAACATTTATTATTATTATTATCAATGTTGTCCTTTTTAATATTTTTGTGGAAACAGTGATACATTTTTTTCAGCATTCTTTTCAGGGAGATTCAAAATAACTTTTATTTGAACTAGATTTTTTCTGTAACAAATTAAAAGTCACTTTTGATTAATTTAATGCATCCTTGCTGAATAAAAGTAGGTCTACAAATATCTTAAGAAAACCCTCAAATTTTGAGCAATAGAGTATAATATATACTGTAATGTATATAATTTAAGATGTATTGCAATGTAATCTTGCACATAATTTGTTCTAGGCCCACTATTTATTCTTCATTACATAAATATGATATGAAAGTCATAAACTTAACAATGCAAGCACTCAAGCTCTCTTAGAGGTTGCATTGTGCAATAATCCCCACAAATCATTTAATTGGCTGAGTTAGGCAAACACAAATAGTCCATTCAATGACATAAACCCAAATTCTACTCATTCATGCTAAGTTTGTGTTACGTACTGTACTCTCCTTACATGTACAGTTGTACACAGGCAAGATTTATTGTCAGATTAAGTAAACGTGTCAGCTCTTATTTTTTTTTTCCAGTTGAATTTTTCCCTGAAATCTTCTCGGTCAGGTTGATCTACTTGCAATGAAGTGCTCTTGTCATTCTTAAAAAAATGTCATGGGTTAAGGCATTCTTTTTTTATTAGAACCTTTGCAGAAGACCTTGAACCTCAGTGAGAGTGTGAAGAACAGCATCATTATAGCAGAAGGGCTGTTGCTGCTGCTGTGTGTCTTGGTCCCTGGCACTATGCTGCTCTTTAAGGTCAGATATGTTGATTTAATGTTTATCCAACATATTAAATGTGTTCCATACCATGTGCAAACACATCTGCACCACACACAACAGTAAAACAAACAAACAAAGTGATTCCATGAAGATCAAAGGTGTACAACTATTTTTTCTCTAGTCAAAAACGTTGAATGAACTGAACAGGAAGAAAGGACGGGAGGAGGAGAATATCTATGAGGTATGTCCATTTCCACTACATTTTATTTTTCTTAATACTAACTCGCTGCGTATTTATGAAAGAGACCTTCACATATCCATCCATAGGGTCTAAACCTGGATGACTGCAACTCAGCTTACCATCAAATTCAACGCTCCAATCAGCAAGGCCCTTATCAGGATGTGGCCATCTGTGGAGAAGACATTCAGTTGGAGAAGCCATAGCTGGATCTGAAGAAACGGGGATAGGGACCATTTGAAATATGATAGACGAAGGGGTGAACTCTGTGTTATTTGTGATAAATTGCTTAATTGGTAATTTCAGCATTTCATGAGCCTGCTGTCACTATGTCCTTGCATCGTCTAATAGTTTGAAGATAAGCTTGTTTGTGTCTTTCAGTGGTAAATCAAATATCTGCTAAGGATTTGAATAAATTGTAGAAAACATTTGTGTTTGTGTGGATTTTGATGTGTCACATTTTAAGGGTGTCCTAATGAAGATTAATAAATGATATAAAAGAATAGCCTAAATAATACTTAAATACATTATTATTATTAAAAAATAACGACTCCACTGCATACTCAAAGTGAAAATTAGTAATACAGTAGACTAACTGGGAGAGAGAAACCTGGGATGTTTATTTATTTTATTTTGACGTCACACATGTTGTAGGAACGTCACTTGGCTAAAAATGGGCAGCATGATGGGCGGTACTAGGAAGTAAGAACTATGTGATAGGTGCTTTGAGTATTCTCGGACGCGTTATTGGCTCTAGATTTGAATGTGGGCGTGGCCGTCTGTAAGGTATATCCAGACAGAACAGAGCTGAGACTCTGGGAGGTAATGATTCGTGTGTGAAGAAGATGGCGTCTTCAAAGAAGTCTGGGAGCGGTGTTCTTGAAAAAACAGTAAACAGGAGGCGTTCGTCAAAGCACAAAGAAGTTCCAATAGGTATATTCTCTTTTAATAAACGTAACCGCTTTTAAGGGGGAGGGGGAAGCTGTCGCTTGTAAATGTCACCCGCGCTCCCGGTTAGATAGTTCCAGAAGTGTCAAAAAGAAGATTAAATCCTGTCGCTCACTGTGTGTACAGTAATGCTGGACCAATGTACCACGCCGTATGAGTACTGATATTTCCTTACTAATATGTAAACAGTCATTTTGAAATCTCTCAAGAGGCTGTAGCTCTAAACCAACAGGTTTTAATCACTTTTGAGACATTTTGTGTAATGGAATCATGTAAACTGTAACGTTACAACTGTAACGTTAGCTAGTGTAGTGTGCATTGATGACATTTCCACGTAAATTGATTACAGTGTAATACATTGATGTTAACTGTGCTTTTACTGTTCCTAGACAGGAGAGAATACGTTTGAATGACCTGTGATTGTTTGCCTTAAAGGTGCAGTGTGTAATATTTTTGAGTATTTATTAACAGAAATGCAATATGACATCCATAACTATGTGTTCAGTTGTGTATAAAGAACTTACTTAATAAACCGTAATGTTTTTATTACCTTAGAATGAGGCATTTATATCTACATAGGCACGGGAATCCCCTTCTATGAAGGCCGCCATGTTATGACGTCATATTTCTACCGTTACAGAGCGCGTTTCGTCACCTTGAAAGAGAAGCTGCAGAAAGCTAGAAGAAGCTAGTCATAAACACCGTGAGTAGTGACTTTTCCCTGGTCAGTGGTGTAAATATGTAGTTGGATTGTTTCATGTAACTTAATGCTTCACCCTCGCTGTGTTATGGCTTTGCTATGTGGGGATAAATGTGCTGGTTACGTTCGTGAGACAGCTGATTAGTAGGCTGCTACCTTGTCATTGACCAGAAAACAGTTACAGGAATCACCAACCCGTCGATCTTGGAAGCATTTTAAGTCGATCGAGTTTCCAAAATCAGAGAAAAAAGCCTATTGTGTGTACTAAGTGGTGTCTATGGGATGCGGAGGCACGCGTGCTGTTACAATCACGTCATTTTTGCCGCACGCACCTTTGGGCTCATGCGGACGCGTCGAGTATAAACAAGGCTTTAACCAGCTCAGCCACAGTAACAGCTCATATTAGCCAGCTAAACTTTTACTACCCTGTTAGAAAAAATCTATAGTTGCATAGTTTCATATGGTTCTTCTCCCTCGCTGTATTATGGGTTTGCTATGTGGGGAGAATGTGCAGGTTACGTTCGTGAGACAATCAGCTGATTACTATTATTATATTATGTATTAAGACCCTTGATCCTCACCTGACTATGGCTTTGTAAACTTTATCCATGATGTGGTTTATAATGGACTGTGGTACTCCATGTTAGCTGTGGCTTGTTTTACTCTGGCTATTCTCTGCTGTCTTAGATGACGATGTTTGTCCCGTTTTAGCCACCGTAGCTTCTTCGAAAGGGAGGGGTGAGCAGTGGGCTGAGCCCTTAGTGTAAACTCGCAAACGAACCGCTAGATGTCGCCAAAAAGCTACACACTGCACCTTTAACTTTGCTGTAGTACGTTAGGTAACTTACATCAGGATGCTTGACTCATGAATGGTCGACACTGTGGATGTAAGCTTATTATCACTGTGTATAGTAAGTGTAGCCTAGATGTATTTTCACATTAAGATGGTTGTGAAGATATGTTTTGACCTCAGTTGTTTTGACTTTTTTTTCAAAAACCACTGTGGGCTTTCATTAGAAGTTATAAGGTTTCAAATAACAACATTATTATAACAACACTATTACTGAAATGGTGCAAGGAGTTCTCTGTGTTGCAACGGCAGAATGTCATTGGCTGTTTGGTTTCAGGTTTTCACTAGACCCCTGTCTTGTCCAGAGGATCAGTGTGAGGATTTGCCATCTAAACACACTCAGCCATTTTAACTGAGTTCTCAGATATGCAGAAGAACAGTATGAAAATATGTGGTCTTGTACATTCATTCATATATTGAACATATCAAGCTGTTCACATTATGTATGTTCGGTATAAGTAAGTTGTGTCACTTACTGTTGTCGTGTTTGGATGAGAGCGAAAGGAAACTCTTTACTGATGTCAGGGCCAGTGCATTGTTTTTCTTTTCCTGTTGAGATGATTTGACTACATTTACAAAATAATCTGGGACAAAGGTCAGCTTCGATCCTTCCATTATTCCTTACGGCTAGCCAAATGAAAATGAATAAAGGCTGTGGTTCTTGGTGCATGTAGAACAAAAAGAGAAAGTTTAGATCTGGTCACTTTGGTTCTTTTCTTAATATCCCTACCACAAATATTCTTAGTAGAAATGTGTGGTCCTCGATCCATGATAATGGGAAATGCAAGTTAACTGTGAGAGCCTTTTGTAGCTTATGGTAAAAATAAGCTTGCTAAGTACCATTAAAAATTCCGATTTTCCAGAAACTAATCTCCAATAATGTATTTTTACTAACTAAAATAGTGCAGACATTTTACATTACATGGGCGTTGTTACACAAATTTGTTGTGTATTGTAGCCTATATATTAAACAATAATTAGATCCATTTATAATTGTCTACTATTTATACCAAAGTATTCTATTTTTATGTGTAGCATTTAAATGTAGGCTAGGCTACTTCTCATTTCTAGCTAGGTCAGACATAATTCAACAGACAGAGAACATCCCATGCTGTTCTCTGTTAATCTTTTTTTTCTTTTAATTCCAACAAACAGTTTGCCCTTTGAAATTGTATAAAAAAGTAATTTCCCCTTAAGAATTGATAGCTAGGCTATATAAGATTGGGTCTTTAACATACTTGTGTTATTGCTGCCATGCCATTAAACTTGGTGTATTGAAGTGCATTCATGGTTTGTGAAAAGTATTCATTGTAGAGTTAATTAGACAGTTAATTTATTCTAAGGAATAATATTGCATATTGTTTATTCAGTTTTTTAAACTTTGCTTTGACAATTTTAAAGGTGGGGTATGTGATTTGAAAAACGACCGGCAGATTTTGAAAATATACAATTCAAATGGTCCTACCTTCTTTCCTGCAACGCTAGCCCTGACTCCACCCATTCGAAGAACATGGACGCGCAATCATGCACGAGCGAAAAATCAGATGCGCGAGAGATTGTAATGACGATTTACTACTAATCATGGAACCGGCTTTACTCACGAGATGCGCATGCGTCACAAGCTTTAAATATGCGCATAAAGGGGGTCGCTTGCGCTGGAGCGAGGGGGGTGTGGTACAGCCATTTGATTGACGAACTGACTGTCCAATGATTCTAGGTGGTCATGGAAATGATTGGCTGGAGTTTTTCGAGTCCTGCCCGTTCCACAGATGATTAAATTGCTTAATTTTCATTTAAGTGCTTCTAACTCAATGGCTGTAATGGCGCTTTTCCACTGCATGGTTCGGCTCGGTACGGTTCGACTCGGTGCGGAACGGTTCGGCTCGCTTCGCTTTTCCACTGTGTGGTACGACTCGACTCGGTACGGCACGGTTCGGTTCGCTTTAGCTCGGTTGCTTTTCCACCGCAGTTAGTACCCCTTCAAAGTGGGTGGGACTGATCGTTATTTGCGCCACATCTACTGCCATGAGATCATCGTAAACGCGCATGTTGTTACGCGTATATTGTTAACATAACACAACGTACCATCATCGATTGTGTTGTCTAACAACGAGGTGGCCGAGTCCAGGGCACCCTCTCTCCCATTGCTCGCAGGTCGTCTTCCGTGGATAGCGTGGGTTAACACTTTTTCATTCCGTTTTGCCCCATCCAGCTCTCTGGAGCCGCTCCTCGGCAACCAACGAGAGGAACGTCTGCACCTCGTCCACTGACCACGATTCAGCCATTTCTTTTTTAAAGTTTTGATCTCTTTTTTTTTACCAAAAAAGTAAAAAACAGATACTACCACGTTGGCTGTTGTCTACTGGTTATTTAAATCTAGCGGGTTTAGTGTCGCAAATCCAATGACGCTGGTAGTGACGATTCTGTCTGACCAATCAGTGATCTGCAGTGTTTTTACGTCACATTTTAGTACCGGTACGGTACGCTTGGAACCTCAACAGACCAGGTACCATTTAAAGTGAGCCGAAGCGAGCCGTACCGTACCATGCAGTGGAAAAGCGCCAAAGCGTGCCGTACCGAACCGAACCGTACCGTACCATGCAGTGGAAAAGCGCCATAAGTGGGTTAGCAATAGGATTTCAAGTTATTTTGAAAAAATTGACAAAAAAGAGAATCACATACCCCACCTTTAATTGAGAGGGATGCATGATGTATCTGTAATATCATGTTAGAGAATTTTTAATTTTACATTTTGATTTTCTTTGCTTTTATCTTACACCAACCTAGAAGTTAATCTTTAAAAACACCAATTTAATATTTAAAAAAAAGTTAACTCTGTTAAATGAATGTTTGGTATAAATCCCTTTTTCTTCAATTAAAACGCATTGTGATGGCTAAACTTACTTGTAGCATTGATGTTTTTATAATTCATTTTAGTGTTTTATTTTTTTATTATTTTTAATATCAGCTATAACACAAAAATCGTTTTCTGTATCGGCTTGTAGTTATCTGTATTAATACCAGCAAGTCCCTAGTTATTAAATGTAATCTGATTAAACTAATGCCAATGTTGCCAATGTTTTAATGCCAATGTCTAATGCTAATGTAATGTTTACGGTGTAGTTTTTTACATTTACATTTACATTTATTCATTTAGCTGACGCTTTTATCCAAAGCGACTTACAATTGCTATATGTCAGAGGTCGCACGCCTCTGGAGCAATTAGGGGTTAAGTGTCTTGCTCAGGGACACATTGGTGTCTCACAGTGGATTCGAACCCGGGTCTCTCACACCAAGGGCATGTGTCTTATCCACTGCGCCATCACCACCCCCGTTTTTAGTTGGTCAGAAATACATTTTAATTAATCTATTATACAGTGTGACATGCATATTACTGTTTCGCCATATGATGTAATACAACCATTGCCAAATGACATAATTTAAGTCAGTATGTAACCCACAACTTTTGGTGTAGCAATGACCAAAAAAAAGAGATAATTTTTAGAGGTCATTGTTTGTGTCTGTCTGTACCATACTTGGATCGTCCAGACAGTTAGGGTGAAGGTCACCGGCCAGTGTCCACCCCCTGCTGATACAACCAATAGAAACAAAGGTTACTTAGGCATAGGCAATTCTGGGTTTGTATAGATATTCTTGTGTGTGTGTGTGTGTGTGATGAATTTGTTTTCATTGTACATTGGGTGAAAAGCCATCTCACCATAACAGGGACAGTTGGTATGGGAGAAAATAACAAAGCTGTTCTCTCCAGGGAATGAGAGGAATGAGAATAAAGGGAGGAGGAGTTTGCAGAAAAGTAGAGGGGATGAAATAGAAAGTGACAATGTCATGTCGTCATCTGAGGGGACGAACAGGTGGGAGGGAGGGCGATTGCAAGCGTCCAATCGAAACACTCTATCTTACTGTCTTCCCCTTTTGTTTACCTCCCCCTTCCCATGTCTCTATTTCCCTGGCTCCATGGCTGTGCTGGTATTGAGGGGACAGGACGCGCAAGGACTCCAGCATGAGTTCAGAAGAGGGTAACGTTCAGGGTTAAGTCCCTGTGTTTTTTTGTGTGTGTGTGTTTTTTTTTAGGTTGCAGATTCTTAAGCTCCGCTTTGCTCCCTTGTATCCCTTACAAGTGTCTTGTTGCTCCTCTGCTGTGGGTTGTGTTGTATGTTTTTTGGGTAAATTGTATTCATGTATTTTATCGCAGTGTCACTTAAAAAGCAGGTGTCCTTGCAGTAGTTTGGCATAGCTGGCTAGGCCAGGCTTTGGCTGTAGATATGTTTGGATGAATTAAGAAGTACTCTCATTCAGAGTAGACACCATTGGGTAGGCTTTGTTTTTCTGGATGCAGCTGTTTTCTTTCTTTGTGATTTGATTGATTGATCCATTGGGATTGTGGTACTAATTGGAATGTACAGTGTTGATTGATAAATGTTCTACTTACCATCTTCTGTCCAACAACTGAATTTAGCCAGCAGTAGCAAATAGAATTTTGCAACCGACTAGTCTAACTCTTTCTTACCACTGCAACCACTTGAGTGTCAGGCTTTGTACAAAATCGAAAGAAAACGTGTACTGACAACTATACATTATTTAAGGCTTAAGCATATTCTCTTTGTTGGGATGATATAGTGTCGAGGAAATAATTTATGAATTTTAAAATGTAACAATACTATGACTGTAATTTAAACGTAGCCGCTTTGTAAAAATATAAAGCAAAACATTAGGACTAAATGTGCACAAAAAAAAAACGACTAGTATTTCCAAGTCGGCTAGCAGCAGCAGTATCGTTTAATCGACTAGGTAGCAAATATACTCAATTTGCAACCATTGCAGGATTTTTAAAAAGGAAGTAATACTTTTACATTTATGATGCTACAAAATACTTATATTTCAAATAAATGCAGTTCTTTCATCAGAGAATCATGAAAAAAATGTTTTCTGGTTTCCATAAAAATAAGCAGTACATCTTTTTTCAACATTGATAATAATGGGAAATGTTTCTTGAAGCAAATGAGCATATTAGAATGATTTCTAAAGGATCAAGTGACACTAAAGACTGGAGTAATAATGCTGGAAATTAGACAACTTTAATTTCAAAGTTTGGGGTCAGTAAGATGTTTTTGAAAGTAATATTATTAGTCTTGATGGAGTGACATGTATTTTGTAGAATGAAACTATACTAAATTTTCACAGTGTCACTCTTTATTTTCAGCAATTTTTAATAAAACAGTGTGGTGCCAGTTCTATTAACTGTTTTTGTTGTTTGTTTTACAAATTAGAACAATTTAAATTATTTTCAGCTGCAAGTGAGCTTAACTCTTATATTAAACCTGCAACATTCCTCTAAAGTGAATCGAGTTTTTATAGATTTGTCAGCATTTTTCCTTCATAAATGGGTCAAGACAAGAGCCTTGAATTCTTAACTGTAGTGTTTTCAGGTGTATATGTGTGTGTTTTGCTGTGGTAAACTGGTTCTGGGAAGTGTTTCATTGAGTAAAGGGATTGGGTGGTAGGTTCTCTTGTTGCACATGTTTCCATAATGAAAAATTTAGATAATCTATGGGCATGAGGTTCATTTAGTCAGTGCTCTAGCTTCTGAACTGAACCCTATCACAGCTGTGAACGTAATTACTACATGAGCCAAATTAGTTTTACGATAGTCGTTTGATTATATCTCAATGGAAGCAGTTTGAACAGTGACACAGTAACATGCTTGGTTTCCCATGCAGATTAGGACACTAATCTCTCAGGTCTGGCTACAGCCTTTAGAATAAGGACAGGGTACAGAAATGGAAGAGAGGAAGAGGACAATTCTTTTTAAGAGGAAGATGTATTGTTTGTTTTTTACCAATGAAGGGAAGATATCACTGCCAGTTAGAGAGGCAACATGAAAAAGGGAGAGTTTGGAAAGTTAGAGAAGAGAATGACTGGACGTGTGATGGGTGGGGTTATCTGGGTAAAGGGCAGAAAGGAAAAGGCCAGTAAACCATATGTGCAGCAGATAAGAGGATATCTTGGGAATTCAGCTCTAAATAACACTGGACATGTAATGCATTTAAGAACAAATATTGTCTAAACTCTTTTTGCATTGACAAAGTAAGCACTTTGGATTCAGACATTCAATGTAAACTAATACAAGCTTCTGTAAGTTTGTCTTCAACTGTTGCTTAGGTTTTGATTACCCTTAGTTGTGGGGCAATGCCCTATCTGGGATTATATAAATGATTATATGATCTTTAATTGACCCTTCGCGTGGAGCTTGATTGACAGGTGTTCTAACCAATCATACTTCGCCATCCGCCATTTTGTCCGAGAAAGCAGCCAGTCGAGTTAGTAGATTAACATGGGAGGATTTGAACTTGAAAAACTGAATATACTTGCGCCTTTCCGCGGTTAAAACAACATTCCTTCTTATGTTAATTCATGTTTATTTGATGCTATAAATGAACTAGAAGGAAGAGATGATCGGATCACGAGCAGCTTTAACTGATGCTCTACAGCGATCTCTCACGGCACATAAAAGCCACAAAACGGTATTTATTGTTTAATTTTCTTTAAAAAAATGACCATATTTGAAAGGTGAGACTTTGTTTAATATGCTTAATATCAAAAGTAACCGAAAAGTAACCTGGTCTGTCCTTTCTGTCCGCGTGTTGTCAGTCTCCTCTCTGCTCCGTGATGTATTTTTCACTGCGTGATAACATGGTGAGAGTGTGAGAGCGGCATAGCTTGTCGGGCATAGCGACAGTAACTAAGGAGGGCGGGTCTTTGCGAAGGGTCAATTGTAAAAAAAAAAATCGAATAAAAATAATGATTACGCTCAGGATGTATTATATGTATTATTCTTTTTATTAGATCATAAAAAGCTGAAGGTTTGTTTATGGTTCTGCTATTCCTGGCCTTGCCTGCTGTTGTGAAGTTGCTTGTGATTCTCTCGGTTGTCAGGTCGCTGAGCGCAACAGATTGACCCAGTCACCTGTATTGTCTCTGTATCTGGCGTGTCAATCTTGATCAGATAAATGTGCATGAGTGTATACAGTGGCTGGCTGATGGCCATCCGTCACTGGTTACTCAGTATTATGTCATGTTATCTTGTCCACAGCTTCTGTCTCCTGTAGATTGCTGTTCTTACCGTTTCTTAATTTCCTGTTGAGAAAACAAGCAACAGTAGTTTTCTTAGTTGTCAGTATCTTGTAATATGTTTGAATAGAGGCTATTAGTTGTGCTGTTGTATGTGATAGTGGTAGGACCTAAGCTAAGTTTTCATAGACAGTGAAATTATTTTTTTAAACATTATTCTCTTATTTTACAGTAAAAACATTTTAACATCCCTAAAACAATAAATGTACTGAAAATTTGCTTTATTCCTATTTTTTCTTATTATTTTTTTTTTCTAAGAAAATAATCTGTAAAAAAATGTAGCCCTATATTGATGTTTATACTTAAAACAAGAAAATACACTGCCATTCAAAAGCTGAGAGTTGGTACTTTTTAAAATGTTTTTGATGCTCACCATGCCTTTATTTATTAGATAAAAAATAGTGTAAAACAGTGATATTGTGAAATATTATTACACTTTAAAATGACTGTTTTCTATTTGAATATATTTTAAAACATAATGTATTCCTTTGATGGCAAAGCTGAATGTTAAGCAGCCATTACTCCATTCGCTGTCACTTGGTCCTTTTATCGTTATCAATGTTGAATACCGTTGTGCTGCTTAATATTTTTGTAGAAATCTGTAATACACTTTTTCAGGATTCTTTAATAAATAGAAAATTTAAAAGAACAGCATTTCTTTAAAATATATATTTTTTGTAGCAATGTTTATTGCTATAGCAATGCAAATTAATTCATGTTCAATACAATAAAACTTGTGTCAACCATTTTTCTTTACACACACACACACACACACACACACACACACACACACACACACACACACACACACACACACACACACACACACACACACACACACACACACACACACACACACACATAATATTATAAATTGATACCATTATTTGAGAACAGAACTGAGCTGGAATATGCATCACTGTTTTCTCCAGAGTGGCTGTATAGATAAATTAACTAAATGAATAACTTTTTTACAACATAAATGAACCATGACTGAATTTACTTAAGCTGGACTATGACACTGGACTATTTCTTCTAGATCTGCTGTACAGACAAAAAAACTTGGTTGCATTATTTTCGTGTTACCATTGTTAAGCTGCTTTGAAACAATCTGTAATGTAAAAAGCGCTATATAAATTAAGGTTTTTTTTATTTTTTATTTTTTATTTTTTTTTTTTTTTTTATTTAACAGTCAGACATACATACAAACCAACATAGTACAGTAGTGAGCAATCTTGTAAATCCATAATTCCAGAAGTGACATAAAAGTGATATAATTGTTTGATCTAAGTGTGTATTTGAGCGGGTGTGAGTGTGGGTGTGTGTGTATGCGTAAACAAAGTAACCATTTATTATTTATTACCATTGTCATTACCATCACCACCCCACTCCCCACTACCACCATATTGCCAATATTGTGTTGGTCGATTTTTATTTCCATCCTTCCTCCTATGTAACAATTGCCATTGTCAATGCCGCATAAAATAAAAGATGGTATAATAAGATGATAAGATAATATAAGATAACCTTCCCCCACATCTCAGCAGTCTCTATCTTTTCCTAATTTTTTTTGTGTGTTATGTGCAATGTCTAAGGTGCATTAAAAGAGGGAGTACAGTGCGAGAGTGTCTCAAATTGGGACAGAGATGCTGTCCCGATGAAACCACTTCTCGTCTGTCTTGCCTGCCCTGGTGTTTGTGAGGTTTTCCATATATACATATTCCTTTTTTTTTTTTTTTTTTTTTTTCATTCTATGTTGTGGTGCATTAAAAACCCATGAAGAGATAAGGGGGGAATTATTGCAGTAGTGATGATAATGACATTTAATTCCAATACAGCATTGACAATGGCAATATTGATGATTATAATAATAATGATAATAATAATATTATTAATAAATGATAATGATGATGGCAGTGGTGACCGCAATGGTGAGAGCAAAAGACAGCAACAACAGCAATTACAACAATGAAAAGATAAAAGTGAAAATAGTAATCATAACAATAACAGTGAAGATAGTAATAACAATGATGACATAAACAAGTTCAAATAACTAAAATGCATTAATATTCGTGGGTTGGTTAAGAAGGTGGGAGGAGTCGGAGTTGAAAACAGAGAAAGGATTCATAGCTGTAAGAGGTCAGAAAGTGTTGGACGGCAGAGGTCAGTTTCAGATGCGTAATCATGAAGGGGAGATGCGTATTCCATTGCAATGAAGTCTGAAATAAGATTTTTCCAAATGTTAATGTGTAATTTATTTCTAGTTTTCCAGTTCATGAGGATAGTTTTCTTGGCGATGGTTAGAGCTATGAGGAGTATTTTAGAGTTTACAGTTTTATCAGTGATTGTTGTCAGGTCCCCCAGCAAGCAAAGAGAAGGCGACAGTGGGATGTGGCAGCCGACTATAGTGGATAGTGACTGTGTGACCTCTTCCCAAAAGTGTTTGATTGGAGTGCAGTGCCAGGTTGCATGGATGTATGTATCTGTAGAGTTAACATATAAATTAAGGTTAAAAAAAGAATAATAAATTATTAATTTCTTTAAAAAAAAAAATCTTACGGATCCAAACCTTTGAACAGTAGTGTGCTCCAGAAACAACTCCTCATATATTATGCAATTTCGTTTCTTTCGCACATTTATCTTGTTTTAAGGATGTTTGAATATTGTCCTGGAAACATGAAAAAGTACTGATGAAGTACTTTGGCTGAGGCATTTCCAGTTTCCAGATCTATAAAATGCTTATAGTGCTTTTTATAACCACAGTCTACACAGATGCTTGGCTTTTGTCCTGAGCTTAATCACTCTTTATTGGCTTTAAAGTATTTCAGTGTGTGTGCCAATTTGAAGTAATTCTTGTGTCCTCAACGATCCGATCCCCTTTAGTGATGGACACCAAGGCAGTTTTCACTGCCTTGTTTGACGTGTGTGAAGAAAATGCCGCCTTTTTCTCTGGGGCCACAAAGGGCCAAGCTGGGGATGCAGCTCAGCGCCTGGTGGACGCCATGACTACCATCCAGGAACATGGCCGGAGCCTAGAGCCGGTCATCTCTGGATTCGCTGCCATCTACCACCATTTTGACTTTGACCCTCTTATCCCCGCCAATGGATATCGCTCCCTTGTTAAGGTGCATTCCTGACTGTGTTTAATGATTTTAATGAGTTAGCTTGAGGGCAAGAGAAGTCTTTCCTACCTGCCTCTTTCCTCTCCCTGCTGTAAATAGCTACTTCAAAGTGCATCATTTTCAGCAGTTAGTCATCACAGGTAACTGTTTACATATTCTGCTTTTGTTAAGCTCATTTCTGCCAAAGGCATGTTTCCTTAGTCCGTGCTCTTCTTTTCTGACTCAATAAGCAGGTTTACATTTCTCCTGCATGATGCATTTGTGAATTTTTCCTAGCATACACCTCAATTCGTCTCACTCTGTCATCCTCTTCCTCAGGTGGTGCGCTGTTGCCTACTCCACATCATCCACAAAGGGCGCTATATCACATCCAACAGGCGAAGCATCTTTTTCCGTGCCAGCCACAATGCGGCAGAGATGGAAGCATACTGTAGTGCTCTGTGTCAGCTCAGGGCGCTGCTCTATCTAGCTCAGAGACTGCTTCATGACAACAGCCACGGCAACCTCTTCTTCCAGGAGGAAAGTGGCCTCAGTCAGAGCTTCCTGAGAGAGTACGCCTCCATGCATAAGGGCTGCTTCTACGGCCGCTGTGTTGGATTTCAGGTGTGTTTGTTGAAGAGCGCATGAGCTCATTTTCAACAAAACCATTTCTGCTAAATAGATTCAAAAGGTTTAATGCAAGTACTAAGACCAAAGCTCTGTTTAAAGATAATTAAGACAGGTTTTCTCATACATGTTTTTTATAATATAGTATAATAGTCATAAACAGCAATATTTTCATGTTATACATTTTGCATTTTAATATTTTCATATTTTACTATATTATATATATTATATATATATATATATATATATATATATTATATATATATATATATATATATATATATATATATTTTTTTTTTTTTTACAAAAAAGTGAACTGGCTTTCAAAAGTTTGGGTTCAGTAATTTTTTTCCCCAGTAAATTAATACTTTTATTTAGCACGGATGCGTTAGATTGGGCAACAGTGACCGTAAAGTAGGGATGCAACGATACCGCTTTTTCAAAACCGATCCAATCCGATACCAAAATTCTGAGTATCGGCCGATACCGATACCAATCCGATACCAGTGCAGTTTTTTTTAAAAATCAAGTATAATTTCTATAACTCTGTGTGTTGAACTAATAATCACTCTTTTGTGTGTTAAACACAATCTACTTAATACAGACAACTTCATTATAGAGAAAAACAACAAATCCCAAAAATATATGATCATAATCTATGACAAAAATGCTATTATAAACTAGATTAGTGGATAATTCAGCAGTAAAATTTAGTCTAGAAAAATCACAAGTGCACAATTATTGTATAAAATCTGAACATTTAGTGAAAAAAACATTTAGTGGGTAACAAATAAGAGACAATAAGTGTAACACTAAATTTCGTAAAACATTACACATTGCTCTTTGTATTGTTGTAAAATACATTAATGAAAAACAAGACAACAAAAATCAAAAAGATTAATTATTAAAAATAGCCTAGGCTACTATAAAATTGAGACATGTTTTAAATGCATAGCACAGCTGTTTAACGAGTCAGCAACATATGATAGATAGGACAGAACAAGAAAGGCTATTAATAATCTTTCATTGCGCAAAAGTATTATGATATGAAAGTCTCAATACAGTGCTGCAAACGGTGCTTATGCGCATCCCGAGCGCAGAATGATGCGCTTGAAGCAACACGGAGTCACAGCCAGTGTTGCCAGGTCCGAGTGCCTGCACTGTTTCCGCGGGTTGTAAATTGTGTAACTTTAGTGCACGCGGGTTGACGCGATTGTTTTACCCACTGGAACATGATTGTTATTGAGGAAACACCCGGGAACGCTATTTGACTATTTTTGGCCGTGATGGGGTTAGTTTTGATGAGCAATTGGGCTGGTATTGTTGTGCAGACCTGGCAACCCTGGTCACAGCGCGCAGCTCTTCGTGTCCGCAATCCTGACTCTATCTAGTGCTGTGATCTAACAGACACCCTGATTTAGTTACAGCAATAAAGTCCAGCAATATAAAGTTGTTTTATCTGAAACCATAGACCTTTATCTACAGATCAAGTATAATAATAGTAACATTGAATCATCTTAGAGAGTGTTTCATCATGCTGACTGTCGTAACCGAACGCGACGCGCTGTTTGAATGCTGAATGGAATGACTGAGAGCCGCAGTGGAGGAAAAAAGTGTACGTGATCTTGAATTTAATTACTTAAATATTAATTTATATCTCACATTATACTATATAATGTCTTCAGAACACTTATAAGATAGTGAACGAAAACTTTATGGTGCTTTATAATGTTTTTGTGCCTTTTGTGGGGCTTAACAATAACACAATAGTATACGCACAATATCGGATTTGGATCGGCCTCTTCTGACCGATACCCGATCCGGCAAAAATGGCAGTATCGGAGCCGATACCGATACTGAGTATCGGATCGATGCATCCCTACCGTAAAGACATTTACAATGTCACAAAAGATTTCTATTTCAAATAAATGCTGTTTGAGGTTTCCTAAAAAATGTTACGCAGCACTGCTATTTTCAACATTGATAATATTAAGAGATGTTTCTTGAGCGCCAAATCAGCAATTTATAGGGATTTCTGAAGGATCATATGACCGTAATTGTAATAATATTTAACAATATTATCGTTTTTAGTGTATTTCAGCTTTGGTCTATCAAGTATTTGAAAAATATTTTCTCCTGCCATATTTTTCATGTTTTAAGATGCATATCTTGTTCTCTTTCCTTTTAGTTTACTCCTGCCATCCGTCCATGCCTGCAGTCAATTGCTATTAGCCTGGTTGCCTTTGGAGACAACTACAAGAAGCATCAGTCGGGGTTAGGTCAGTAGAGCTGTTACATTTCACCCTGGTCTGATAAACCTTCCTTTATGTGCCTCCTGATTTATGGGAACAGGTCACTATTTCACACTACACAACTCATTGCTAGAGTCTGCACAGCAGGTTTCCCTCTTGTGTTAATTTAGGACACAAAAGTGCAGTTGTATACACTGACCTGCAGAGGCATTCTAATATTGTTTCTTGTGCTGAATGCTGCACTCTAGTGGAGGCAGGAGATATTGCACCATATGGTGAGTAGCTCTCACAGAGGGTGGTATGGATGAGAGAAATTTCTGTCCTTCCTAAACCTGTCATCTATTCTGCTAGTATATTACCTTTTCCTTTTAGAGATGATTAGTGCCTGTGCCTACTAGGGGTGGGAATCTTTACGCACCTCCCGATCCGATCCGGTTCCGATTCTGGGAATCACAATCTGATTTCAAAACAATTGGTGATCTACATTTTTGAGTTTACCGACTTTTGAATATCCAATTTATTTGTGAATGTTTATTAAACGACTTATAAACATTTTGAGATGCAATTGTATTTAACCACATACAAGGAGTCTTTCACATGAGCATTTAAAAGCAGCTGTTTGTTGGTAAATGGGTTTTGTGTATCAAATATATATACTGCATTCTAGATAATCAATTATGCTTTCGTAAAGCATTTAGAAGAGAAAACCCTGAAATGTGTATACCAAAATATGTTTCTCACAGCGCAATATCCTGTGCAATCAAGCCTGCGATTGCCCTTGGATTTCGCTTCAACCCCTTGTATTGCGCTCATGAACCTTAATGCAAGTTTATAGACTTGTTTGATTTTGTTTGTGTGTGTGTGTGATTGGTAGCAAGCAGAATATGGCTCTCTCTTGTGCAGGGGTTCTCAACCTCGAGGTCTACTTTTCTGCAGAGTTTAGCTCCAACCTTGATCAAACTCGCCTGTCTGTATCTTTCTAGTAATCCTAAGGAGCTTATATAGCTTGTTCAAGTGTGGTTGATTCGGGTTGGAGCAAAACTCTGCAGGAAAGAGGATCTCGAGGGCCAGATTTGAGAAGCCCTGCTCTAGTGCTCACAAGTGCCATCATAAATATGCAGGGGGAAACTAAACTCTGGATCGATTCTGAAGTTTGAGAAGAGAACCGTGATGCATCTTTTTTTTCTTTTCCCACCCCTAGTTCCTATGCTGTGCTGTTACAGATCAGTTCTTACTTTATTAATGCTTGTAAATATTAAACTAATTGCTCATGCATGTTTGTCGAGGTAAGATGATCGAGGTCACTATTATTTGTGTGTTTCTGTTTGTCGGAAAACCCACTTTAATTTCTCTCTTCCCCCCCTGTATTACTGTCCAAGTAGGATGTCCTGCTGGTGTGATATGCTAGTTATGTAGACAGGCATTCATCTAACGGTCTATTTGTCTGTGTTTCTCTCAGGTGTAGCAGCCAGTTCTCTCCTCACCTCTGGGAAGTATGCCATTGACCCTGAACTAAGAGGTCGGGAGTATGAACGCATCACTCAGAACCTGGATGTTCATTTTTGGAAGACATTCTGGAACGTTACAGAGACTGAACTTTTATCAGTTAGTATTAAACATCTGTGTGTTTCAGTTAGGGCATCACAATTAATTGAAATAAAATTGGTTTAAAATTGGTTTAAAAGGACACTGACAGCAGAGTGTTGGCAAAACACTTTAGTCTTGATATCTTAGCTCTTTCAGTAGAAATATGAGATACCAATTGTTTATAAGGCAGTTCATATTGCTTTGACAATATTTGTCAAATATTCCCTTGAGTTATAAAACTCCTTGCACCAGTGTCTTTTTAATATACTATATACTATACTATATAATCTTTTGCTACAGCTGATCAGATCCGATTATGACCAGTCCAATTTCTCATATTGCAAAGTTCAATTCACATAGTAGAAAAAGCTTTCTCTCATCTCTATATCTCTCTTTCTCCCTCTCTCAAGGGTCTGATGTCTATAACGGCCACAACAGTGAAAGTAAATCGAGCTCTTTCTGTGCCCCCTATGGCCTTTGACCTGCCGTTGGTGGCGGATCCCACCCGCACGGTGACCGTGTCTCCTCCAGCAGCTCATATCGGCCTGGGTCCCGTGCAGATGAGGTTGATCTCATATGAGCTGAGAGAAGGACAGGTACATACAGTTCATATTGATGTCATTGACCATCTTAATTATTCTGGAATGATAATCATCTCAATTTTTTCTTCCTCCTCCACACAGAAGCTAAAGCATGAACTTTTATTTTGAACCATAATTTGACTACTTTGTTCTTCAAAGAGAGTAATTTTTCAACTATGTATGCTCTTCTCTTGTCAATAAATAACTATGGATGGACATAAAGCAAGGAATGAATAATGAGGTGTGCTTAGCTAAATAAAGCGGTTCAGTTTTTATCCTTTTATCTCCTTTTATCCTTTACTTAAAGCCCTATAATTCCTGATATACCTCTCTGTGTCATGGGAGGACTTGAATTGGTTGCAATGTAGATAAGTAAGATGTAATGGTGTTTAAAAAGCCTACTTGACTTTTCTTCACACCCTTTGAACTATTGATCCAGCTGAGGCGTAAACGTGTTTAAGAACCATGCTTCTGTAGCGTTTAATTACACGTCTCTTGTCTAAGAGTTTTTGTCTTTGTGTGGTGCACAGAGCTTCAAAGAGATTCAGTTGTTCCATAGGTTGCTCTTTATTGTTCTGGTGCTTATAGTCCATTTTATATTTTTATTTTCTGTCTTCAGGACAGTGAGAAATTACTAGCACTGTGTCGTCCAGAGGGGGGCCAGATAGCTCTTTCTTTGGGCTTAAAGCCGAAGCGCCATCCCCCTTCCCCATGGCTGGTGTTGCACTTCCACGGAGGAGGCTTTGTGGCTCAGACTTCCAAATCACATGAGGTATCTCTTCGCCTTTTCTTTCCTCATCCCCATCCTATATGCCCACTTTTTCATCCTACCTTAAATCGTGCAGACCTGTTACTTAAGTCATCAGGCATATGATTTACACCTGAAAAGCTTATAGACTTACTTTAAATCTAGGAAGCAGAATATCATAGAGCCTTGGGGTGGGAATAAACAATGAAATAAACATAACCCATTTCTATATTTCTTATTAGATTTAAGTAAATAAATTGGACAGTCCCAGTTTTTATGTCATTTCCACCACAACAATTTTCCCCTAATCATTTTTATTTGTAAAAGAAGTTTTTTGTTTACTATTGTGACAACAATGTCTTGATATGAAAAATTAGACCATTTCAAGCTGTAATTTTGTCAAATGATATTTAGGATAAAAAATATACAAATATTTAGGATACATAAAATGTTAGCTGTGAAATTAACAGTAGCAAAATAAATGTGTTTAAAAGTGTAAAAGGGTTTTATTTGAAGTGCCGTTTCCAACACCAAATGTAATTAAACAAAACGTCACTTAAGATTTGGTGGAAATGACACTGTGGTGAGAATTTTAAATATTCCTGTGATTCATGTACGCCCACTGTTGGACATTGTTAGTGGACAAATTAAATTGTTTTTAAGAAAGGTTATTTTCACAGATGTGCCCATAGTTAAAGAAATACCAAGATGCTACAGTCTACAGAGCATCTTTTACTCCTAGATTTATCCTAAGTGACTTAAGTTGATCATGGCATATTTATTGGAATTTTTAATACTTTATTGTCTTTAGACATTGACTGTAGTCACCCACGATTCCACTTCTGTCTAATTATTCATTTAGTGGTTTTAATAGTGCCTCTTCTTTTATGCAGAGCAGCTTCTTGGCAAGCAGTATAACTTAAGATATTGGCCATTTGCATTTGATTGTGTCCCTTGTCTCATGCAAAGTAAGACTTCTGCTCTGTTAAAGTATTATATTATCACTGCGCTCATGCAAAATTCACACAAATAACTCACCAGCGGCAGCCTGCATTCTTGACACATTGCATTAGCTGCTTGAACGAGCTCCACTCAACAATGGACACGTTGATATGAAATGTAACTGGCAGTCAGAGCAACATGTTGTGACGCCTGTCAGCACGCATCATTTCTTTAAACTACTAAACAAAACTTAGAGTGAGAACAAGAAAAAAGGCTGAAGTATCTGAGAAGGTATATGCTCATTCCCTAAGTGTTTTCTCTTAAAGCTACAATATGAAAAAAAAAAATTGCCGCTAGGGGTCGCTAACCTCTTACAATAACAAAGGCGTAGGTGGATGACGCATAAGCGGAATTATGGAACTTGTCGTCATGCTGATGGATCTAATAATGTTTATGGATGAGTTAATTGCAGACCTGCAAACTTGTCGCTTTTCGGCGATAATCGCCGTTTTCTTGGTCAAATGGGTCATTCACGTGAATCGCGTAGAACCGGAGAGTTTTTTTTCGGGGGGGGGGGGGGGGGGGGGAGTGGGGGTTATAGGCTGCCCTAGAATTGCGAAATATTATTGGATAATTCTTATAATTGACATTTCTCTGGGCCTATCGGAATCTTAGTACTTTTTCTCTTGGCCAATCGGAATCTTAGCACTTGCGTCAGAATCGCCAGTGGATGAGACCCCTGGTTAGTGGCTACCACGCGAGTCTGATGGAAACTCATAACGTGAAGGAATCTTATGTGAAATTCGAGGTAAATCAAGCTTTTTTGGAGCAAAAACAACAGCTAGTTGTTTGCTTGATTCAAATAACGTTAGCTACCGCTTTGTTATGCTGCGCTCGTGACAGGGCGCTGAAAGAACGAACGAGAGAGAGAGAGAGAGCCGGTCGCGCGCGCACTCTCTCACTGTATTCAAACTGCCTTGCTCTCCCTCCATCGCGCATATTAATCAAAATCTATTGAGAATTGACACGATAGTAAAAGATCAAAGTTTCACGTGGAGCATTTTCAGAGATTTCTTGCGATGTCCTTATCTGCTGGGATAATCACACAACGCGTGCCGTGTCTGTGTGTGTGTCAGCTAATGGCACGTCCGATTCGCGAACTAATGACTCATTTGAACCGATTCACTTTTATGAATGGTTAAAATAACTGATCTGTCCAACATCTGTCTCTTCAAAAGAGATCTGAATCGGTGTATAACAAATCGATAACACCAAACTAGTTAATATTAACTATTCATAAACTGCACTTCTTAATCTCTATAAATAAATAGCATTTATTAATCTTTGGTAATGTTAATTTCACTATTTACTAGTAGCCTTAATTATTACAATTAAAAGTTATATTTGTTAACATTAGTTAGCCTAATGCACTGTGAAGTAATATGAACAAACAACGAACAGCTGTATTTTCATTAACAAAGAATAATAAATACAGTAACAAATGTATTGCTCATCATGGTTCATTTATATTTTACTGCCGTTTTTCTCCTTTGCCAATCCTATGATAATTATATATTATATACAGTATAGTGTTCATCCAGAACAACATGTAACTGTGTAACCACACCCTAGCAACCGTTTAAAACTACCTACACAACCCCCCCCCCCCCCCCCCCCCCCCCCCCCCCCCCCCCCCCCCGCCGTAACACTGTCACCTTTTTTACTCTGAGGAGTTTGCAGGTCTGTAATTGATGTTTTTAACATGACTGTGGTATGAAGCAGGTCGCGATTGCTAATGAGAGACAGATATCAGCGCCACACGCGAGTCCCGCGGATATAAAGGAATAAGGACGTTTCATTCTACCGAACTACCCACCAATGCTGAATTAATACTCTGTTATAACCCGGCTCAGAGGTTATGACAAAAAAAGTGGAATGCAAGAATGTAATCAAAATATAACCAATTTATTTACAAAAAAACACGATTAAACACAAAATGCCATCAGAAACCAAAACATAAGAAAAAAGACACGCAGGAGAGAGAAGCCCTCTCTTTCTCTCCCTCTCTCAGTGGGAAGGCAGGAAGCTTTTATCAGGAAGAGAGACTCCAAAACACAGGTGTCCTCCATCCACCCTCAGGACTGCAGAACCCCACTGAAACACAAAGATAGCAAAGGCAGGTATGCAGGTTATTCTATGTGTTAGTTTGTCTGTATGAGACTAGCAGTAAGCTATATCAACATTAGAATAACATACTGATCATATTCTAACATTTCATCATGTTGAGCTATATTACATTGATTAGTTTTATGTACATTTGCTCACCTGTCTAATAAAGTACATGCAAGAATGGCGTCTCTGTCAAGTCGAAGTTTGTCACGGACGTGGAGCACTCAACATCTCGAAATTGGAATTGATCCTCGTTTTAGTTCTCCTTTTGTCCGAAAGTCTCCATAATGTTTGAACAAAACAAATACAGTGTGAGCGTGCTGCTAGACGCAACTCAGTTGTCCACGTTTGTCGCCATGGTTACCATGGCAGTACGAGCGGAAACCAGGGATAACGTGGATATTACGTCATTGACAGGCCATCCAGTGAACATGGATGAGGAATTATTTAAAATTGTAATTTCTCTGGAATTAAAAATCTTTGGGAACTTTTGCAGGGTATCCGCGGGGTCTTGAAAAGTATGAAAAGGTGATAAATCAATTTTGGGAAAATTAAGACCCTTAAGTATTAAAAAGTCTTATCACGGGTTTATAAAGTCTTACATTTTGAAAGTATTTTTTCTGAATTAGCTGTCCAACAGTTTGAGTCCCAAAAACATCGTAAAAGTGTGTGAATTAGTCATTTTTATAAATAAAAAAACGAACAGGTACATAAAAAACTTGGCTATTTTGGGTGCGTTTGTAAATTGCCTCTCTGTCATGTCAATCACTCAGGGTATCCGCGGGGTCTTGAAAAGTATTAAAAGGTGATAAATCAAATTTGGGAAAATTAAGACCCTTAAAAAGTATTAAAAAGTCTTATCACGGGTTTATAAAGTCTTACATTTTGAAAGTATTTTTTCTGAATTAGCTGTCCAACAGTTTGAGTCCCAAAAAATATCGTCAAAGTGTGTGAATTTAGTCATTTTATTAAAAAAATGAACAGGTACATAAAAAACTTGGCTATTTTGGGTGTGTTCGTAAAATTGCCTCTCTGTCATGTCAATCACTGTACTGATTGCCTACACCAAACACTGATCCCTAAACCTACCCATCACTGTAACCTAAACCAATGAAATCGGCTGCAGGGCGGATTTTCCCAGGGCGGGAAAAAAAATCACGCGTATTACAACGAACTAAAACTGTTAAGTTAAAAGTATCACTGATGTAAATGGTTACAGCTTGAAGTGGCGGTGAGGTATTAAAAAATATTGAGAAGGTCTTGAAAAAGTCTTGAAAAGGTATTAAAATTAACTTCAAGATTCCTGCATATACCCTGTCACTGTACTGATTGCCTACACCAAACACTGATCCCTAAACCTACCCGTCACTGTAACCTAAACCAATGAAATCGGTTGCAGAGCGGGATTTCCGCTGAAGTGGTTTGGGGAAAAAAAAAATCACGCGTATTACAACGCACCGAAATGTTTTAAGAGAAGGTTGGTGAACGCATGAACAGAATGGGGAAGTGCAAATTTGCAGCGTCCTGGCTGGAAATGCCAGACTTCAAAGAGTTTTAATAAACTTTGCTTTGATTTACTATCCCAGCCGATTTGATTTTTTTTCTATCATAGTGGTCTATAGTCTTTATCACAAACTAAAACAGTTAAGTTTAAAGTATCACTGATGTAAATGGTTACAGCTTGAAGTGGCGGTGAGGTATTAAAAAATATTGAGAAGGTCTTGAAAAAGTCTTGAAAAGGTATTAAAATTAACTTCAAGATTCCTGCATATACCCTGTTTTGGGATATTGTAAGTACACAACTGCAGGAAATATATCACACTGTGCAAGTGATTTTTGGATATTTTATTACAAAAATCTTACATCTTGTACCTTTAATGCTTGGTGAGGCATGTTTAGACAGATATTCAGGGTGACAAGCTACTTGAAATGAATATTAGTGTTGAAGACCCTAATTCAGGCTCTTGTCAGCGGTTGTCACACTGAAACCACTTTCTTATAGCTGGAAACTACAGGAGGTCAGGATTCAGAGAGGAATTAGAAGTGTGAGCTGGGTAAGCAGTTTAGGATTTAGAACTACTTAATTGAGACCGAAGTGAAATAAAGACATAATATAAATAGTAATATGTATTACATTTCAGGATAAAGCATACTTCTCATTCATTAATAAAATACTACATCTGACATGTTGGCAATGGCATTATCATCAATTACAGCCGTGACACTGTTTCCTGCTATATGTATGAATATGACAACGTGTGCCTACTTAATGCTGCATATTTAGACGGGCTGCACATTTGATGTATTGTTTTTCACATACTATCTAGTAAGGTAGCCATATTTCCAGACTCGGAATAAGTGAGTATAGTATTGAGGATTTGGTGCATTTCTGAGTGAAATGAGAAAGACATGCAGAGCAGGATTGGTTGGAGTTGCAAACTAATTGGAGGCAGATCTGAATGCAGGTTTGCAATCAGTTGTGGAATGACAGGTTACAGCAAAGGGATTGAAAACTTATGGACCAGCACCAGAGTACACGTCATCAAGCAAGGGATGTCTTTCTGGGGGAAAGCATGTTAATGTTTTTGATTTTAAAAAATGTTAACATGAATTAAAGCAATGTGCACTGAAAAATTCATTATTATTAATTCTGCAATATTCCATAAAAAATAAGATTTTTTTTTTTACTTTGACATTAAACCAAACAAATACCATATTCCCTGAAAAGTGCGAAGTACAAAAGGAAGAAATAACTAAACCTGAAAATCCTGGTTTGAATTTTTTCGACATAGTTTATGATTTCTAATCCCTAAAAATGTAGCAGTTTTTTATTCTTTTTTTTCTCTCTCTTTTTCTTTCCAGCCATATCTGAGGAGCTGGTCTCAAGACCTGAATGCCCCCGTCCTTTCGGTGGACTATTCTCTGGCCCCTGAGGCCCCGTTTCCTCGGGCTTTAGAGGAATGTTTCTATGCCTACTGCTGGGCCATCAAGAACCACAACCTGCTAGGTGAGATGAATAGTGCCTTGTTTATACTTCATTATCAAATGATATTATGATTCATATTTGTTTCTTAAAGTCGTGATGAAACGGAAGTAGCGACAGATATTTTTTCCGCATCTTAACATACATCTGAGTAAGTCCTGCACATGTCACCAGAGAGAAGTATTTTGTTTTCACCAGAAGGTCTGTTTATGACATTTTGTCACATTAAGAGGTCAAAACATTTTCTTAAATAAAATGTGCACAAAGAAAATTGATGGGGTGAATTTTCATTGCATGCCCACTTTAAGCCTTCTTTGTATGGTACACAGTTTGTTGCCGGTTCGTTTTCAGTGGAGTCGGCAGTCAACCTTTTTTGTCCCAAAAATCTTAAAGGGTACCTATCATGGAATTTTGAAAATTACCTTTCATGTAGTGTGTAACATAGATCTAAGTGAACAAAAACATCCTGCAAAGTTTTAAATATGAAAGTTCACCATATACAAAGTTATTGTCTCTCAAAAGTAAGAGTCGACTCTGAGTCGCTGATATGAATCGATAGACAAACGATGCATTTTCTCTAACTTTCGTACGTCACTTGTACAAGTTATTTGAATTCGACACGCCCACTCATGTGCGCGCGCCGAGCAGACAGAGAAACCTGATAACATCATGTCGACGAGACGCTGTTCTGAAGTGCGAATCAAAAGCAAACTTTTTTTTCACTTCCCAGGGACAAGCATGTGAAGACTCAGTGGCTAGAATTTATATTTACAACTATACCACACAAGTATAGCCACCTTGAGCTGTGTTTGCGTTATTTTAATGACGATCGCTTCACAAACACAAATGCTTTCAAGTGTGGATTCGCCAGTCGGCTGATATAGGAAGGTTCAATACCAAGTTTATAAAGATCAGCTTCCTCCTCCGAATCACAACCTGTAAGTACTATTAATAATTGTTGCTTTTATGTGCGTGCGGAGTGCGTGCGTGCGTGCGTGCGTGGTGTGTGTGAGAGTTACGCTCAGCAGCTTCTAGGTCTCCAATGTCATTTTTTTTGTTTTTTGAAATATGTGAAATTATGTGAAGCGTATTGTAGTACTGCAGTGCTTTATCAATATGTTTAAGCTTTGGGCTAACGCAAAATATAACTGACTGCGTCATCTGACCAATCACCCCGATTAGCGTCACGTAAAGGAGGGGTTTGGACAAATGAGTCGTCAAACGAATCATTAGGGAGTCGGTGAGCAAACCAGGTAAAAATAAATGCATATTATAAGACTACAAAAGTGTTTTTTGTCATTGCATGCATGTAAAACTGTTGTTGGGGACTCCCAGAACATTATTAGGAAAATTTTAAATGCCATAATAGGTACCCTTTAATTACACCAGACTGCTGGTGGCACACATGCATGATTTTGTCTTTTCATGGTTGTCATTGTGATTTTATTCACAATCCAATAAAATGGCATTTAGCTTTTATGTGGTCCTTCAGCTTTTATGAGTGCAAAACCTGCACTCCAACCCACATACGAAAAATGAGTTTCTTATAGAATTTCAGAACACATTTTGCGGAGAAATATTTTATTTTAATAATTTAATTCTGTTCGTTTTATTACCACTTTAACGAAACTCAATACAACATTTATAGTAATTGCATCATCCATCTACCAGACTGATTTTAACAAAAATTATTTAAATTTGAACTTTTTTTGACATTATATGATTCAGTCACTTGATTAGTCCTTATTAAGGTGCAAGACAAGTGAAATTGTCCGACTTGACGAGCTTTCATTCTGTTGTTCTGTGATGGTGTCGAGATCCAACAGGGAACAAAGATGCCTATTGAAACTCCGCTCACACTGTCTGATTACAGAAGCGTAAACATATTCATCATTCAGTGTTCTCTCACCTCCGCTATATATCTCAGGATCATGACGCAGGTCTTGCACTTCTAATAATTCTCTTCTGGTGTGAAACACACCACACCACATCAGTGATAAAAATCTGACCTAATTTTAGAATTATGGAGTGTATTTATCTTCTTGATTCTCTAAATAATTTATTTAATTTGATCTATTGCTTGTTACTTCATTTACTGCTTTGCGCCCCCTTTCTAATTATCCTCTGTGCCCCGCTCTTCCTCAGGTTGGACCGGTGAGCGTGTGTGTTTGGCCGGTGACAGCGCAGGAGGAAACCTGTGTGTGACTGTGTCGATGCGGGCCGCTGCTCATGGCGTGCGCATGCCGGATGGCATCGTCGCTGCTTACCCCGCTACCCTGCTCACCGTGTACGCCTCGCCATCCCGCCTGCTCACCCTCATAGACCCTCTGTTACCCCTCAGTGTGCTCTCACGCTGCCTCAGTGCTTACGCAGGTCAGTCTGGAATCGTAATAGGTTTTTTATGGCAAATATGCTGTGTTGTGACTCAGGTTATTAGCGAGCTGGAATGGTCAGATCTGATGCATAATTTATCACTGGTAAAAATTTAGCATATTCACAATTTAGGGAGTGCAGACACCTTAATGATGATGAATGATTTCAACAAGTAAAGTTAAGTGAAGCCACACACATCAGGAATTGATTAATAGGTTTGTATTTTATTATAAATTATTTGATTTAGTAGTGTTTTCAATCATAGTAATGATAAAGTCAAATCAATGGCCCGAGGCTTGTTTTGTCTTTTCTCTGCAGGTTAAGTGCAGTGTTGGGAGTAATAGTGTAAGGCATTACTAATCAATTTTCAGTAATATTTTTCTCGTTACATGTTCAGTAATGCTTGCGTTACAACACACTTTTAGCCCAAAATTTAATTGTTAAAAAAAAAAAAAAAAACCCGCAAGACTCCAAAACATTAACGGATGAAAAATGCAAGAAAGTTATTACCTGTTCGTGGTCAGTCTGGTTTTACATATGCACATGCGCATTACTTCGAGTTTGGCCTTAGGGTCTCTGTTAAAGCAGTTAGACTATATTTAGCCTATATGTTAATTTCTATGGACTAAAATGACTGAGGCTGAGGGTTGGTCCTCCAATTGCACTTTATCTACTTCCCGAGAAAGCATAAGCTATGTTCATCATGCGCACTTTGTGAATGACAGTTTTGTGTTGTGAACCTCTTGAATTCAAAGAGAATAAAATAATGGCAACAATAAGAAAAAAACAAATGTGGATCTTGTCATCGCATTAGAGTTTATATACAGTTCTGTTGTGTCTAATATGAATAGACCCAAGCTATTCCCAGATATTGCCAGATAATCACTTTACCTCTACCATACTTGGATCGTTTGTGATTCTGTCTGTCATCCTTTCTTGCATTGTCTTGAGCCTTCACTTTGCCAATGATATGCTATATTGTTAGTAGCCTGGATAGCCCACAGTCATATGCTACATCATATCGCCTTGTACTGGATGTAAAATGCTCTGTAGTACATTTTGTCATTTTAGAATGTTAAGTTCTACTTCTGTAGTTATTTTGGTGAAAGTAACTCAAAAGTAATACAGGAGTAATGTAACGCATTACAATTCAGACGGTAATATTGTAAGGTAAAGAATTACTTTTTAAATAACAGTTAACAAGTAATCTATTATGTATTACAGTTTGGCATTAACTTGCACAACACTGGTTAAGTGTAGCAATATTTTCTTTCTGTTTTAGTAGTACTGGATACTAGGGGTGTAACAACACTCATGTCACGATTCGATACATATCACAATACTGAACTCCTGATACGATATTATTGCGATACTCCAAGACATATGGTAAAAGGTTACCAAAAAATGTACTGTTAATTAAAATGCTAAATTTGGAATTACATTGGGGGTGTAAATTAATAGGCTTGGACTTGTGCTGGTAACCCAATGGCCAGGACAATGGTGACACCAGAATAAAAATATTCATGATTCTGGAGCTGAAAACCAAATTATTTTAGATTAATATGCTTGCACTCTTTCACTGACTAGATATATTTCAAATAATATATGCCACTTTTTTCCGGTAATATAAGATATTTGGCACTATCAGGACATATTCTCCCATTGCATTATTATACATTATATTTAACATATATAGTAGTTTAATGTAGTACTGACACAACTTTTTTTTCACACATAGTAATTTACATTTTGGGTGGTTTTTACTCAATACATATTGTCACTATCCACTATACATATTCTTGTATTTTTGTATTGCGATATATTGTTACACCCCTACTGGATTCTTAGTCTACAGTATCTAAAATGCTTCTATTTTGATATATTATAATCTGTAAAACAATAAGTGTTAAAATGAAATAAGAATGTCTTAGCAAGCCTTTTTGCTTTTATGAAAGCTCCACAAGATATTTGTGACTTATTTTGAGATTTTTTTTATTGTTATAAAATTTAATATTGTATATTAATATTATGTTTTAAATGACATTTTTAATTTTTGGGATTATTTAATTTAAATTGATTGAATCCTACACATTCGATTTGTATTTTTAAATCCCTACTGTAGTTATTTGTTATTTTCCCCTTTGTCCTTCTCTGCTGTGTGTAGGCACAGATCCACAGTTGGAGAAGCAGGTGGAGAAGGTGAGCACTTTGAGCATGGTGAGGAGAGATACTGCCTTGCTGCTCCGAGACTTCAAACAGGGGGCCTCCAACTGGATCCATTCTCTGCTGGATAGAGGAAGTGCAGGTACATGTATAGGGCTGACATTTAGCGTATTCTGTTACTCATTGTGCCTAGTGTGTCTAAAACGTTATTATCAATATGTCTTTTTATGATGATAATCCCTACACACACTGATGATGATGCCTTTGTAATAGTGCAGCTGGCTAATTATTTGATCTGTTTTAATTAGGTTTAAATTAAGGCATACAAATCCCTCGTAGCACTCTGCTTTGCTTGATATAATTGGCTCCATGGTGATAATAGCCATTTGTTCAGAGCTATATGTGGTAGCTTCTGAACTCATTATCCAGCTTGTGGTGCGTGACCCACAGATGGTTTTGTGGAAAGGAGGCTTCTGAATGGCCCTGATTCAGTCTGTATCTGTCATCTGTTGTTAAAGCATACCTGGAAGGCTAATGTATGCATGGACCCGCAACCCAATTGTCTTTTGTGTCACAACTCCACAATTCCTTCCTCTTCTCTCTATAGCAGTATTTTGTTTTACTAACTCGGGACCCCTTAGGCCTCCCATGATATTCCAACAACAGTAGTTCAGCCCCACCTCCCCTGCTTCAGTTGGTTGCTACCAATTATTTTAAAATTGTAATAATTATAGTAGAATCCTATAAAAAATTGTCTCTGAGGATGAAAAATAAAACACTAAAAGGATTTTTAAATGCTAAAGGTAAATTTGGGCATCACAATAGGCTCCTTGCACATAGCAACCTGACGTCATATCCGCAACGGGTAAATACGGCTCGCTCTCTTCCTGTCTGAAGGCGTACATACACAACGTAGACATTTTCCGCCTAATACTAGAAAACAGTACAGCATTATAACACGCATATTCTGTCAGCCCGGGATTGTTTATTAGCCTAATGTAAGCTAGCAAACTAACGGAAGCCATAAAGTTTGAGATATATAGACTTACCTTCATATCCGTGGATATATGAAGAGGCATGCATTTTAAAGCCATTCTCTCTAATTTGCTGGTAGGTGATTTGGAGGAGGACTTACAAAGGCGATATACGTCCGTTATTGTAAGTTTCGGCAACTCTTGTAAACATCTCATCTCATAGTGTAGAATAGCGCCGGAAAAGACGAGGCCGCATTTCCGGTAAGGAAGTAGTTACGTGCAAGGAGCCCATTACAGAATGAAAAATGTTTTATATTTGTTAAAGATTACATAAAACTGTGTTATTAAAAATGTTATTAGACGATAGCAAAGGTTCTTTAAATGAGCGAGCACAGTTAAATATGCAATATTGATGAATTAAAAAATCTCTAATATTTGCCAGTAATAGATACTAATGTTTTGCATTTCCAATAAAATGGTGTCACAAATGCTCACTTCTGACTGTGTTTGCATTTTTATTCTTATTTTTATTGTGGTTTTGATTGATTAGTCACACAGCTGAACTGAAAAGCTAATAATAACCATCTCAAACAAAGCCCTTGGTAATGGCTTCACATACTGTGTTGTGCCAAATGCTCATCGGTTTTTAAGTCAATGGTTTAAACAGGCTACTATCAACCCTAGATCTCGTATCATTTGAGTTCATTAGCTCTCACAGAGAGAGAACGAGTAGGGCTGTGCAGGATGTCAATGCAGTGTGGCTAAAAGGCATCATTAGTGTGGTGTCACACACAACACAAAGCATTCTAATTGCCTCATGATGGCCATGAATTCATTATTGACTATACCAGCATAGCTGAGAACAGTTTTTCACAAGATTATGGCTATGAGCAATACGGCGGTGTTTTGGCTGGTCAGTTGTGTGTGTTAATGTCTGTTTGTATGGTAGTTTGAGGGCCTTTATATTTTCCTGAATGTCTGTTTAATGCCACACACATGCACTTCACTTCAGACAGTCACATGCCTTACCTCTCTCCCTGGCAACTGTTTCCTCGCCAACAGCCTCCACCAATGTCCAATGAGGGTCTTTGTAATCCCCCACCCCTGTTGCTTAAAATTCCTACTCTGCCATTTGTACTCCTCTTACATATTTATTTACTTTCTCATTTTGCCTTTCTACATATTTGCATTGAGAAATGTTTCTGGAAGCATATTTGCTCTATAAGATTTCGAAGAGGAATTTTCTCTTTTCCAGCTCAGAACTTGCTTTGGGAATTCAGGATTTATCTTAGTTTTGTTGTTCCACCATCACATTTTCAGCCTGTTAATATTAATATGTAGACATTATCTAACAAAATAATAATGGGAGTGCAACATCTGTCAATATATGTGACTTTAAAATATCCACATCACCAGGATGTCCTTGAAATGAAATTCATTGTTACTATTACCTCTAAAAACAACCTAAATATCTGTCCTTTTTTCTTTTTCAGACTCTGTGAGAAAGAGCGTTTCAGAAGCATCTCTGACCTCTCCTCACACAGACCCTCCAGTGTCTGCCAAGCCGTCTGAGTACTCCCATGGGAAAGGGTCTATGAAGAGCCAGACGTGCCAGGACTTGGGCACCCATGCTAACGAGAACACCAACCACCTTAGCACCTCTACAGCCAACCACAGCTCCATCCTTGACATCACACTGACACCCGAGAGCAAGGTACAGTTCCACATCTTGTGCTTTAAAATGGTTTAATAAAATTTCTGTTTTCACCGTGTTCCTAAAGCTCCTGTGGTGTCGAAGGTCTCTCTTTTACAGATTGCAACAGTGAGTCATATTAATCATCCAGCTGATTTGCATTCTATTAGGGTGCCAATCTCTGCTACACAGCATCCATCAGGCTGTTTTTCATGGCTTTATGAGTATGTGAAACATATGCCAATATTTGCGCTGATTAATTTGCACTAGAGTGAGAATGACCTAGCCTTCAACAATTAAACAGTGTTGCTTATATCATAGTCAAACATAACATTTAAATAACAGACAGTCCCATTGTTAGTAAGAATCTGGTATGTTTGCTGGAGTGCAGCACAGATGTTCGTACACAGTATCAAATTGCCATTGGTGGCAGAAAACAGGAGTTTGTTATGCCACAATTAGCATCAGAGTCAGAGCTGTGGCAGAACGCAGGCTGTCTAATGCACAAAATTAACTGGCCTCTTAACACTGCCTGTTTTGTAATTGCTTGCAGTAAATTGTTGATCTGGACTGGTTATTTAGTCTGGAACACTGTGTGCAAATAAATCGCTTAGCTTTTTTTGATTCTGCACAATTCTTTCACTGTATTCCACTCTGTCCGGCTTAGTGGAGTGAAAAAGGGTAGTGCTGAGAGTTAAGTAGCTGTGCAACTCTGAGAAAGTGCAAAGGATTATGCTGCAATGATGTCACTTGGATTTTGCACGCCATTGTTCAAGCATGTGTTAAAATCCCACAAAGAATCCCATGATATGATGATGACGTCAATTGCTGGATTTGAAACGCTAATTTTTGGTTCAAATGAGTCATCTCAGCCTCTCCTGAACCCATTCCCCATCTCTGTTCCTTATAAATTTCCACTGATACATTTTTTTTAAATCTTTTCTTATATAGGGCGCAGTTTCAACAAAAAAAAACAGCACAACTGTTTTCAACATTGATGATAATGAGAATGTTTCTTGAGCACCAAATCAGCATAGAATGATATCTGAAGGATCACGTGACACTGAAGACTGGAGTAATGATGCTGAAAATTCAGCTTTGCCATCACAGTAATAAATTACATTTCAAAATAATAATTAAAATTTAAAAAAAAAAATTAATTGTAATATATTACAATATTACTGTTTCTGTATGCGTGATCAAATAAAAAAAAGTTTTACTGATCTCAAATTTTTTACATAATTTTAAAAAAGAAAAAGGGGAAAAAAAACAAGTATGGCCAGTGTGGCCATAATGGAGATGTTTCACTTTGTTCATCTGCCCTGGATGAACCTCATTGCCTCACGCTCATATCTTATTGACCTCCGTTTACCTCCACCTCTCTCCTAGCCCGAGGATGTGAGTTTCTTCCTTTGCAAAGAAGTGGATCCCTCTGTGTCAGAATCCTTTTCTGCTGTGGCCATTCCGCCCCCTGCTGGTGAGGAGGACTCTGAGACACCCCGGGAGTTTCCAGACGGCTTCGAGCCTCTGCGCTCAGAGCAATTAGCAGAAATGAACGTACAGAGCTCTCCCATCGTCAGAAACCCTTACATGTCCCCCCTTCTGGCTCCAGACAGCATGCTAAAGGGACTACCTCCCATACACATAGTGGTAAGAGTGACCAAAGACTTTTTACAATTGATGATGTGCTTGGTACTTAATTTTAGGACGAGCAAATGATTTTAAATGCTTTCATTTCCCTCATAAGCACATGTAGATATTTTTATTCTGAGATTATTCTTCATCCACCATTTCTTAGGCCTGTCATCTTGACCCATGCTAGACGACTCTGTGATGTTTGCCAAAAGGCTGCGAGATGTCGGTCAGCCAGTGACCCTATGTGTCGTGGATGACCTTCCTCATGGCTTCCTCAGCCTGTCACAGCTCTCTAGGGAGACTCGAGAAGCTGCTAACGTATGCATGGAGCGAATCAAGGATGTGTTCACCATGAAAGACCCTCCGCCAGAGATGCGCAAACACCGCAAATTGGAACGGACCATTCAGAAGCCTTCTACTACCAAAAGAGACCACATTCAGCTTTCGCAAGTAACCGTGCTGGAGGAGGCGGGGGTATCTGTTGGGGGAGAAGCTTCTGTTGTGGATGAGGAGGGACTTGCTGGCTTTTACCCTCCCACGAAATCTGAATCTGAAAAGATTCCAGCTTAGAATTTTGGACTGGTTTCGTTCTGAATGGTACCAAAAGAGAGATAGGTAGGCCAGAGTAAGGTCATATTATGTGAATTACACATTATGTGAATGATTATAGTGGATAAGAGTATATAGAGAAAAATAAAGTAATTACGCAATTATTAAATGATAACTTAAATAAGAGACCATAAGTATTTAGTTATAGAGAGGAAAATGAATACACCTCTAGCTTTATTATTCAAATCTGATGGCGTACACATGCACTCCCTTTACATCTTTAGTACCACTTTGCCTTTTGGTGCGTTATACCAGCACAAAAACTAATATCCTGCCTTGTTCTAAAAAAACATCCCAGCACATAACGTCATTATTACAAATGGATGTATTAACCCAAACCTCACTCCTTATAGCACTAAATGTTCTTATTCAAAAATGAAAACTGTCTACAAACTGTGATTCAATGTTATACCTGTGTGTTACAATTTATACTCCGTAGAATGTGTTGCTGCTTGGCATCCTGGGGTTAACTGAATGCTAAATTAATAGCATTTATTAATGGTTGAATTTTTTTCTTTATAGTAGCTTTTAAAATATTTATGACACCGAATTATAATTTGGTGTTACTGTGTATGTTAATCACCCTTTATTAATCTCTTGGCACCTAGAGGACGTCCTGTGTGACTAGCGCTTGAATGAGATTTCTGATGCTGCTTTTTCCTCATAGAGTTCAATGATTTTTAAATTCAATTAATCGTTATCGAATTTCCACAAGCGTTCTGTGGAAGGAAAGCTCAAGTTTCACCCAATTTGTGATAGTGTTACTTGTGTTCTGTAGTGTCCAGTCTTGTTATAGTGAAGATAATTGTCTATTTTGCTACTGTCATGTATTATCTTCGTAATGGCATGGAGAATTATTGTTTATTGTATGTAAATGTTTACTTAAAATTGCTAGTTCACCCAAAAATTAAAATTGTCATCATTTTCTCACCCTAATGTTGTTTCAAACCTGTTTGACTATTTCTTGAAGACTGTTTAGCCATTTTTGCTCAAACAATGAAAGCCACTGGGGTCCAAAACAAATCAACATGGGACCCAATTGACTTTCATTGTATGAGCGTCTTTTTTTCTTCACAAAACAATAAGTCATACAGGTTTGGAATACACAAGCGTGAGTAAATGATCCCAGAATTTTCTTTTTCTTTTTTGGATGAATAACATCTTTAAGTCACAAGTGGCGTCGAAATGGCATATTTTGACTCATTTATATTTTGAAATGGCATATATAATTTGTTTATTATAATCATATAATAATCACATTATTTAACTGTTAGATTAGATTACTTGTCAAAATGGCAAGAATATATATATACTGATTTGAAAACTGGACAAGAGCTTAGAGAAAAAAAAACATGGGCTGTACCTCTCCATCACTGCCTTTCCCTCTTAGGCGGCATGTCAGCGCACGCTTCCATTTATTTTTCCGTCTCCCTCATTCCTTCAGTCAGTTTGTTTCCCTCTTGTTCACAGTCGTGTCATCTGTCCCCGTGCATGCTGACCCATTTTGAGCACTCTTTTCAATTCTCACCCAGCCCATCCTAGAGGTATTTTAAGCAGACTCCCTTTACACCCAGCAACCTTGAGCCAATGAAATCTTTCAGCCTGCACATGTGTGATACATACCGCTGTGAATAGCGTGTCTCTATTTGAACCGGGTCTCCTCTCTCTCTGGCACTAATTGACTCTATTGACTCTCCGAAACAAACTCGCCAACATTTTGGCACTCCATAGAATGTATTAGTGCTGTTTGGGAGGTTTGGACCTTTGTGTGCACAGCTCTGCTATGTGACAGTGGCCTGACCTCCCTCAGTGTGTTTATATAGCGCACATATCCTGCTTCGTATTGTCAACCTTATTATTGAAACAACGATGTTTGTTGCTGTCATTTTTAGATTTGCTCTGCTCTAGCGGCACAGCATGACATGTCTTTTGGGACTGTATATATCCTCGGCAAAGGCCTGGTCTTTATCGCTGTGTCTATGATTGGATTAAGCCAGAGCTGAAGTCAGGCTTTATCTGCTGAGAGAAAACAATGCTCCATCTACTGCTGATTGCAGCATTTGAGAGTCAGTTTATAAGAGTGTCACGATATAAAAAGATTTGCTTGCTTGCTCTTTTCACCGTGTCAAAGCTGCTCCTTTCTGGTGACGGATTTGAAATGCCAAGTCTTGGTTACTCTGCAGTTTTTTTGTTATGGTTCGTATGTAAAACTGGTCTCGTCAATTGTTCTTCTAGGTATTTTTGTCAGATGATGCTTGGTTCTGTATGTGCATGCAAGTTGTGTTTGTTTGTCGCACTTTGTGTTATAGTTGTGTCCGCTCTGCATGGAAAAGCTTCTCAGTGGATTGTGCTTTTAGATTCTACATTGTCTGTAGTCCCTTCATGAAACCATGACTAAAACAACCAGAACTGGGAGAGGAAACATAAAACACTCTGACGCCCTCTGGTTATCCGTTCCAGTCGAGTGGTCTCTGTAAGCTTTTTTCTTTCTTTCTTTTTTTTTGGTAGGACGATGTAACCTTGAATGCACTTGAGCATTTCCACCTTGTGTGTGTGACTCTCAAACTGCCTCCCTCAGAGAGAGATTACTCATTCATCTCAAGGGTGTTATATAAAACACCATGTTAATTTACTCCTCTGTTTAAACGACCATACTTGCACTTATCACTGAGGTGTAAGCATCCAAAACCGTGCTGCATCATCTCCCGAGGCATGAGTCGTGTCATTGCATTTTACATCTGCTCTCATGACTTATAGTCAATATGTCACTGACTTAGAGTTTTAGTCAGTAGGTTGTTTCATTGTTTCGTTGTGTTTTGAGCTCCTGTCCTCTTGAAGTCCACTAACGATGATGTTGCTCACTTTAAGTGCAGGCTCTAATGACCACTGCAGTATCGTTTGCGAGGGTGCTGATGTCTATTCTCTCCTCGTTTTCACTGGGATGTAAAATCCAATGAGTGATACAAACTGCACTCTATGTCCCAGGCAAACTTTCTCGCATTCAATCAGACCTGATGTTTTTCAGGACAATCTCAGCTAATAAGCACTTTATAGTTCAGTGTATAGCAGCATCTGAAGTGGCGTGTGAGCGAGCTTTCAGGTGTCCTCCTCACAGCCATTCAGGAACTGAGAGTTAGCTTCTATGATTATTTGCTATATGTTCTTAATAATTATAACTATTAATAATAATAATAATATTATTTATAATAATAATAATTATATTTGTTATTATTATTTCCTCATGTAAAGACACCATAAGTGCAAACCTGTGTATTTGGAATGTACTGTATATGCATAAATGACATTTATTGTATAGAGAGACATTAATTATAATTATACTCTTTTTTTTTTTTTTTTTTTGTCGACAGTATTTTGAGACTTGTGCCGACTGTAGGAATGTTACGATGACAAATGAGTATCTATTTTCCTACAGTAGCCTGTATTTTCCCTTTGTCGATTTATATGTGAATAAATAATTGTCTCTGCATCTCTGTGTTTATCTTGTGACGGGATAGAGAACGCAAAACATGGCTAATACTTATGTAAGAAAAGGGGTTAAAACGATTTTAAAAAACTACCCATAAGGAATAGCTATTTGTGTAATGCTATGTCGCAATAAAACATCGGCAGCGCGCGTTTCACGCTTTTCTGGCAAAGCGCATGCGATACTAGGCGCGCTCCCGGCGAAAATTCTGGGGGATACATGCATTTGAGGCGAATAACGTGTGCGCGCGTCTGGCAGCCTCACTAGGCAGATCTCCTGCTCACACAATATAGGAAGGAGAGCGCAGAAACGCTACGGTGGACAGGTGAAGATGGAGAAAGTATTAGGACTCGCCGTGGTATCCAGTATGTTATGTGTCGGCTCGGTTTTTGGGAAATATGTCAGAGGTATCGTCAACACAAAAGAGGTGAGTATAGTGTTTACATTTTATTACTATTGTGCTGGTAATGGTTCGGAGTTTTCCTGCGTTCTTCAGCTGCGCATCTCCTGACTGCTGTTATTAATGGGCTCTTATAGCAAGTGTGTGTTGTTGACGCCTCTGTATTTGCGCGCATCTGGAAGCTTGATGCTTTAATAGCCTGTGCGTTGCCAAGATCACCCGCCGCTATTGAGCCGATGCAAGCTTAATTCTTCAAAACACATTTTAAACGGCGCATTGCCGACAACCAACTTACACCCTCCCATCCGTTTTTACAGGTGTGTGTCTGTCATCATTACAGCTTTGTTAGATTGTATTTATCGCATGCTGATGTTTGTGTACAAACTGATTTTAGGTTGCTTAGCTGAGCGGTGCCATAAAGGTTGCGAGTGTGTGATGTGCATTAAATGAGACATAATTCAAGTACAACTCTGCAAATGATCACGTGAAATTAGGGCACAGACGAGTCATATTTCGTTGAAGTGTGTTCATATTTGCCGTGCGTCATTTTCTTAATTTTTAATAGCTGTTTGGTGAATTATTTGATTGCAGTGCGCCTTGTGGGAAACACTGGCTATTATTATCTGATAGACACATGGTGCAAAATGTAAATGTTGGCCTGAAGCAAACAGTGAGACTGAAAGTGGTTCAAAAAAAGTAATTGCCGCACTTATTTCATCACATTGATTTCATGAACAAAAATGAAGATAATATGGAGAAATGAGGGAGCAATTACATTTATTTCCTTTCAAAATCCATAGAAAAAACTACTTAATTACTTTTTATTACTTAAAAGCTCATACACTATTTTTACACAGTAGCTATAAATAATATGGGCAAGTTAAATCATTAAATCCTGATTAAGTAGGTTTGCTGCTGGTCATTTAACAACAACCTGTTCCTGCCTGTATCCAAGTGCTGATCCTGATGTTTTTGGTCTCTGTATGAGATGGTTAAACAGTCCATTAATCTCACTTCTGTTTATTTCCTTACAAGGTCGTTCATTTACACTGCCATGCACACACTCACACATAAATTACTGGACAGTTTTATCACTGTAATGGGGTAGTTCACCCAAAAAAATGTATTCTTTCATGAATTACTCTCTCATGTCCAAACCCGTAAGAATTTTGTTCATCTCCGGAACACAAATAAAGATATTTTAATAAAATTTGAGAGATTTACATTCTCCATTGACAGTCCATGCAACTACCACTTTGATGCTTCAAAAAGTTCATAAAGAGATTGTAAAACTAATCTATACGAATTGAGCGGTTTAGTCCAACATTTTCTGAAGAGACACAATCGCTTTATGATGAACAGATAGGCTTTTATTCACATATACATTCATCAACTCGCACATCAGTTGTTGTAAATGGAAGCTCAGGCATGTTCACTTGATGTGCGAGAAACAAAGAGGTTCATTCTCGGCACATTTAAGCTTCTGCTAGAACCAATGAGGTTTGTTCTTGCTCATCAAGCAAGTACAGCTGAACTTCTGTTTATGTTTGCTGATCAATGTCGTTTTTGGGTGAACTATCCCTTTAAAGTTCTTTTGGTTGTGTAAGGCATTTGCCCCTTCAAATTAAAACATAATTTGAGAAAGAGAAAATACAGCATTGTCCTTTCTTTAGTTTTTTGCTTCTATATATATATATATATATATATATATATATATATATATATATAATATATTATATTTAACCCTCAGATGGTCTTTGGGGTCCATTGGACCCCAAATGACTTTTGCTTGAATTAAAAAAAATGTTCTCTTTTTCCAAATGGTATGAAACTTCCTACGGCTCTCAACACTTTCTAGATCTACAAAAAAAAATTTAAAATGGAATGTTATCTGTTTTTATGTAGGCGTGACAAAAATAGTCACACTCGTGGTCTTCGGGGTCCAATGTCCCCGAAGACCATGAGTGTGACTTTTTTTTGAAGACCATCAGAGGGATATATATATATATATATATATATATATATATATATAATCACTGCTCTGCACTACACAACGGAGCAACACGTAAATACACTCACATGTGCTGACACACATATATACACCAGGTAGGAGCTTTGCTGGAATATATACACATACATATATTAGATACATATATATTTCAGCAAAGCTGAAACCTCTGAATTGAGAGTGGCCAGAGAGTTGTACAGGTAACGTTAACTGCCTATGGGTAACTACCACTGCCACAGGCATAAGACTCAGGGGCACTCAGGTCGACGTCTTGTGTGTGTTAGTGTATATGTGTGTCAGCATATGTGAGTGTATTTATGTGTTGCTCCATTGTGTAACTAAAGTAATGAATCATTTAAAAGCCCAGTGGACCCGGGGTGACATGACTAGTTGATTGGTAATTAATTGTTAATGAGGCTTAGCGGTCGGACAGAGATCCGGAAAGACAGTGAGAGGTGAGGCCACCACTGATTCGGTGAAGTGACCGGATACTGCATCTGCGTATAGTGCTTGATTAATGTAGGGTCTGTGTGCCGTGTCTCTCGTCCTCCCTTTGCCTGATTCAATGACTTTGTATTACAATGCAGTGTCTGTGGGGGATAAGACGGATGGCATGGCTTATTAGTGACACTTTATGGCCTATTCTGCATCACAACACACATTATGTTGGGCAGCCAGCCATTATACGAGTGTGAGTTTACATAAACGGATACACAATCATCTTAATCTTCTCAAACATAGTCAAAAGCATGTGTGGCATTATGTAAATCACACACAAAAGTTTGAACTCATCCATTGATTTCGTTTAAAGGGCAAAAATCAAGGTTATGGTGCAGTACTTACAATGAAAGGTTTGCAAGCAGAAATGTGATGTCTATATTTTTTTTTTTAAATATGCTATTATGCTTAAATAATTGTTGTTATTGAAGCTGTAAAACTATTTAAATAATCAATTTTACAAATGTTTTATGAAATTATTAATACAGCAATATTATTTTACAATAGTAGTGAACACTTTATTTTACAGTTTCCTTTTAACATGTAATTATGCATAATTTACTATTACTACAGAAAGTACATGTAACTAACACTAAACCAAACCCTACTCCGTCCTTACCCTAGTATGATGTTATTTACATTACTCATTGCTTAAATGTGTAATTACACTTTAACAAGGACACCTTGAATTTAAAGTGTAACCCATTAATATTATTATTGCTATTAAATTGTCAAAGCAACATATAGCATTCGATAAAGCTTTACATAGAAAAGGTTGGTAAGCAATTTTTACATCATGTTAACACATACTGTATTGTTCAGGTCTCGCAACTAGGCTATTTTAACATTTACCTATTGACCCTGTTCACTTCCATTGCAAGTGCCTCACTGTAATTCAGATTGTTTTTGAAATAAAACAAGGAATGAGTAAAAAATATTTTTTGTGGTCACCAACATTACAGCACAAATTATCTCAATTGAGCTTAACTTGTACTCAACCCTGTATATTGCACCACCGCATGAGGTACAGGAGAGGATTTTTCACATGCATGAATGCTTCTGGCTTTGCAATCACATAGGAAACGTAACAGATGGGAATGTGAACAAGGAAAGAAAGAAAAACAATGTTGTGAATTCTTTTGGTTTTAAAAACTAAGATTGGAGGACGATCGTTCTTGCTGTAAGGGGGTTTAGACAGATTCGGGCCTCTACCGGTTTCTATAGCTGCAAAGTGCAATATGTGTCTGTTGCCATGACAATAGTACTGAGATTTGTTTTAGTGAGGGCTTTTATTCTTTTTTTTTTGAGTGGGTGTTTGTTTAACTGTCTGACTGACCATAGGTGCTCTTTTACGTGCACTTCTGTTTTAGAGAGACAAGGTGGTCTTTCAGAAGCTCGGCCATGTGATGCCTGGATCTTAATGGTTGTTTGGGCTCAGTTCTGGGTCAGAGAGTCTTAGGGCTGCTGTCTGTATTGTCAAGGAAACCTGTTGTTATAGAAACCACCAACTGCAGACACTGAAGAGGAAGTTAATATGGACAAGGGGCTGAAAGCTAGAGCGCACTTAGTGCCATTTTACACTTCACTGACTGCCTGCGTGTCAGCATAAGTTCGAGAGAGTTTGTGAGATGAAGCCCAACTGAAGTCTTGAACACTGCAGGAACTTCATTAACCCTTCAACTCTTACCATATAATGTGATATGAAGCTCTTTAAACTGTTATCAGGTCATTCGATCAGACTTCTGTTAGATAAGATTGAACTTGTGAATTTATGTGGTGTAAAGCTCAGGGCTTGGAAGCAGAAGAAGATTGCTGGTTTGATCCCTCAAGCTGTGACTGTGAGCCATCACTATGTGTTGTTGAGCAAGCCTCAGGGAAAATATCCTTCTAAAGGTGCTTTGTCTGCTAAATGATGTCATGTCTCAATGGTGACGCCATTTTGTGAGCCTTACAAGGTTCACGTTTGCTTCTAGCAGGGGTACGGTTTCTGCGGGACTCTGAATAAACAGTACCTGATTGTCACTATAGTGAATCCCATGAGACTTCCATCCAGACACTGCCGCTACATGTAACTACGTGCTTCCCTATACTTACCCTCCCCTCTTCTCCACAGGACTGGGTTTTCCTCACAAGGTTTTGCTTCCTCACCGATTTTGGCCGATTGAACTTTAAGTTCCGATACCCCAAGGTAAGATTAAAGACCTATATTGGAATTTTTACTCATGACTGATATTGTACTAAATATCCAATACTGTATATATCCAAATGCATGATGCAGTGGAGAGAAAGTCTACACACTCCTATTAAAACAGCTGATGTAGAAAAGGAAACCAAGATCAATCATATTGGAACTTTTAGACCTTTCATGTAAAAATTACAGCCAATGCAATCCCACTGAAACCAAAGTGACACATTTCAGATATTAAAAGCATAAGCTTATGAAATAGTGCACACCTGTTTTCAAATAAAGTGACTTTGATTAACTCAAAAAAAAATCTGTTCTAAGATTTTTCTGAAATCATTTTGGTTTTAATGCTACTTAACTTGGTTTCATGCTAATACTATCTACAAAAGATGGCTTCAGCAGAGAACCCTAACCATTAAATTGTTTTCAGGCTGCGCCTTTCTTCTTTCTGTATATGTCAGTCATTTACAGCTTTTAGGTTTCTAGGTGGCATAAACAGTCCAAGTATTAATCTCTCCTCCTCTCTCTATCCATCTATCCATCTATCCTGTCTTCCTGTCCCTCTCTCTATGTCTGTTGCTGACTGAAAGTCCCGATGCTGTCAGAACATATTGCTCTACTTTGATGAAAGCTCTCAGTGGCCAGCTGTGTACAAGAGGCCGGACAAGGTGAGACACACACTGACAGACTTTGTGTTTGTGTGTGTGAAAATATTGAATGAAATGACAAGACTGCATGTGTGTGCGTAAACAAACAGAGCATAAGCCTGAATGTCTGTGTGATACACATCAGAAGTAGAAGTGTATGAGAATTAAAGGGGAAATGTCAGCAGTGCTCTGTGGATTAGGAGTCCAGTCTCCAAAAAGACACGAATGTCAGTGCATGTGCGTATTTAAACACAGCACATTTTCTCCCTCCCTGTGGCAGGATCTGCATTGCGGGACTCTATGAAAAAGTGCTCGTAGGAAGTCCCTGCTCTTCATCAGTCATAATCTGCTATTTAGTACTTCAGCTCTTGATGTTGTTTTAGGGTGTCTTAAATCCAACGTTTGTTAATGGAGGGTTTATGTGCCCTACAGGATTGCTACCTGAAAGAGTCAGTACTGAGGCCTGAAAATAACCAAGTCATCAACCTGACCACCCACTACACCTGGTCTGGCTGTATGGTAAGACAAAAGTTAGTCTTACATAGTTTTGTGGACAACCAAACACTGTTGCGAAAATAATGGTTTCCCAAACACACTGCCTGTTTGCCAACGGCTGAGCCAACTCAAACAAACATAATGCACGCATAAATTGATTTGTTTTCACATATTTTTTATGTCTTAATTACAGTATGTCTCATAGTAAACTTGGATAGGAGAAAGAAAGAAATGAGACCCATCAAATTATAAGCATTCTCTGTTAAATCAGTGATGTACAGTTATGCAGTGAAGCACTGCTGCTTATTGGTATCTTATGTCTTTATATCTGCCTCTATCAGGTGGAAGGCGAAGGTAATGAAGAGATGCTGAGTTGTGTAGGAGGTCGAAGTTTTCGTTCTGTCAGAGAGAGATGGTGGTACATTGCGCTCAGCAAGTGTGGGGTGAGTGCTGATACAATAAACAGTATGTTGTGACTAAGAATGTGCCTGAAACGAACTACCTTATGTGGAGAGGCATGATTAATGACTTCACAATGAATAAGTAATTATACTGAATAATACGTTAGACTGATTATGCAACAAGGGCAAAGCAATATTTTTAATGAACATATCAAAAAACATAATGGTTTGTCTGTGAAGTCAGTAAGGCTAAAGTGGTATCCTGTGAATGAAATGAAGAATGGTGTGAAATTGTCTGAACACAGATGGCTGTGTTGCTGTCTCCTTTTACTGCGAGACTCTGAACACTTTAAAATAACATACTATATCATACATATTTTTCACCTTTTGAAAAATAAAATCTAATTCAAAATGTTAATAAATACTATAAGTATAAAATGTATTAAAAAATATTTGGGGGTTACAGTCTATTTATTTTGATAACTTTTAACATTTATTTATTTATTTTACATAAAGGTTTTAAAGCAAAACTATGTAACATTTTTTACCTTAAAATAATGTCTCCAAAATCTTATCATTGGTTCATCAAGTCATAACAGGGCGAAAGGCACGTCTGCCATCGCCTGACGGGGTCTGTATCGCTTTTACTGGCACTATGTAACTTCAGGGTTCGGGTAGGAACCCGACCACAAAAAGAACTACAAAATTCGACTCCTTTGCGTCAAGCCATTATTTGTTTTTTCTTCGTTTTTGATGTCGCAATACATCATCCTTTCATGAAATCATGTAACATACTCTACCTTGTCCGTGGACATCGTTCATTCTAAAGCCGGTTCTGGATAAACAGCGAGCGTGCGTGCGACGGTAGGCTAAATTATTTACTAGAGGTGGGCGGATCGATCCTGAAATATCGATACTTGCGATACTACGTGGTATCGAAAAGGATCGATCCTCAAATAAAAATATCGATCCAAATGTGTGTTTTTTAACAGTCATTTTATTAATTTAGAACGAAATTCAGTGCGTAAAATATGCTTCTAAGTGGAAAAATAAGCGAATTTTGTAGGATAGAACTATTTCTCCTAGTCATACAAGACGAAACCAATCAATCACAGAGAGCGTTCGCTGGACTGGGGCTTCACTGGCTCACAGTGCGTTTGGGAAACGAAGCCTCAATGCTTAGATGACAGAGAAACAATCAGGAGTTATTTCACAATAAAGAAACTAAACGTGTACATAATGATTCAAAATGTTGACATCAGTAAGTTTTGTTAATGAAATTAATAGTTTTATTTAGCAAGGATCATGCATTAAATTGTTCAAAAGTGACAGTCAAGGGTTTTACACTGTTAAAAAATATATATTTCATATAAATGCTGTTCTTTCGACTTTCATCAAATAATTCTGCATAACATTTACCAGGGTTTTCACACAAATATGAAACGGTTTTCTACATTGATAATAATAAGAGATGTTTCTTGAGCAGCAAATCAGCATATTAAAATAATGCTGCAAATTCAGCTTTGATCACATGAATAAATTACAGAAAACAGATTTTTTAAATTGTAATAATATTCGTTATCAAATAAATGCAGAAGAGAATTAAAAATCTTACAGACCCCATACTTCTGAACAGTAGGCTAATAATGTACAATAGTGCATTTACTATAATTAGGCTATATAAACAGGCAAGTTGAGAGCAAAAATCACAAAATATTTATTTAGTGGTCATTAAAATGTATTCAGATTTAACATTAATAATGCATTAGCTTCATAAATCATGACACACTGCTCTAGCACAAGAAAGTACATTTAAGTTCAAGGGCATGCTTTTAAAATTAAAAAGTATTTGGTATCGGTATCGATATCGGCGATACTGACCCTGTATTTACTTGGTATCGGATCGATACCAAATTTTGCAGTATCGCCCACCTCTATTATTTACGACAGCGGCAATGGACAATTTCGTTTCCAACCAGTAGGGACGACCAAAGAGGAAAAGTTACTTGGTGTTGCTTTAATAAAAAAGGAATTAGTAATGTTCTGAATTATAGAAGGTACCGGTATATTTGCTAAATGGAAACTTCAAATGAAGTAGAATTATTTCTAAAGTTTTCACACACTTTCAGTTGAATCCCCGCCCACATTTGATTCCAGATACAGAAACAGATCATTTTGACATTGCAACAGATACAGATAGACACAGGCTGTTACTTCTAAAATATGTGCTTGAATAAAAATTATATGATAAATCTATAATATATGCTTTTTCTATTTTTATTATGAATATGAATTTACTGTATAATCCAAATTCACTACTTATATATATGGCATGTAAGAAACATGGCAAGTGTTTATTTGACCTGGTTTTAACAAATGTGATTAAATGTATTTCTTGATAGATAAAGAGGCTTAGGCCCCGTTTACACCTGGTATTAAGATGTGTTTTGGACGACACTAAATACAGGTGTGTAAACAGAGTCTAAAACATTTTGAGCTTGTCCACCTTCAACTACTTCCAGAGGTAGTCGAAAACTCATTCACCCGGATTACTTTCGAAGTGCAAACTCTCATGTGATCGAAATCGAATGCATCCGAACAGCCACAAAAGACCACCTACTCTCCACCTACTGACCTAATGTGTAAACATTACGGGAAACGTGCTAGCCAGACGCAATATAAATTTTGTCCGAAAACCCGTGTTTGGTTTAAAAACGAAAAACTTACCAAACACTGTTCTTTCACCATTCCTGAAGTGTTCAGCATAGTCTTTCAGGTACCAGAGCAGAAACGAAAGCTGATGCTCTCTGTTTTTCCGTCATCTCTTTTTGCGTTCATATGTAAATTTTGTGAGCTTCTTTCGTCCAGTAGATAGAAAGATCTGAAAAAGCCCATACATTTACCCGGCCATAGACCCTCCCCTCAAAGAAATCAGGACAGAAGTGGTTGAAAGTGGATAAAAGAGACGGATTAAAACACAGGGCCTCAGCTGAATTGGATTCTCTACCGGAGACAGTGAGTGATTCTTGTTGTAGCGGTTTAAAGTGATGCACATGTAATTTTGGAGAGGTACACAATGTGAAGAGATTTAGCCAGATAAATGGGGCAAAATGTAAAGGATTGTTTCATGGATGTAGGCAGGCGGAAGGACACAATGCTAAATCCTGTTGGACTGAAGTAAAGCACCATCTCCGAGCAGCGAGCTCTCAGCTCTGTCCCTAAGGGAGCTTCTCTGTGCCTTCTGCCAATTTCTCTTCTCATCTCCCTCACACTTCCCTTCTGATTGGTCAGCCGAATACCACTGTACCTCGTAACATCTCTTACAGTTTTTGATTACTCGCTTCTTTCTTTCATGCTCATTCACTTTGTATATAACAGTGTTTTATCTGTCCCTCTCTTGCCCTGTATTTTTGTCCTACTCTCTCTCGCCTCTCCATCTCTGGCCACATTGATTTGGTTATAGGGCAAGCTTCATATGCACCTCACCTTTTTGGAGTGAGGGAAAGGGAATTGGTTTTTCCTGCCAAGGGAAATCAAAGTGTTTCTCTTTTATTAAGCCAGGCTGAAATCCTCTCAACAGCTAGAAACTGTGCTGGTTTGAAGTCTTTTATAGCCCAAAGATCTATTTTTGCAGTGTTTATATGGTTTCTGCAGCTCCCCACTCACTTTTTTTTTCTCAGTTACACACCTCCTGCTTTTCCCTCCTCTGAATTCCCCTTTTTTCTCTTTTGCCATGAAACACAGGGAGATGGGCTGCAGCTGGAATATGAAATGACATTAACCAATGGACAGTCCTTCTGGACCGAGCATTTCTCTGCAGATGAATTTGGTGAGACAGAGCTGAAAGAGAGACAGATTTATTTTGTATTATGTGAAAGATTGGATAGATAGATAGATAGATAGATAGATAGATAGATAGATAGATGATAGATAGATAGATAGATAGATAGATAGATAGATAGATAGATAGATAGATAGATAGATAGATAGATAGATAGATAGATAGATAGATTATTTACATATCATCTTTCCAAGTGTCATTTTTCTTCTATAAGGAAAGTGCAAAACAGCACCATGTTAGTCCATACAATTTTGCACTATATTCCAAGTCTTCTGAAGTAATATGACCTCTTTGTGTAAGAAACAAACACATTTTTTGCTTAATTAATAAATCAAACATTTAAATCATAAATAATAATATGTTTTGTTGGAAAAGAGCAGGGTTAAAATTCTGCTACACTTCTCCTTTTGTGTCCCAGGCTTGAAATTGAAAATGAATTATTTGGTGAACTATTTCTTTAAGACATTCATCATACTTGCACTGTGACTGAAAGCTATTCTCGTTTCGTTCTGTTTCAGGCATCCTGGAGACAGACATCACATTCTTGGTTATATTCGCCACTGTGTTTATGCTGTCTTGTTATTTTGCTTGTGAGTTTCCATGTCCTGGAGGTATAAAAGATCTCAAATGCATTGGTCTCAGTGCATATGTTTAAACTACATATGCTTAAGTTAAATTAAAGGATATTCTTAGCCATCTTCCAGATAAAAAAAAAAACATACAGATACTATTGGTTCTTCTATTTTTTTTTAGTCCCTCTGTTGAAGTTATTAGTTACCTCTGAATCTCTCTCCCTCTGTGTAATTCTTTAAGATCATTTAAAGGGAAGACAGCTGCTCCATACGACCTATAAGATGTTTATGACTGCGGCTGGAGTGGAGGGTGAGAAAGGCCTCTGAACACACTCATATAGATAAACACTAGCACACACGTTTTATGACACTGGTCTTTGCAACACTGGATGCATAAAAATATCTCTTGTCATCCCTTGTTTCTTTTATCCTTATCTCCTCCCCACTTCCTCTGCGCTCTCACTGCTGCTACTGTGACTTATCTCTCTCTCTTATCTCTGGCATCCTTTCTTTCACTTTCTGATTTCTTTCTCTCAGTCTTAAGCCTGCTTTTCTTTTGCTTTTACTGGGGCCTTTATGCCAGAGATGGTGTCGGGAATGGCAGCCTCAAGTTATTAGGTAAGAAAAGCACTGTATGTGAAGGATGATACACATGCTCATCATTGCAAATCATACCATGGTCTGACTGAATACTCGATTCTGATTGGCTGGAAAGGTAGTTCCAGGTCAGTTTAATCACCGTTCTATATTAATGTGCTGTTTTAATTAGCCAACTTTCCATCCAATTTTTGCACTGTTTTGTTCTTGAAAAAGTGATGCGTAAAAATTTGCTGTCTCCAGCCTGTTTCCATCCAACTGGCCTTTTACCGATAAAAGGGTGTCTTATGACGTCATACCAAAAAACACATTGTCGCATATGTTTTGTTGTACCGCTAAAATGATCAGCACTTGAGCCGTTTCCACACATAATTTCATTTTCACTATGTCAACTAACTCTCATTAGAGTATTACTAGAGCTATTAAGCAGACAGTCTGCTAATATTCCAATTACTGGTAGTTGCTTATAGTTGGCAGAATGTCTAGTCATTTAAGTCTGTTTTAAGGAGCATGGTTTTGTACAAATATTTGATCAAACCATGAATGACCAATCAAAATGAAGTATTCCAGATAAGATAAATAATGTTCTAAACAAGATTACAATACAATATCTAAACAAAACGTACTTGGTTTTAGCATGACACATTTGTGTGTATGACTGGATTCATTCTTAAATGCTGACCTGATTATTAACCTACTTGTGGTCAACTGTGTAACTCTTTGTGTCTCTCTGCCTCTCACCAGGGAAATTACTCTTTTCTGTGAGCTTCCTGATTTTCTTGCTCATGCTGATTCTCTTGGGGAAGGGATTCACAGTCACAAGGTAGGAGGCCTTACTTGTCACATAATGTGGTAAATGACTTACAAGGCTAATCATGCAAATGTGACCCACATGTCAAGACAATTTTGTATCCAAATTCCCATACTTTCAGAGTATGTACTGAATTAAGTGATGAACATACTTCTTAACTGTTGATGCGGATGTTCTTTATATGCAGGTGAGGTGATGCTATATCTGCCAATGGGTCTTTTGAGCCATGTTTTCAATGAAAATGACATGCAGTAGTGATGTTTCTTTCTTTCTTTTTCTTTTTTTTCTTTCCAGGGCAAGAATAAGTCACAGTGGATCTGTGAAACTGTCCATTTATATGACAGTGTACACCATCACCTACATCATTCTCTTCATATATGAAGCAGAGGTAACATCTACTTGCCTTTATCTTTTTCTTTTGTCATATGCTGAGGCTGGGCAATATGATGGATATTCATGATATACTGTACAGTACACTACCGTTCAAGAGTTTGGGGTCAGTACATTTTTTTTTTTTTTTTTAAGAAATGTATTTTATTCATCAGGGATCATGTGACACTGAAGACTGGAGTAATGATGCTGAAAATTCAGCTTTGTCATCACAGGAATAAATTACATTTTAAAATATAGTAAATTACAAAAACGTTATTTTAAATAGTAATGTAAAAAACAAAATGTTTTTACTTTATTTTTGATCAACTAAATGAGCCTAAAACAACTTATTTCAAACCATTTAAAAAATACTATTGACCCCAAACTTTTGAACAGTAGAGTATTCCTGATGGTTTTGCTGGCAGTACAATTGAGTAAAATTAATACAATTTTATATTTTTGTTCATTATTAAAAAGAAAAGCGTGAAAAGCATGCCTTTGTTTTTTATTGTATTTTAGTTTTTGCATTACATTTTTGGAATATAATTTAATTCAATGAGTTGAAATGACTCATATACTTGGAAAATGTATTAAAAATGTTCATATACATTTTAAATATGTCAAAATAATGCTAAAGAAATTAGGTTTATCAAGATAGATTTTTGTAGTTGCAGGCAAAGAACCATACCATAAATGTATTCAAAATGTCTATTAATCTCCATATTACCTAATGTGTAAAACACGTCATCTCTGAGCACTATCAACTGCAGTTTCTCATGCTGCACCCGAGAGCTACTCTGCTCTATACATAATGTAAAGCTGTGAGATGAAGTTACTCAGCACAAGCATGTCGTTCTTCTGTAGCGTGGTGTAATGGAACCCGGCAGATAGACAGATAAAGAGAGCCAGGGAAAGACAGGTTAAGAGAATGACCTAGATAAGCTCTTGCAGTATCACGGAAGAGCTCCTGTTGCATCCTGTGTCAGTGTCACCCTTTGCTCTAATGCAGCTTTAGATGTTTGGATTTGAGGAATGTTCCGGCAGTTTCCACTTATACAGCCTAACAGATTGTGCCATGGTTGGATTTAAAACCATCAGTCATACAGATGGGATGCCAAGGGGAGGTGATTTCCCAGTTCCCACTCCCACTGCGTGTGTGTTTGTAGTTCTTTGATCCAGGCGAGGTGCTGTATGCTTATGACAGCCCTGCAGGGTACGGTCTAATGGGTCTGCAGCTGCTTGCGTACGTATGGTTCTGCTATGCTGTGCTGGTGTCCCTCAAACACTACCCTGAAAAACAACCTTTCTACATCCCCTTCTTCACTGCGTACACTCTGTGGTGAGTTCTGCAATAAAGATACCATCAATTAGAATAAAATGTAGTGTATGTAAATATACCTGAAGCTAATTTGATTATAGTTTTTCAGTGGGGTGCTTAATTAATATACAGAAGAAACATAAATTGTTATGAACATACAAACAACATTTGATATCGTTTAATATATTTCCAAGACCCTTGTGATGGTACATCGACTTAAAATAAGTTAAATGACTCGTCTGCCATATTCTGACGGGGTCTGTATCGCTTTTACTGGCACTATGTAACTTCGGGTTTCGGGTAGGAACCCGCGCACAAAAAGAACTAAAAAATTCGACTGCTTTACGTCAAGCACTACAATAGTCATTATTTTGTTTTTCTTCGTTTCTGATGTCGCAATACATCATCCTTTCATGAAATCATGTAACATACTCTACCTTGTCTGTGGACATCGTTCATTCTAAAGCCGGTGCTGGGTAAACAGCGAGCGTGCGTGCGACGGTAGGCTAAATTATTTACGACAGCGGCAATGGACAATTTCGTTTCCAACCAGTAGGGCGACCGAAGAGGAAATTTTACTTAGTGTTACTTTAAACTCTGTCCCTTTCTTACAATCGACTGCATTTAGATTTGTTTCCGTCCAATCAACAACTGATAGATAGAAAGTTCCACCCTACAATTATTATTTACGATATACGTATTTCACTCATATGTACGTCACAATATGGAAGAAAAGATCTGTCACTACTTTCATTTGTGACTTTAATAATAGTGCCTTAAACATAATTTATTGTATAGTATGTTTTCATTACATGAAATACAGTTGAATTGACGACAGTCGAAAACATCAACCTGATCTTGGTTTTAATGTGAACCGTTCCAATCAAAATATTTTGTTCAAGTCTCAGCTGTGTCCCAAAATGCATATTATACACTGTGAACTTATATAATGCACTGTGTACTCAATTATCAAGTGTATACATTTTATATGGTTATTTTGTTAACATTAGAGTCTGATAGTCCCTCCCCCTCTGCTATGTAAGGAAAGCTGCAACAGTTAAGTGCATAAAGTGTCCAACATTTAAGTGCATCATCTGGGCATTTAAAGTGCACTTTTAATTTTAGGGATTTTCAGTATAAACACCCTACTCTCACACTATTGATGCTAAAAACTGCATAGAATAGTGCACAAGTACGCAAATTGGCACGTGTAGCACTCCTATAGCAAAAAAATGTGTTTGAATAGTTTTTGATGTCACCCGGTGGACATTTCACATGTAAACCACAGTAAAATGTAGCACATCAACTTTTGCAAGAATGTGTATATACGAGTATACATATTCATGAGACTGCTGAAACTGTTCATCTCTATTTTGACTCCAAAATCTAGTGGGTTATAATTCTCCACTGCCTTTGTAAAGCTGTAGAAGAAGATTGACAGTAAAAAGCTGCTGTTCCTCTTTTCATCCATTACTTTTTCACACATAGGTTTTTTGCTGTGCCAGTCATGGCTCTAATCGCCAACTTTGGCATCTCTCGCTGGGCCAGGGAAAAGATTGTGAACGGCATCCAACTTGGCATCCATCTCTATGCCCATATCGTCTTCCTGGTATTATGTTGTTGTTGTTTATTGCTTGCTTTATTTAAGCAAATAATATGATAAAACACCCCTGCATGTGACTAATCCTGTCATTCTAGGCCATCACACGTCCGTCAGCTGCCAATAAGAACTTTCCTTACCACGTGCGGACGTCACAGATAGGAATCCTTCTCTCCAGTCCTAAAGGCAAGGGGGCAGAATGCTTCCCTCATCATGCTTATGGGAATAGCTCCTTCCTGGGAGACTCTCAGCCAAACTTCACAGAGCTCTTCTCCATCCACTCAGTGAGTATTGGATGTTGTAGATTAATTAAATATGAGTTGAATATAAATTAACTTATTTTGATGGTAATATAATCAGGCTGGGCAGCTTTTCAAATGATTAAGCTACACTCTTAAATGGATTTATTTATTCTTTTAATATGTTCCTTGAGGTTCACTAATAATAAATCTCAAAGTTTCTTTGTGAACTCTCCATTCAATAACTGCCTCGTTTACAAAAAAGGCTCTGACTAAACATAATCCTCTGATGCAATCTGGCAAGGCATTCAAATAAACCATCCACTTGTTTCTGATGCTACAGAGACACAAACGTGCTGTTTAAACTGGATGCGTCAAAGTGAACATTTTTACTCTTCCATTTGTCCTGTTGTTGACAAGCAAGTGTGAAATTAAACGCGCATATGTATACTGTATTCAGTGATTATAATGGGTTCTATTTGCTTTTGACGCGACGCAACGCTCACATCCGGTGTAGGCACATGTCAGCTAATAAGCAACTGAATGCCGGTGGGAGCGGGTCGTCTCGTCACAAATCTCATAATATTTAAACAAGCCATTTTTGGAGCTTGATTAAATAAATGCTTTGTTTATAATCAGGAGGACATGTTAAAGAGTTAGTTCACCCAAAAATGAAAAATTCATTACTCATTAAGTCATTACTCACCCTCACAGTGTTGGGGGTAACGAGTTACAAAGTAACGAATTACAGTAATGATATTACTTTTTTGGGTAACGAAGTAAAGTAACGCATTACACTAAAAATATTGGTAACTACACTACTTTACTATTCTATAGGAACGCGCTTTCCTGCGTTACCCAAGCCGTGTTTGCCTGTGTGTAAAGTTCTGTCTAGTGGTGCGCGCAACGTTGCCATAGAGATCGATTTGAGTGACATAGCTGCCGGTGCGAAGGAGAGAGGTAAATAGAGACGGAGACAGGGGTCTCTGCAGCGCGAGTCTCCGCAAACTGCACGCGCACGCGCACCTCCCCAAACGGACGAGGCGTTTATACTCGACGCGCTCGCCGTTGTACTATTTCTGTGAAACGACGGGGCGACTCGAGTAATTGTCCTCTTAACCATCAGGAATCAATGGTGAGAAGAAGAAAGGTCCACACGTGCTATGTTTATTTTAGTACATAACCACCAATAACACTACAAAAAGAATCGTGTACGTAAAATCTTTTTATTAAAAAGGCTTATTATGCTATTGTATTGACCACTTCATTTTTTGTTTTTATTGCCATGAGTCGAATAAAAAGCTGGTTTTGTTCTCAGGAGAAGAGTTTAATTCTCATGTTTCCCAAAGCCTGTGTTTTGAAACTTGTGTGTTGACCCCATTTTAAAATGACCGCACCATAGACTCCTTTATCCTGTTGTTTGTGGATTTTACAGTGAGATATATTTATTTGTGCAGACAGGGATATTGTTCTTTCATATGGTTTTACATGTCATTTTGTATAGATTTATACAATAAACACTATGCAGACAGGCTAAGTGATGATAGGGCTATGGTGTTTGTCCATGTATCTACACGGTAAATTAAGAAACGGGAAAGTAAAGTAATAAGTAGTGAAGTTACTTTTCAAACGCAGTAACTAGTAAAGTAATCTCATTACAATTTACAGAAGTAACTAGTAACTAGTAACTAATTACTTTTTTTGAGTAACTACCCCAACACTGCACCCTCATGTAGTTAAAGAACCCATTAGACCTTCGTTTATCTTCAGAACACAAATAAGAAAGCTCTTGGATTTAATCAAAAATATCTTAATTTGTGTTCCAAAAATGAACGAAGGTCTTACAGATTTGGAACAACATGAGAGTGAGTAACTATTGACAGAATTTTCATTTTTAGGTGAACTAACCCTTTAAGCTATAAAACAAAAACCTCTTAAATGTCAAGAGATCAAGGCAAATTTCATTTTTCAATTCAAGTAATTCTATTTATTTTATCTAAATATTTTTTTCCCATTATAAAGAACCTTTTGTGTAATGAAAATGTTCCATGGGTGTTAAAGGTTCTTAATGGAACCATAAATGCCAATAAAGAACCTTTATGTTTAGGAGTGTTCAATCGTGCTATTTCTTATATTCCATGTCATGTTTCTCTATTTAGGACCCTGTAAAGACAATAGATGAGACGGTGGCTCGGAAGGGACAGGAAGTGCCAAGGAACAGCGAGCACAAGATCATCACCACAACGGCAGACCTGTCGTCTACATTCTCCCCTCTTCCTCCTCCAATACCACCACGCAGCTCTGCACACTCCCCCCCTCCTCCTAGATTAACGTCCCACTTCACAGAGTATTTTAGTATGCAAGGGCCCACTGGGATGGGCTCCAATGCCTTGGGCGGGCCGTAGAGGAACGGGCCATGCGGAAACAACTTTCAAACATCTACGAGGTGGAAAAAAGTTCAAAATTTCAATAGATTAGGTTAAGGCAAGCGTGAAAAAGTAAAGCCATTTTCAAAAAAGTTACCAAACATCCGTATCTTTGAATTTGTAAAGGGAAACGCAAACTGCAGGACGTCGAGAGAGAGAGAGAGTGGGGCATAACCTGCTCACAATGCTCCTAAAAAATAAGAAGCAATAAATATTTCAGTGAGATGATGTAGAGTCACTGAGAGAGATACAATACAGGCAGTGCAATAGAGTGACAGGAGATGACGGTGAATCTAGAGTATAGCTATTTCAAGCTTAATGTGACTTTATATAGGATAGCGATGTGTACAGTAACAGTACAGTGAGCTCATTTTTTTTAATGCTTTGTTCATTTCAAGTGTTGCCGTTAATATTTGTTTTTAATTGCCATTTTAATGCAACAGAACCAAGTATTCATCTCCCTCACTAATTTTTTTAAAGTTTTTTTATTTACTAATTTTGTCTGTGAAGTTGAGATAATTTAGGGTTTATATATTTTTATTCACATTGAATACGGTTAGAGACTTTGCAAACTGATGTTAAACTGCAATGGCAAGTTAACTGGAACAACTAGGCAGTATTTGTATACCATGCATGTTTGTGCTTTGTCTACATTCTGATATATTCAATGTAATTTTGGGTGTGCCTAGTTTTTACAACTAGCAGTCTTAATTTTGTAAGCAGTACACACTGTTTATAGCTACAGTGTGTAGAGAATATTTAACTCAAGCGGACGATGATGATGACAGCCTCATCTTTATCCTGTCTTTCTGTATTGTTCGTTCCATAATAGCAGATAATACAGTGCCGGGATTTGTGGAGTTCAGATTCAATTCCAGCTAACTTTGTTATACATTTGTACATGTAATAACACTCGCAGCGATCATGAAGCGGATACTTATATTCTGTCTGTGAGTAGAAAGTAAATTCATTCAGTCCACTTGGGTTGTCGCAAGGTTTGTTTACTGGAGTGTCTGATGAAAATATAGCTCTACTCTTACAGAAACACTTTGTATTGACTGCATGGAGCACTTTACTGTTTTTAAACACTTATTTCATTACCATCAGAGACCCTTGAAAATGCAATCATAATGCAATAGAGTGAATGACAAATGTACAGGTAAAATGTGAAGGTTTTATCTGTTAAATGCCCATTATCACCGCTGTTTGTTTTATTTTTAAAGAAAAACAAGCTGTGGGTCGTATTTGATATATATATATACTACCGTTCAAAAGTTTGGGGTCAATGCGATTTTTTTAATTTTTTTTAAAGAAATTAATACTTTTCTTCAGAAAGGACTCATTCAATTGATCAAAAGTGAGAGTAAAGACATTTATAATAATGCAAAATATTTCTTTTTTAATTGAATGCTTTTCTCTTGAACTTTCAAATAATCCTGAAAAAAATGAATCACGGTTTGCACAAAAATATGAAGCAGCAAAACTGTTTTCAACTGTGATAATAATCATAAATGTTTCTTGATCATCATATTATAGTGATTTCTGAAGGATCATGTGACACTGAAGACTGGAGTAATGATGCTGAAAATTCAGCTTTGATCACAGGAATAAATTACACTTTACTATATATTCACATAGAAAACAGCTGATTTACATTAGAATAATATTTCACAATATTACTGTTTTTTCTGTATTTTTAATCAAATAAACACAGCCTTGGTGAGCAGAAGAGACTTCTTTTAAACACATTAAAAATCTTACCGACCCCAAACTTTTGAACGGTAGTGTATATATAATAAACATATCCTATATAATCTCCATCTCAAATTAACCGTTTTAAATGTAAGCCTATAAGTTATGTACATAATGACATATTTATATTCAAAATTGTTTTTTAAAGAGAGGAACCATACTTGAAAAATCATTAAAGCTAGGTTCGTGTGATTTTTTTTTTTTTTTTTTGTATTAACAGACGTATATGGGCCTGAAACGCTTGATTTGCAACTTGATTTGTCAGGAAGTCACTAGAAAAGGTTATTCTTAAAGGCTTTGCCATGATTTTTTCCCAAGAGAACACACTTTTTGAATGTATGATAGATAATAGCACATTACATTCAGGAGCACATAAAGATTCACTTAAGCACATTTCTGTTGCACTGTTCATACTGAATGCATTTTAATAGTGTCAAATGACTTGGCAGTGCATACCCTTTTTGCCAAATTAAAATGGTCTGTTTTACTACAATGGCTTGTTTGGGTTTTTTGCAGTTAGATTAGCAATAAAAACCTACTTCTCTAAAGTACAAACAACTCCCTAACAAATTATTGTCATGGGGCTTGAAAATCAGTTTAACACCCTAGTCTCACATCCCTTCATTCATCAAAGTGACTCCTAGATTTTACAATATTTATAATCAAAATCTGACCCATTTTTATATCCAAGCATGTTGATCCTTATTGGGATACACGAAAATAAAAGCAGGGGGTTGCACCCAAACAAAGATAAGATATTTTTCTAATATCCATGTATATGCTAATTTCATTCACTTATTCACACCACAGGTTCATCTGGAATTAATTAGTGAAGACAAAATGCTCATCTTACAGATATATTCATTTTGATTTTAAGATACTGAATCAAAAAAAGTCATTGGCATGTTAGATCATCAACCATACACACACAATATTGAGAACAAAAAATGATATTTTAATTAAATGTATACTGGTTTATGACGTGAAATATAATGTACAAATACAGTGCAAGATTAGAAGTCCTTTTTCTCAGCAACCATTTGAGCTTTTTCTTCTCTGTATCCTTTCAGAAGTTGGTTTACCAAGCTCAGTTCACGGACACGTTTCACGGGGAACAGGGGAGGGAAAGGGTTGCCTTTGTATTCCAGGACAGCCATGGCTGCGTGGTCCAGATTCTCTCTGTTAGGAATGCGGGCCATGCGCGTATATCCACCTGTCTGATTCTCAAATCTTACCGCCAGAACTTTGAAGAGTTTGGGGATCAAATCTTTTTCCTGAATGAAAAAATATAAATCAATGTAGATGTCCTTTACTCAGAAACACTGTTAGAACTTTATAAGCAATGACTGAAAACTTACCGTTAGCCAGAAATCAGCCATTTTCATTGCCTTTTCATTAGTTTCTCCCTTTTTTGCATAATCAATCATCTAAAAAACACACAAATGTTAATATATATATATATTAAAGAGCAAACTAGAAACAAAGTCATTCAAAAACAATCGTTTTAAATAATATATTAAAATGGATGTAAACATTTTAACTGTTGAAACCACAAAACTCTTTAAAGGGATAGGTCACACAAAAATTAAATGTCTGTCATCATTTAGTTGTTCCCTAACTACTATTTTTTTCTTCTGCTGAACACAAAAATATATTTTGAAGAATGTCAGTAACCAAACAGTTGATGGGCCCCATTGACATCCATAGTATTTTTTTTTAATGGGGCTCATCAACTGTTTGTTTGGTTGAACATTATTCTTCAAAATATCATATTTTGCAGGAGAAAGAAATTCAGACACTTTATATTTATTCATATTAATATATTACGATTTTAGGAAGTTTGACGCCGTTTTACTGTTTTAAGTTTATTTAAATATTTATTTATTTAGGCTATAAATGTAGGTAATGAAAACTTGTAACGTTAGCCTGCTTGTACTTGCCTTTTCAGCGTAAAAGCTAACTTCATCGGCTCGGGCTCTTGTTGTCTCTATTCTCTCGTGTCGAACCAGACCAGTGAGTATGTTCCGAAGCATGTTGATTCTGGACTCGGGTCCGAGTCCCATCCGACGAGCCACTCGGCCATGGGAAATCAAAGCCCGCAGGGTGAGTCGCATTTCAAGCAGCGATGAAGGACACTACTCCAGAAAAGAAACCCCCTTTGTTACACAACGTAAATATACTGCAAAAGTAAAGAGAACTCAGACGAGCACTACTGTGATCCGCAACTGCATCCACCGTATATAAACAAGAGCATTTATTTAAACTAGAGTATAAGGTTGTACATTCAGCTCATAGGTTCAGCTGGCTACAATACATGTGAGATGGTACGTCGATCTGAAGAGTCCGGAATGAAAACCACGACTTGAGTATGGTTCCGCATGCCCGTTTTGACAAAAGCTATTACATCATCAAACACTAAATAAGGTTATAATGTACCCCTTAAAAGCTTTGTGTCCGTTTTTCTTATCATATTGTAAGTAGATATGAGATAATAACATTTAATCAATTATTCAGAAAATATTTAGCCTAAAGCTTAAAGTTCTCCTCTGAGTGTCTGATGCCCATGCATATAAACTCATCCAAAAGGCTCCTCATACAAAAGGCCCAATTATAAAAGTAAAGTAGAATAGGCAGGCACCCCAATAAGAAAAAGCTTAAATCTTAAAGTTTATTCTGTTATTTTAAAAAAATGTTTTTAAAAGAAACCTTTTTCTGATTATGTTTAGGATGCAGACTCGTCATCATGCCAGAAAACGTATGCCAAAATAGTAAATATACAGCATTGTACAACCATTATCTTCAGCCATAAAATGTAGAAATTAGTGTGCAGCTTCTTTTTAACATTCAATCAGCTCAGAGACAGGAGATAAAAATGGTCTATTTAGGCTTAAAGTGCACATTTATATAACATTAGTGTTAATGCATGTGTTGTCCTGAATATAAACAAAAACATTTTTATTATGCATTCAAATCAAAATGTACCAAAACAATATAACATATATATTCAACATTTAAAACCTTTAAAAAAATGTATGAATATGCTGCATAAATAGCACATTTTCTGGTTACAACTGCTAGTCCTTGACTTTGATTACCAAGCGGTGCATTTTTTGTGGAGGTGACTGTCTCTGCTGCAGCAGCTCCCCTTTCAGAGGCTTTGGGGCAGGCACAGATGGTATCTGTAGAGACTTGGGCACAGGTGCTTCCTGTGGCTTTTCCTGCCTCCACTTTCTCTGCTGTTCTGTGGATCTCAGTGTTTTATCTGAGTTCAGGGGCTTCTCAGATGCATCCTTGAAGGAAGAGGTGAGGTTCAACTTCTTAGAACTGGCATGCTCAGGTGATTCCTGTTGGGACCTGGTGGGCACAGGTGCTCCCTGTGTCTTGTTTTGCCTCCACTGCTTCGTGGACTTCAGGGATGTGGGGCATGGAGTTTCTCCTGCCTCCAGTGTCCCCCACCACAGCCCTGAGGTGAGGTCCCCATACTCAGGCTCTTCAGAGATGGGACTTGAAACCTCCATAATTGCCCACCATTCCCCTGCAGCAAGGGCCATGGTGAGCTCACCTGAGAGTTCAGGACATAAGGACTGCTCTGCACTCTCATGAACTCTCATGGTAAAGTTTGACATACTCATATTGATTTTGGATTTGATGAGGATCTAAAGAACTGAACAATACTGCCTTTGTGCAGTCTATACCAATCTCTATCTGTAAAACACTGTGAAAGACAGAGAAATGGAAGAGATGAGTTGAGCAAACACATACAAACCTGGAAGCTGGTTGTCTTAAAGAGCCTATATGCGTTTTTCTGAAATTTAAACTCGCGACTGACACCTGTGGCCAAAAACAGAACTGCTCTTCCTTTCTGCTCGCAGCGCGCGCTTGTACGTGCACACTTCACAGGTCATCTGCTGCAAGGAGGTCAACATTATGTTTACAGAGGTAAGAACAGTCAAATACATATATTGTTTGAGATAAGTTTGCGAGTGTAGGCTACTTGCTGACTAGCGGTAGTGGCAGAGTGTCCATCCGCTAGACAGCACGGGAAAAATCTGACCCCGACAGAAAATAGGAAAAATAGGATACAGGCTTTAGGTGCACCCACTGTGAGCGGACAAGGTGTCAGTATGCTCAACAGGAGATGTTTGAGTCATAAATGGTCAAATAAAAAGGCTATTGTTACGTTTATTTTGGGGAAAAGTTGCATATAGGCCCTTTAATTATCAAAATACTCGAAAAAATATATTTTCTATACAGTGTAAGGCCCTGGCTGTCAATCAGAAGAGGCAAGGGAGTCCAGTCCAAGAGCCTCCTCAAAATCTATTGAAAATGAACAATTAAGCTGAAAAAGTTCAGTTATATATATTTTAATCAATTGAACTACTAATGTGGACAACTAAGATACAAATAATGTTATTAATATAATATATTATATATAATATATATATATATATATATATATATATATTATATATATATATTATATATATATATAAATAGTTACATGTTACATTTTCCATAATTATTGTATGTCAGTATCAGTATACTTTCCATGCACAAATAAAAATGTCACTGAATGTTTGCTGTTTAATTGTAACAATGAGCACTCAAACACACCAAACCAACAATTAAACACACATAAAAACCGATTTTGCACAGGCACTTTGCACTAGTATATACAATTTCTATCATGCCTGGTAGTCAAGGCACATTTTATTTACTGCACGAATAAGAAAATGACAGCAATAAAGGCTCCATTTAATAAACCAATGAGAATGAATAATCAAATGGACATTTGTCTGTCCAAAATGGCCATTAAAGACATAAGGAGGCTAATGAAAATTACCTCCTTTTGAATATGTAATCAGTTACAGTCAGGGATACAGAGATAATAATTAAGACCAATCAGCTTTCATTTACGCTTTATTCACGATGCGCTTTATTCACGATAAGCAACGGTGAAGGAACATCGCTTGAACGTGAACGGAACGGTTGGCAAACCTACCACCTTTCTGAGCAAATATAATTTAAATTTATAGCCTATTATTTAATCAAGTTGGATTACCTACATTCGGTAATCCACGAAGGCCTCAGGAAATTAGAAATAGGTGCTTCTACATCTTCAAACTAAAGGCCTATGATACTTCTTTCTTTAGGTGTCATTCTTAAACCTAAAATATATTTGATGAAGGCTCATTTATAGTTGTTACATAAACATGTTGAAGCTATTCTATTTAAAAAAAAAATGCTGATTTATGTTGATACTAACAATCACTGTATTATAAATAACCATCCCAGCAAAAATATGCTCTAAGGATGTTCTCTTTCATCATCTCGTTTCGAGATCCACCATCCACCTATGGGAAGGGCATCCGTACCTGACCTCTGCAGAAGCATCCAATTGCACCAAGTCTGGCTAACAGACAGAAGCGCGCAGCCAATGCCAGGTAAGGCCACACCCCCTTACCTACGGGCATATTACCGCTGGGCGCGCTGCTATTCCTCAGTTGTCATTCGCTTCTCGCGATCTCTGCATTGACACAGTTCGGTTGGATTAACGTTACGCTGCTCACTTTCGAGTCTTCAGGAGGACATATCGCAAGATCAGCCTCCGCCAGACGTGAGTGACAGTCGTTTCTTCAGCCTATCCACTGTGTTTTTTGCATCCGGAGCCGCCCGAGCTCCCGCTGTCCTTCACCTGCTCCTCCTTACATGGCTGCCCGCCACGGATTTTTCCGAGCTCTTCACCGCTGGCCCACCCATGGCTATGTGACCGTCTAAACAGCCGCTACCCCTGGTGAACAGCCTATCACGACGAGCCTGACCGGCCGCGTGTGGTACTCTCATCGCCGCTAAGGACTCTCCCGTCCTGCGCGGTGTGCTTCGGCTTAATACGCTCAAGAAGCTGTGGAGAACCTGGAGAATTGCGGTCATTGTAACTGCTGCCCATGTAGCTTTTACTTAGCCGGCCTTTAGTTGCACGACCCACCGTGCCGTGCTCGGTCTTTTCTGACTCGGAGGGGAGACACGGTGATGAAGACGCGCTACCGAGGGACTCCCGGAGCGCCACCTCTCTAAAATATTTGAGCTGACATCAGCCCAATCCGCATTCCCTGAAGAGGACATCTTCGCGGGAAAACCCCACTCTCGTTGACGAACCGGTCGGTTCCGGCGACGGGGATGACGCGGTCCTTTTAGCGTTCCCCAGGCTAGCGCTCACGCGGCTTTGCCTCAGTCCATCCTCCATGTAAGTTGTGAGCGAGCGGCCGTTCGCCTCAACATTGTGTGGCCAGACGCTGTAAACACAGCGTTGATTCAGTCGGCGCGAGCTGACAGTGTTCTCAGTGCAGTAAATGTGCCCGCAGTCCCGCGCGGGACATTCTCTCACAGACACGCAGAATCCCACGGGATTCGCCCCCGCTCGTTTTCTCTGTACAACCCGTCACAGAGAAGCTGAGCGCTGCCAGGCTGCCCGCTGTGATCAGCGCGCGCCTCGCACGCTGTAAACAGCGTTGATTCAGTCGGCGCGAGCTGACAGTGTTCTCAGTGCAGTAAATGTGTTACGATTACGTGTTGAGGCCTTCCTAGGAAGGCGGCCCGAACGCAAGCGGCCTGCCTGTTGTTCGACCATTGGGAGTAACGGTACACAGGGTCTCCCACCGACGGTCGGTAAATCCCGTCTCGTGGCTGCCCAGCCCGTGTGTTTAGTGGACGTTGTGTGTGTGTGTCCCCCCCTACAGGGGGGTTGTCGTGAGGAAAAGTACATAGCAGTGTTACCACACCGCATGCACTTGGTTCCCCTCACCCAGTTATTAAAGGCTTTGGCCCCAGTGTTTCCCAACACAAAACACACACATTACTAAACAACACATTTTATAAACGAATCAAATGAATTCGTGCAGATTATATATCTGCCAACATAGAGAGCAAACCTCTCTGATCCCATGCATGTCGCCCTGAGTCCGTCCACAAGAGGGCGCCATTGCTTTAAAAATCAACCAGCTGGGCTCACACAGCTCAGTTACGGCTGCCCAGCCCATGTGTTTTTAGTGAAAGTTGTGTGTGGAAGGCCCCTGTGTTCCCCAACACATAACACACACATAACTAAATAACACTTTTAAACAAACAAATTAAATAAATCCGTTACAGAGAGAGTATCTCTCTCCGTGGATATTATTTTTCTGCCTGCGCTTAGACTGCCCAGTTCATGTGTTCAGGAGATATGTGTTTTTCCCCCACTTTCAGGGGGCACCTTGTGAGGGAAAGTTCAGCACAGTGGACACCACACTATGTTCCCCTCACTCGGTCAATAAAGGCTTCGGCCCCAGTGTTTGCCCAACACAAAACACACAAAGTTACGAATCTAATGAATTCGTTTTGGAGAGAAGACCTCTCTCCGCAGAGAAAACTTCTCACTGCAGAGAAAGAAAATCCCTCTGAACCCCTGCATGTCGCCTCTAGTGTGCCCACTAGATGGCGCCTTGCATCACAAATGAACCAGCTGGGCCCATACAGCCCCGCTCCGACCCGAGTGGGTTTTTGCGTACCGTAACCCAGAGTTACAAGCTGCAGTTTAAAAAAAAAAAAAAAAAAAAAAAAAAAACGCATTTCAATGGCGTTCTCTCTTCTCACACAGAAGAAAACGCCTCACACATTCTGGAAGAGGAAATTTCCTCCCTCCTAACAAGGGAGCGATTCAGATGGTGCCACCCGATCTGATAAACCATGGTTTTTATTCCTGGTATTTTCATTTTCCAAAAGGCGTGGCGCCCCCACGCCCTATATTGGACCTTCGAGTGTTGAACAAACATTTGAGGAAATACAATTTCAGAATGTGACACAAGGCTCTCTCGCCTGTGTCATAAAGCAGAACGACTGGTTCACATCAGTCGATCTGAAAGATGCTTTCTTTCACATAAGCATCTACCCTCCACACAGGAAAAATCTTCGTTTCGCCTACCAAGGCATTTGTTACGAATTCACAGTTCTTCCGTTCGGGTCCCCGAACGTTCTGTCTGTGTGCGGAGGGGGGCGTGGCGCCCCTGAGACTATCAGGGCTGAGAAATCGAAGGACAAGGTGTCGCTGGACACCGGCCGGGTGTTCGTGCACATCACATCCCTCGGGTTCTAGGTGAATGCGAGCAAAAACAATCTGACTCCCAGTCAGAATGTCATTTTCCTGGGCTTTGTAATTGAACTCAGTCTCCACGCGAGCGCGTCTCTCTCAAGAGCGCGTTTGCTCTCTGATGGACTGTCTGTCGCAGTTCAGAGAAGGGGCGAGAGTACAATATCGCACATGCCTCAGGCTGCAGGGTCTCATGGCTTCATCTATCCAAGTTGTGCCATTGGTCTCCTGAGAATGAGAGCGTTCACGAAATGGGTTTTGTCACTACATTTCAGCCCGATTCGCGATCTCTGCCGCTCGGTAACAGTGACGCGCGCCTGCTCGGCGGCCCTGCGCCATTGGGAGAGCGAGAACTTTTACGCACGGGGAACCCCCCTCGGGACGGTTACGATGCGAAAAGTTGTGACGACAGATGCGTCCTTGACAGGCTGGGGAACCACCCAGGAAGGCAGAACGGTGAACCGTCTGTGGCTGAGCAGACTACGTTCAACACACATTAACTATTTAGAGCTTTTACCAACTGGAAAGCTCTAAATCGTTTTCTGCCTTGCCTGCAGGGACATCCCGTTCTAGTACGGTGCGATAATACCACGGCAGTGGCTTATATCAACCGTCAGGGCGGCATGCGCTCGTCGAAACTCCACGCTCTAGCTTACAAGCTTTTGGTGTGGAGCAGACAGGTTTTTTCTGTCATTACGCGTGACTCATGTCTCGGGCATTCTGAACAGAGGCGCGAATCTGCTATCGAGGGGAAACCCAATCTACGGGATTGGCGTCTTCACCCGCAGATAGTGGAGAGGTTATGGATGAGATTCGGACAGGCAGCTGTAGATCTTTTCGCCTCCCGCGAAAATCACCATTGTCCTATGTTCTTCTCGCCAAAGGACGAGGACGCGCTCCTCGGGGCAGACGCACTGGCCCACCCATGGCCCAAAGTGCTGCTGTACGCCTTTCCTCCCCTGTGCCTGATAGTTTTCACGCTGGCCAGGGTGAGAGAGCACGACCTGTCTCTCATTCTGATAGCACCCAGGTGGCCTGAAGCCCCGTGGCTGGCAGAGATAATCCCTCTGTTATACACCGAGCCATGGCGCCTTCCCGTTCGCACGGACATACTGTCCCAAGCCAACGGGGAGATTTACCACCCCCACCCGGACAGGGTGGCTCTCTGGGCCTGGCCCGTGAGAGGACGAACCTAAATGCACTGGGGCTCCCGCCGTGTGTAATCGCCACTACTCAGAATGCCAGGGCCGTTTCCATGCGATCCCTATATGGCTGTAAGTGGCAAGTGTTCGAAGGGTGGTATGATGGGCGTGGTCTCACATCTTATCAGTGCTCGATGCCTGATATTTTGTGTTTCCTGCAAGACCTCATGGAAAGAGGCAGGTCCTTTTCCACTATTAAGGTCTACCTGGCTGCATTTTCAGCCTGTCATGTGGGTTTTGAGGGCTCCACCGTCAGGCAGCACCCTCTAACCCGCAGTTTTATGAAGGGTGCACGCCACTCTTTGCTGGTCATCAGGAGATCTGTTCCAGAGTGGGACCTCCCCATGGTGCTGGAAGCGAGGTCTCTGTATCCTTTTGAGCCTCTTGAGGAGTATTTCCTTTAAGCTGCTGTCCCTCAAGACAGTTTTGCTCTCGGCCTTGGCATCTGCTAAACGGGTCAGTGAGCTACATGCACTCTCGGCTCACCCGTCGTGCGCCAAATTCCCCCTAGTGGGGATAAGGTTTTCCCCTTAAGCCTAACCCGGCCTTCATGTCGAAATGGTTTCCTGCGTTCACTTAGGAGGTTTTGGAGCTATCCGCTTTTCACCCTCCACCCTTTGCCTCCCCGGAGGATCAGGGCCTGAATGCTCTGTGTCCCGTCTGTGCTCTGCAAGCATATATGACCAGGACCAGTGCTTTCCACAAGAGCGACCAGCTCTTTGTGTCAAGGGCTCCCCTGCATAAGGGGAGTCCCATTTCAAAGCAATGCCTCTCACATTGGCTTGTGGACGCTATACTATGGCTTATGAAGCAAAGGGAGTGCAGCCCCCAAGGGGCATCAGAGCTCATTCCATAAGGGGCTTAGCCGCCTCTTGGGCTTTGTTCAGGGGAGTGCCACTGCAGGACATCTGCTCCGCGGCCAGCTGGGCCTCTCCTCATACCTTTGAGCGTTACAACCGGTTGGATGTCACCAGAACTTCAGTGGCACACTCGGTCCTAGGGGTAGGGTCCTCTTAGCCCTTTCCCACAGCCCCGTTTGGTTAACCAACGAGGAGTGAATGGGCCGGCTGGCCATGTTCATTCCTGTCACCAAGCATTCGCATTCCTTCTTGGGTTTAGCTATGTGCATTGGTGGTGCGGGCGCCATCATCATGTATGTGTCTCATGCATGTTTCATGCCCTGCTTGTCCACAAGCAGTTAGCATGGCGGAAAACTTGCAGGGTCATGTGTGTGGGACGTGTCAGGCACCGCCTCTCTGAGGTGACCGTCCTTCTCTGGCCTTCAGAACCTCACTGTGAGTGTATTGGGCAATCGGGGAGCTGTCCATGTCTCCCATAGGTGGATCTCGAAACGAGATGATGAAAGAGAACGTCTCGGTTACATATGGTAACCCTCGTTCCCTGAGGGAGGGAACGGAGACGTAGGTCATGACTGACCAATAGGAATCTCGCTAGAGAGGCCAATCTACTTCGAGTGAAACTAAACAAGCCAATACACATTGGCGTGCAATCATTTGCAACAGCTGTGCAGCCTCGCAGCGCGGGTATTTAGCAGCAGCTGGTGTAATTGCACACTAGTTTTTTGCTGAGGAGCCAAGCCTGAGAAAGCTGGCCGCCCCGGCGGGCGGCAGCAGATGTGGCGACGGGACCTACGTCTCCGTTCCCTCCCTCAGGGAACGAGGGTTACCATATGTAACCGAGACGTTCCCTATCGGTCAGTCACTACAACGTAGGTCATGACTGACCAATAGGAATCCCTACTAAAGCGCCACAGCTGCTGCACCCCATCCAGCGCCTCTGTGCAAGCCTCTACACCTTCTTGCCTGGAAGGACGATAGGAGGAGGCCTACACGGAGAAGTCTGACACTGTTGTTCCATGAAAACCCATACAGTGAGATATTGGATAACACTGGGAAGCGTGCCCTTTCTGTTTAGGAAGGAACGCTGCGGAAGCCACTTCTTCAAAGAGTTATGTGGAAATACATATGGACTAGCCCGAAGGCTGTACTGAATATGAAATAATGGGTGACTTAGCCCAAGGGAAAGACACGGGCTTCCGATAGGAGCAGCTGTGGAGAATATACACATATGGGATCCCCGTAGGGTCACACATATGGAACCCAGCCCAGATCTGGTTCTCAAGGATTCAGCAGATAAGGGCCTGGCGCCAGACGCTCCGCCAAGTCCGGGCCGAGGGGTTTTGGAGGACTCGACAGGTTTTACTCTGGAGCAATAAGGGTGCACAGTAGGGTGCAGCAAGCCGACAGAGCCAGGCCTCTCAGTGTTTCTACCCGTCTAGGGTGAGAACACGGGAGGAGACCGGCTCTACACGTAGGCTATAATATCTAGCGAACGTGTTAGGTGTCGCCCAGCCCGCAGCTCTACAGATATCTGTTAGCGAGGAGCCACGTGCCAGCACCCAGGAGGATGCAACGCCTCTCGTGGAGTGTGCATGCAACCTGAGCGGGCAGGGCACGCCTTGGGCTTGGTAAGCCAAGGCGATGGCATCCACTATCCAGTGGGCCATCCTCTGCTTGGAGACAGCCTTCCCCTTCTGCTGGCCTCCGTAACAGACAAAGAGCTGGTCTGAGGTCCTGACGCTTTGAGTTCTGTCCACGTACATACGCAGAGCGCGAACGGGACAGAGCAAAGCCAGGGCTGGGTCTGCCTCCTCCAAAGGCAGCGCTTGCAGGTTCACTACCTGGTTTTTGAAGGGAGTGGTAGGAACCTTGGGCACATAGCCAGGCCAGGGTCTTAACACCACATGGTTGTCACCCGGCCCGGCATGGTTGTCAACTCCAGGCACGAATCGTCGACCGAAAATGCGTGCAGGTCTCCTACCCTCTTGACAGAGGCCAGTGCGACCAGCAGCAAAGTCTTCATGGAAAGAAGCTTTAAGTCTACTGACCGCAGAGGCTCAAAAGGAACATCCTGAAGTGCTCGAAGCACCAGGGAAAGATCCCAAGAGGGTATGGAGGGGGGTCGAGGAGGATTTAATCGTCTCGCCCCCCTAAGAAACCTGACGACCAGGTCGTGCTTTCCAACTGTTTTGCCATCTATGTGGTCGTGATACGCTGAAATAGCGGCAGCATGTACTTTGAGGGTGGAGGGACACAGCCTTCGATCCAACCCTTGCTGCAAGAAGGAAAGCACAGACCCTATCGAACACCTTCGGGGGTCTTCTCGGCGAGAAGAACACCACTCGACGAACAGGTTCCACTTCAGGGCGTAAGCACGTCTCGTGGACGGCGCCCGTGCTGAAGTGATGGTGTTAAGTACCTCTGGGGGTAAGTCACCTAGAACCTCCGCGTCCCGTCCAGGGACCAGACATGGAGTTTCCAGAGGTCTGGGCGCGGGTGCCATAAGGTGCCCCGTCTCTGAGTCAGAAGATCCTTCCTCAGAGGAATGGGCCAGGGAGGGACTGTCACGAGGAGCATGAGTTCTGGGAACCAAGTCCGGGTGGGCCAGTAGGGAGCCACCAGAAGGACCTGCTCCTCGTCCTCCCTGACTTTGCACAGTGTCTGCGCAAGTAGGCTCACTGGGGGAAACGCATATTTGCGAAGGCCCCGGGGCCAGCTGTGTGCCAGTGCGTCCGTGCCGAGTGTTCCCTCGGTCAGGGAGTAAAACAGCTGGCAGTGGGAGGTCTCTGAGGAGGCAAACAGGTCTACCTGAGCGTCCCCGAACTCTCTCCAGATCAGCTGAACCACCTGGGGGTGGAGTCGCCATTCTCCCGGAAGCACCGCTCGTGATAGCTTGTCGGCCACACGGTTGAGCACGCCGGGGACATACATGGCTCGAAGCGACCTCAGATGCTTCTGACTCCAGAGGAGGAGATGGCGGGCGAGTTGCGACATGCGACGGGAGCGTAGACCACCTTGTCGGTTGATGTACGCAACGGTCGCCGTGTTGTCCGTACGGACCAGCACGTCCCTGCCCTGTAGCGGCCTTTTCAAGCGGCTCAGAGCGAGATGTACTGCTAGCAACTCGAGGCAATTGATGTGCCAATGCAGTTGGGGGTCCGTCCACACCCCTGATACTGCATGCCCGTTGTACGTGGCACCCCAGCCGGTGGCAGAGGCATCTGTGAATACCACAGCATGCCTGGACACTTGTTCCAAGGGGACTCCTGCCCGCAGGAACAAAAGGTCTGACCACGGACTGAAGGTCTGGCGGCACGCCGGTGTGATTGCCACCCGGTGAGTGCCGTGATGCCACGCCCACCTCGGGACTCGGCCGTGAAGCCAGTGCTGAAGCGGTCTCATATGAAGCAGGCCGAGCGGGGTTACCGCTGCTGCGGCTGCCATATGCCCCAGGAGCCTCTGAAAGAATTTCAGTGGGACCGCCGTCCTGCCTTTGAACGTGTTCAAGCAGTCCAGCACCGACTGAGCACGCTGCTCTGTGAGGCGCGCTGTCTGAGCGACCGAATCCAACTCCATACCGAGATAAGAGATCCTCTGCACAGGGGAGAGTTTGCTCTTTTCCCAGTTGACCTGAAGACCCAACTGGCTGAGGTGCCTGAGCACGAGGTCCCTGTGTTCGCATAGCTGATCTCGAGAGTGTGCTAGTATGAGCCAGTCGTCGAGATAGTTGAGGATGCGAACGCCCTGTTCTCTCACGGGAACAAGGGCCCCCTCCGTGACTTTCGTGAAGACACGGGGGGACAGAGACAGCCCGAAGGGTAGGACTTTGTACTGATATGCTCGACCCTCGAACGCAAAGCGCAGGAATGGCCTGTGTCGAGGGAGAATCGAGACATGAAAGTACGCGTCCTTCAGGTCGATCGCTGCAAACCAATCTCGGGGACGGATGCATTGAAAAATGCGTCTCTGCGTGAGCATTTTGAACGGTAGCTTGTGGAGGCTCCGATTCAAAACTCGCAGATCCAAGATCGGCCGTAACCCACCACCTTTCTTGGGTACAATGAAGTAGGGACTGTAGTGCCCTGACCTCATATCGGCTGGAGGGACCGGCTCTATCGCATCCTTCGCCAGTAGGACTGCGATCTCCGCACGCAAGACATGGGCATCGGCTGCTCTCACTGTAGTGGAGTGGATGGCCCGAAACTTGGGGGGACGCCGGGCGAACTGAATCGCATAGCCGAGCCTGATGGTTCGAATGAGCCAGCGAGACGGACTGGGGAGCGCTAACCAGGCTCGCAGAGACCGTACAAGTGGGACCAAAGGGACCGTAGGCGTACCCGGAGTGGGGCAGCGAGGTGGAACACAGGGACGCGGCTCGGGAGGCTCTCTCCGGGAGGCGGCCCGTAGCGGGGTCTGAGTGTGCTGTGCAGCACTTACCTGGTTCCACGGGGCAGGAGGTGCGGGAGGCGGCTCGGTGGCGTTCTCAGACCGTACACAGCTGCCGACTGGCGATAGAAGAGGCGGATGAGAGTGGTGAGGATTCCGTCCCCCCACTGCTCTCCGGGTCTCCTTCGGACCCAGAGATGATAGAAACTGCTCTTTTATTGAAAATTTGGGTGCCGCTGGTTTTGAGGCCAGCGTCGGAACACAAACAACATAAAACAAAGGATTTACCACCCGGCCCTCTTCCGGGGGAGGGAGCGATGCCGTCATCGTCTCCTGGAGAGCAGTTCCTTCCATCTCTGGGTCGCCCGTCCTAGGGCCGCTTACCCTTGGCTTTGCCGCCCCTCTTGGCGGGGGCCTGGACGGGCGGGGCACCCTGCCTGCGACTGGCTCCGCGGCGCCGTTTGGATGGAGGCTGCTGCTGCGGCGCGGGAGCAGGGGCAGGCGCAGGAGGACGCCCACGGCGACGAGCAGACTGAGGGGCCGCAGGCGGTGGGGTGGAGGCAGCAGCTGACCGCCGCGGCAGGATGTGACGGATGGCCTCAGTCTGCTTCTGTACAGCCGAGAACTGCTGGGCAAAGTTCTCAACCGCGTCGCCGAAGAGGCCGGTCTGGGACACGGGGGAGTTAAGGAACCTGATCTTGTCGGTCTCCCGCATGTCAGCCAGACACAGCCAGAGATGGCGTTCCTGGACCACTAGTGTGGACATCGCACGACCCACTGACCGCGCAGTGACCTTCGTCGCACGAAGCGCGAGGTCCGTTGCGGCACGAAGTTCTTGGAGAACTTGTGGATCATGACCACCCTCGTGCAGGTCCTTCAGTGCTTTGGCCTGATGAACCTGCAACAACGCCATGGCGTGCATGGCAGAGGCAGCTTCCCCACAGGCCTTGTAAGCCTTGCCGGTCAGGTCCGACGAGTACTTACAGGCCCGGGAAGGAAGACACGGTTCTCCACGCCAAGTGGAGTTAGGGCACAGTTGCATGGCAGTTGCAGTGTATCCCTTAGCCGCCCCGCCATCAAGGGTGGTGAGGGAGGAGGAGCCACTGGGACGGTTTCTGGCAGTAAAAGGGGCCGTCCACGTCCCTGTGAGCTCCTCATGCACCTCCGGGAAGAAAGGCACTGGGGTGGGTTGCTGAGAACCAGCGCGCGCCACCCCGAGATACCAATAGTCCAACCTCGAGGGCTCGGGACACGGTGGAGGGTTCCACACGAGCCCGATCCTGTCGGCGGCCCGGGAAAGCATGGCCATCATCTCCGTGTCCGACTCGGGCACTGCTGGCACACCAGAAGGAGGCAGCGGCTCTGAGCCGTCGTCCGCGGAGAGTTCTGACCCACCCGCCGATGCAGCGATCGACATCTGGTCGTCGCAGGGAGCGCCGAACGAAACGACCGGTACGCATCTCGAGGATGGTCCAGCACGCTCCGTTGGCAGCTCCACTGGTTGCGAAGCGTGAGAGGGGTGGGGGTTCCTAGGGGGTTGGTTCCCCGAAGGAAGCGCGCTCACCGTAATCCTCAGGTCACCCGTGTCACTGCCCGCAGCAACCCGCGAAGGGGGGTTGGAACGAATTGCAGGCACGGGGACTCCGCCCCTTTGCAGGAACGTGAGTCTCGACCTCAGCTCCGAGATGGTCATCTTCCCACAATGGGTACATGACTCATCCACGAATGCTGCCTGTGCGTGTTCGAGGCCCAGACACACGAGGCAGCAATCGTGACCATCCCGCGACCCCAGGTAACGACCGCATCCAGAAACACACAGATCGAACGGCATCTTGAAAAAGACGCGAACTATCTGTGTATGCTCTTTTAGGAACTACTCTCACTGGTGCTGAAACACACAGGGGAACAGTTACAGCGATCACAGATGGGAATGTGCACCCGCCTGTGCGCTGGATCTCTCTCGTTGGAAGGTCTTACCAGCCGTTATAACAGCTATTGAGCGCTCGAAGACGCACCTTACCAGCTGTTACAACAGCTTTTGAGCGCTCGAAGCGCACCTCACCAGCTGTTAAAACAGCTCTTTTTTTTTTGCTCAGTTTTAAAACAACAAAAAAAAAGAAGGAGAGAGAGAGAAACTGCTCGCGCTGTCGTGTTGTCACGCCCGCACCGGAATAGGAGAGGTTCAGAAAGGCTCGTAGGTTTCACTTTCAGTTTCAACTGAAGCAGAGGCATCGAAGTGTTTGGCTCCGAAGCAAAAAGCTAGTGTGCAATTACACCAGCTGCTGCTAAATACCCGCGCTGCGAGGCTGCACAGCTGTTGCAAATGATTGCACGCCAATGTGTATTGGCTTGTTTAGTTTCACTCAAAGTAGATTGGCCTCTCTAGCGAGATTCCTATTGGTCAGTCATGACCTACGTTGTAGTGACTGACCGATAGGTAGTCTCAGCCTCAGACGTCACGCCCACGGAACGTTGGCTAAACGTCTGATGCATATGGTACACTTAACTGGAAACACTTCAGGAATGTCGAAGTCGTCATCTGATTGGTTGAATTTTATCGGATTTCCGGGGGGCGCGAGTGTCGCGTTTATTTTCGGTCCACCGGGAAACAATGCAGACGTGTGATTGCGGAAGAAAAACTGTTGTGTTTACATGAGTGACAATGAGCATTTATCAAGATCAGCTAAACGTAGTAAACGTAGTAATCAGTAAACGTAATCAGCAATGACTTACTGCTTGTTTTCTTCTCCTTCTTTGATTTTCTATACTGACTGACTTGTGCATGCTGGTCTGTTGTTGTGGGGACATTTCTACGCCCCGAAACGTGACGCTGAAAGAGACGAACTGTAATTGGTTGTTTGACATGTCAGTCAAACGGCCGTATGGGCGGGCCTTGGCCAAAGAAAGCTGCTATGAATTCCAGACCTTCAGCCGTCAGTCTGAAGGTCTGGCTACGCGAGACTAACCGATAGGGAACAATAGGTTACTGTCGTAACCCCGGTTCTCTGAAACATCGAGTGGAGAGATCCACCAGCTTTGCCCCGCTTGCCACACGAGAAGCGAATATACTTACTGAGGAATAGCAGCGCGCCCAGCGGTAATATGCCCGTAGGTAAGGGGGTGTGGCCTTACCTGGCATTGGCTGCGCGCTTCTGTCTGTTAGCCAGACTTGGTGCAATTGGATGCTTCTGCAGAGGTCAGGTACGGATGCCCTTCCCATAGGTGGATCTCTCCACTCGATGTTTCAGAGAACCGGGGTTACGACAGTAACCTATTGTTTTGTTAACATTCTAATGGAGGTTATTAATGGATGGTTAGGATTTTTTTCTGAATGTTCTGTTTATTGTTTATGAATGTTCTAAACGTTTTTCTTGGTTCTTGGTTATGTGGGAACAGTACTTTGAATGTTCTCTAAACCTTCTGTAGCAAGTAGTAACATTCAAAAAAATTTTAGATGTACTAAAATGTTTCTGTAAAACATTTCACGAGAGATGAATGAATAGTGTTTTTGTGCAAACGTTTTGATGATGTTGTTAAAGACCAGATAACTTGAACAAACATTCTATTAATAGTACTGGAAGAACAATTTGTTTTTATAACTTTGAGAGAACATTGCCAGAATGTTATCCAATGCTCTGAGTAACTTCTGATAACGTTCCCTGTTAGCTGGTATAGCTGCTTAACATTTCCTTTGCTAGAAATCAATTTTTATGGAATAACTGTCTTGATTATTAGAAATATTAAGAATTTAACTTTTATTTCATTTTGTGTTGCTTTGCTAATTGTTTGCTGTACATTTAAATATAGGCCTCCTACTTACAACAATATATTTATTCAGTATTTATTCATAAATATGAATGAAACGCTTAGAGAAAGCAGGATATTTTTAAATGCTTTTATTTTCACACAGGTTTTTATCTCCAAAATAAAGAAAAAAAATGATAGATTGCAGATTTGGAGGCTGTATGTGACTTTGGATCAGCTTTAGTTGCTGCTCATGGTGTCGGCGATCCATTGGCTGAATGAACAGACCTTGAAGAAAAAATAATTCGTAGAAGTCATTCAATTCCTTCATATCATACCAAACATATTGTTTTGTAACTAACAACAACTACTGTATATTACCTTGCCATAGACACCAGGATGATTCTTCTCAGCACAGCCATAACCCCAGGACACAATACCATGCAGCGCACCATCGCACACCACAGGTCCACCAGAGTCACCCTGAAAAAAGAGAAAGACAACCGCTGGTTATTATTAAGCTGGTCTCAGGTAAAATTTGTGTGACAACAATATTTCTTGGCATGCTCTACCTGGCAAGAGTCCTTTCCTCCCTCCAGGTATCCAGCACAGAACATGGTGTTGGTGATCATGCCAGGGTAGGAATTGTCACAGTCACTCTCGGACAAGATGGGGATCTCCAGACACTGAAGCTTGTTGGAATCAGCAGCTACAAAGAAATGAATAAAACAACAACAGAGGGAGTTAACTCAAGTGCTATGAACATCAAGTGTGAAGGAAGTGACATCATAAACTCAGTCACTCACTGGAACTCATGGTGTTCCCCCAGCCGGTGACTCTGCACATGGTGCCAGCGGGGGCACAGCCACTGGGCAGGGCCACGGGCTGCACATACTGATTGAGGGTAGCGGGCGTGCTAAGCTTGATCAGCATGATGTCACTGTCAATGGTCCAGGAGTCATAGCTGGGGTGGCGGATGACCTTTGAAGAGGTGATGAACTGCTCAGAACCCTCATTAACTACGATATTGTGCTCGCCCAAACGGACCTCCACACGACTGAAAGACAAAAATACTGTTCAGAACTGACGAATCCAATGGACCGGAACATGAGCTACCCTATGAAGATGCCACTTACGACTTGTAGCAGTGAGCAGCAGACACAACCCAATCCTGGCTGACCAGAGAGCCACCGCAAAAGTGGTAGCCAGAGTTCAGAGACACCGTCCAGGGCTGGGAATAGGGCGTGCACTCATATCCCCCAACAATCTTGTCATCATCCAGAGCAACTACATACAAAGAGAGAGTATCATCAGTATGTTGACTCACCTTTTTCATATTGCTATCTCTGAATGGAATCTGTACTCACAGGCAGCTCCAAGGAGCACCAGGAAAACCAAAGACCTCATGACTGCTGATTGAACCTGTTCGATGATGGTTTCGCTCCTCACTCGTGGTATTTATGAGACTGCCAGCCTACTGATCCACGCCCCAGCGGTCAGCCATTGACCAATCCGCTCCAAAAGACCTATCTGAAGTCTGATAAGTAATTCACTATCATTGCGTTTCCATGAAAAAATACAGTATTACATCTTGATTACTTGAATGTTAGAACTATGTTAAGGCTGCATTGGCACTCCAATGTCACTCAGTGTACACTCTGAAAAATTTCAACCCATGTTTGGGTCAAAAATGGACAAACCAAACCATTTAAACCAACAGTTCGGTTTGTCCATATTTGAACCAGACATGGGTTGAAACAACCCAACCTTTTTTAGAGCATGTAAAGTAACAAAATATATTGTTTTATGCATAATTAGTGTATCTCAAAGGTAAATTGTTTGTCATATATTTTTCAAAATATAAAGTTAAAACCTCCTTAACCTAACAGTGGAAAGCTACCTGCATTGACATTCTGAGAAACGAATTAGAGCCCAAAATTAAAATTAGAGCCCAAGTGCTGACAGTGTGTAGATAAGACATTATGTCAATTTTAGATACAACCAGGGAGATCTAGCAGCTGTGCTGTTGGACATGTACGCTGTTAGCTTTGTAACAGGTTTCCAGGTTTTCAACAGCTGTCCATCTTCTCACCTGCAGGTTTTACATCTGTACTTGTCCCTCACTGTTTCACAATTTAGTTCTAGAACAGGACATTGTTCTTAGTAATATTTCTCATGAACTTCTAATTGTCCTGTAGAAAACGTCCATCTAACAAGCAATTATATTTGTAGCCAAAATGTTTTTTTGCTTGTGAAATTTGATCAGTTTTATCAGTTGCCTTCTGTCATCGATTTCATTGTTAGTTGGTAAACAAAATAATTAATGTTGTTGATACCTATCATAACCTATACAGTATGTTTAAATAATATGCAAGTGCCTTTTTAATACTAATCGTATTAACTATAGATCATATTATCTTTGCAATCAGAAGCATAATAGATATTTCTGTGAAATTGCACCACAAATCAGAAAATTACATTACAAATTGTTAAAAGACTATTGAAAATTAAGGGTAACTTTTGCAATGAAGTAATTAAATGAAAATTAAAGGAATTAATAAAATAGAAAAACAATAATAAACAGACATAAACTTTAGGTTTTGCATTTGATTGATTGAAATTGCATTTATTTGTATCATGCTTAGACCTTAAGCTTTAAAGGAGTAGTTCACTTTTAAAATGAAAATTCTGTCACCCTGACAACACGAGGGTGAGTATATGATGACAGAATTTTCATTTTAAAAGTGAACTACTCCTTTAACAGCAGAGATATAATCTTGTGAATCATATACATGTGATTTTTTTTCTTCTTTCAATTTGGTAAACTATATTTGCGTGTATTCAAATGACCTAAATCATACTATCTAAAGGTTCTTGTGAAACTCTTTTGGTGTAATTTCAGATTTTTGACCTTGCACAGTTATAGCATGACTCTTAATTTTAGTCAAAGGCAACCGCACTGTAATGTCCAAGGCTTTGACTTTGGCTATTAATCATTTAGTTCACCATTATTCTTTATAGATTCTTTGCAGATACTTCACTTTAAAATGATTGTAAAATGAATTACAACATGGTTATTGGTATTGTGCCCTAAAGCCTGACACAGATTATCAAGTTACACAAATAAAGTAATCTAAATAAAACAATAGATGTACAAGTCTATAGAACATTTCAATTTTGCTAATGGCAGAGTAAATGATCCTTTGCTTATAATAAAGGATCTTTATTTTTTTCTTGAGAACAATAAAATAGTTAACTAATTTCTTAATTAAATTACTACAATTCTTTATTATTTCTTACAGTTACATTTTTAAATATAAAGTCAAGTTCAATCCAGGATTAGTGGATTAAATATATATTGTGATTGTTAAGGTCCTTTTTATATGTTAACTTGGCAAACAGTTGAAAGTGATTAATTTTGTGTTTAAATGTATTATAATAAATAACTCTTGTTCTTTAACTGACAAGTGTCCTTGTCTTCCTCCAGGTTAATACAGTACAGTCACTTCAGGCCAGATGGGAATGTCAGACACGGCCTCTTTTTGGAATCAGCTGCTAAAGAAAAAAAGTGAGTCTGTAAAAATATGATTAATCTTAATACTTGGTAACAGTCTGACTCAAAGCCTTTACTCATTGATACTGATGATGTTCCAGTAGTCTTAATGAAGCCTTTTTTTCTTTTTCTTTTTTAAATGTGCTGAACTACAATTAGATATTGTTCCTAGCTCTTGTATGAAAAATCACTGAGGGAAATGCATTAAAATGTACTTGAGAATTAATTATTTAATGTTTGCATATTGAAATCTAAAAATTCCAAAACTAGTTTTTCATCTCAGAATCAGGTAACGCTTTACAATAAGGTTCACGAGCTAACATTAGTTCACTACATTAGTTAATAATGAACTAACAGAGATTAATAAATGCTAAATACGTGCAATGTTAATTTCAACATTTACTAATACCTTATTCAAATCTTATTAACATAAGTTAATTAACTGTGAACTATCATGAACTAACAATGAACAGCTGTATTTTTATTAACTAACGTTAACAACGATTAACAAATACAGTAACAAATGAATTGCTCATACACTGTAAAAAATATTTTAGCAATTTAGTTATTTCAACTTATTTTTTTAACTAGATTGTCCAGACAACAAGAAATTTTAAGTTTTCTTGTCCTCAACTTATCGAAATAAGTTAGTTAAACTAAAAAAAACCCATGCAAAAAGATAACTCAAAATAATGAGTTAACTTTTTTTACAGTGTAGTTAGTTAATACATTAAAGTTTAATACACTAAAGTTAACTAATTAACCTTAATGAAGGTTATAATGAATACCGGTTTCTTATGTTAAAGTTAAAATACATTTTTGATGAAAAATATCTTAATCCTTATTATCTATATAAATAACAACATATAGTTTTTAAACTATATAAATAACTCTGTTTAGTTTATTAATGATCAAAATAACCATAAAAGTATAAAAGGCTTTAGACTACCAAACATGTGGATTTGTACTAAAAGCTGGGAAACACCCAGATGCTGTTTTTAGGTCAGAGGACAAATCCAAGGACAGAGTAGGCAAGATCTTTATATTCATATTACCTTTACTGACTGGGGTTTTTTAAATCAAGTGGCTTTGTATTGGGAGACTGAATTCAGTGCTTTTAATCAAATAGCACAAATTTGGTATGCTCACTCAGTCTTTACTTGCAAATCTCTAGTATCCAGGAACTTTATTTCAGAATAGCTTTTCTATTGTAATTATTTGCCATTATTTTTAAGATTCAACTCTCTGATTAGGAGACTCTCCTTTTAACATTAGGTTAAATGTTGACATTTTACTTTCTCAAAAGTGCTCACCTCTTAGAGAAGCACGCTGACAAAGAGCTATTCTTTAATCTTGAGTCTTAAATCATTATCTCTCAGATCATAAATCAGAATCAGAATCAGATCAGAAAGAGCTTTATTGCCAAGTGTGCTTGCACACACAAGGAATTTTCTTTGGTACTGAAGCTTCCAGTGCACATATACAGATACAAATACAACAAGAAACAGTAATACAAAATCTAAAAATAAAATTATAAAAAAAAAAATATATATATATATATATATATATATATATATATATATATATATATATATTATATATATATATATATATATATATATATATTATATATATATATATATATATCAGTGGCGGACCGTGCATTTCACACCTAGGCCTTCTGTCCTATCTGAATCAATAACTTTTAATAGTGTAGCAGCGCAAAGACTCTCTATAATTGTTGTTTTTATTTTGCACCGGCAGTTACAGGGTTAATGCGGTGAGTTCGGGAAAGGCCGGTAGAGAGAAACGAGCGCGTAAGTTCGGCTGGTGCGTTTGTGTACAGTGGTTCTTGCGTTCCGAATCCGATTATAAGTTCAGAAACGGAGCCTCCCTTATGTTGTCGTTCAAGGGTTACAATAGTCCCTTTTCAGACGCTACAATAGTATGGATGTTTGAAAAAAATTACGTAAATCTAAAAGAAAAATTAAGAAGAAAAGCATATTCACCACGGGGGAAAAAGCATTATCACCAAAACTACTGATTAGTTTTTACACAAAATCCATCCTTATTTCTTTCTTCAAGCAGACTTCAATTAGGCCTACTGTTATACAGGTTCTAACTGTGTCCTGTCTGTCCCGTCATATTTCTATATAAGCATAAGTTTTACTTCGCTTTAGGGCTGAGTGTGTCTGCTCGACAGAAGCAGTGGACACAGTCACGGTCACCGCAACACATGACGATGTGTACATCTGCCCCATGCTCTCACACAGAGTTTTGAACGAAATCAATGAGATCAGCGGGACTTTTGCCTTCAACATCATTCGTGGCATAACTTACATTAGTCTGTTCTGTTTTAACCAGCGGACAGATCGAGCAGTGTTCCGTGACTCTGAGTTAAACTCAGGCTGAATAAGGGACTTTTTCCGGTAGGTTTGAAACTGCTGGGGGTCGAGGAGGGAAAGAAACATTAATTTTTGGGTTGAAAAACTATTAAATCTGCAGGAATATATTTTAGTTTATGCAGTTCGCTACAGATGCGGATACTACCAGTAGGCTAATAGTACGCGCTCTGAGCATCCAATCAAAGAACGAGAACATGCAGACGTTATTGAATGCCTGCTAGATGGCCCCGCTGCAGTCAAAGCGAAATCTGATTGGCTGATTAAATCTGACTGATTATCTGATTGGTTAAAGCAACAGTTTCATTGCCATTCATTTAAGTTACAGACGCCTGCACTATCGATTCTGAAGGCCTGAAGGCAGATTTATTTGGCCATGGCAACGCATGATGGCTGAAATATGATTGGATAAAAGCTCTAACATAAAAACACACTACTGGAAGCAGCGCGACCAAGAGAAAAGCTATGAAATTAAGAGAATGAACTATTGGGAATAATTTAATACTCATTCATGGAAAAAATATATTAAAGTGCAAGTCAGTAATTCTGATAGTGTTTAGGCCAGCAGAGAAGGCCTTGCTGGCCCTGACGGCCCACCACTGATATATATATATATATATATATGAAAATACTATAAAATATAAAATATAAGGCCACGGTTGGGTTTAGTCAGAATAAACATTTTCGGATTATGAACATATATACAGTATTTTGAATAGTATGAATAAATATAAATATAAATAACCTGAGTTTAGGAGATATTGCACTAAACAGTGGGGGTATTGCACTTAAAGGCATATGCCTTGGGAGATATGTTAACTGTTCAGGAGGGAAATGGCCTGTGGGAAGAAACTGTTCCTGTGCCGAGATGTTCTTGTGGCCAGTGATCTGAGTCTCCGTCTTGACGGTAACAGTTCAAACAGGTGGTGTCCAGGGTGAGTGGAGTCTGTGATGATTTTACCTGCTCTCTTCCTCACTCTGGAAGAGTACAGGTCCTGGAGGGTTGGCAGGGGGGCACCAATGATCCTCTCTGCAGTCCGGACTGTCCGGACTGCAGAGGAATCAAGAATCAAGAATCAAGAATCAAGGAATTCTTAGTATTTTTAATGTAGCATATACTGTATTAATGTAATTTGCTCTTGAACTGCTTGTGTGGTAAATGGCTATGCAGGCCTATATAGTTTTATGTTACTCAAATGTATGCATTATTCTTACAATTATGCTTAATATGTATGTCAGTCAACTTATGTAAAATAAGTTGTTAATAAATATAAAATCCTTAAGTTGTTAATGTAAAATACTTATTTATGCTATGTTCACACGCAGAAGGCTAGTATTCCATCTGAATTTGTTTTTGTTAGTTTTTTCAGATTTTTTGCATCTTTAAGGCACGTTTTTGTCACACATTTATTTCACACAACTCTTATACAGTATGTGTGTGTGTGTGTATGTGTGTGCTTGTTTTTGTGATATATGATGACACAAATGTGTATAATGACATGCATATTACACTGGTATTACAACTTACACGTGATATATGAGGACATTGCATGTGTCCTCATATTTCAAATAGCTTAAAAAACATAAAAAACAATGTTTTTTAAAAAATGTAAAAATGCAGCATGTCTCCTGTGATGGGTAGGTTTAGGGACAGGGGCAGTGTAGGGGGATAGAATATATAGTTTGTACAGTATAAAAACCATTACGCCTATGGAATATCCTCATAAATCACAAAAACAAACGTACGTGTGTGTGTGTGTGTGTGTGTGTGTGTGTGTGTGTGTGTGTGTGTGTGTGTGTGTGTGTGTGTGTGTGTGTGGTGTGTGTGTGTGTGTGTGTGTGTGTGTGTGTGTGTGTGTGGTGTGTGTGTGTGTGTGTGGTGTGTGTGTGTGTTTGTTGTGTGTGTGTGTGTGTGTGTGTGTGTGTGTGTGTGTGTTGTGTGTGTGTGTTTCAGAATTTCTTTAAGACGGTTGACTCATAAAAATGGAAGGTTGTAAGGTTGTGGCTGGATTTTTTGCCTGGAAATATTGCTATCAATTTAATAAAAACAAACCACTACATAAAGGTTCAAATCTAGCATTCCGTTTATGGCTTTTAAGGAAACATCTATTTACACAATCAAAAACATGATCTATGTCTGGGTTTTCTTGCTGTGTACTTTTGTGAATTTCTGTTTTCAGACCTTCATTTCTATTTATTTATGGTCCATGTTATCACTAATTAAAGGGATAGTTCACCCCAAAATGAAAACTCTGTCAGTAATTACTCACCCTCATGTTGTTCCAACCCCGTAAGACTTTCGTTCATCTTCGGAACACAAATTAAGATATTTGTGATTAAATCTGAGAGCTGGATCACTCCTCCATAGGCTTCTAAGGGACTGAAACTTGACAGCCCCGAAAAGTTGTTAAAGAAATCGTTAAAATAGTCCAAGTGACTACGGTGGCTCAATCTTAAGTTTATCAAGCGACGAGAATACTTTTTGAGCGCAAAAAAAAAAAAAAAAAAAATAACAACTTTATTCAAGTATTCATTTCCTTTTCCGTCTGCCTCGAGATTTCATGTGTGTAATAGCGTACTGCTTTTGGTTGAACATTTTGACACCAAAAATGTTCTTGAGGCATCACAACTTACCTAATGTGGTACAAAATGAGCCTCAGATCAGGCTCTGATCTTATATATCAATTAACAGAAATTATATAACAGCTCAGATGTCACAGAAAATCTGTCTTGTAGTTTTGAAAATATAGATACAAGTATCTCACTAATTAAACTCACTTCTTTGTAATTATTATTAAATTAAAAATTATTTTGAAATGTGATTTAGAGCATTTTTCCAATGTAAATATCATTTTAATTTGTGTCTGGATATAACTATGTATATACTGTGTGTATGCTGAACTTTGTGCAAGCAATAAAATACTTATTGACTTCACTGTCATTTTTGCACGGTTTTGCAAACTTATCAAATAGCTAACTTTTTATTTTTGTAAAAATACAAAAACACAGACATTTTTAATAGAAAAAAAATAATAATTAAGACAACACCTTCCAATGCTTCCCAAATAACTGTAGCATCTAATGTAGATTGGCCTGAAAGGGTCACATTGTCTTTTATACTGTACAAACTATATTCTGCCCCCTGCCCATCAAAGAAAACTTTCTGCAATTTTACATTTTCAAGAAACAGCACTTAGTAGGATTTATAAGCTGTTTTCCTCATGGGGATCAAAAATGTCCCCAACAACAAGGATTTTGGATTATACCATATTTGTGGGGACATTTTGCCCCCATAAAGTATACATGAACCACACACAAGTATATGTGGTTTACGGGGACTCTCCATATGCGTAATGATAGGAAGCAGGAACTGTCCTCATAAACCATGTTTACATTGTAATACCCGTGATTACACATTTGTATCCTCACAAACCATATATACTGTACAAGAACACATATACACACACGCATACTGTATATGCATGTTGGGGTTGCATGCTTTATGGGGACTTAAGACATAATGATTTGTATACAGTAAAAGCTGTATATCTGTCAGCAATTAACACACTTATCAACTCCAGCTTTATAAAGGAAACTTTATAAACCCGATGTCCAACAAAATAACATGTTTTTACTCCAAACTAACTTCATAATGTCAGTTCAGTGCTTAAAATAAGCTGATGTTGCTTATTATCATAGCTTAAGGCAGACAATATAATATTTTATAGTATTCTATACAGCGATAAAGGCTATTAGCATTGCATTACAAATATACTTTATTATTATGAAAGTACCCGAGAAGGCTTGAAGTCGTGTTTTTATTGTCTTCATGTTTAATCAGTCAAAGCGTTTCTATTTTCTTTTTATTCAGCTAAAGTGATAGCTCATAGCTGAATGCCTTTGTCCATATTAGAGTTTTCCTGGAACATCATAGTTATTTTACTTCTGTGAGGCATATTTGGAGTTTCATGTGCCAGGGCACATTCCGCCTTCCAGTATGAATGAAACAGACTAAACGTGTTTATAGTGCTCAATAATGCTCACTCCGAGCTATTACATAAAATAATACTTCTCTCTAATGAAATTTTAAGTAAAAATGATAATCCATATGTTTTTCTCCAGTGTACAGAAGTGTACAGGAGGGTTTTTTTCCACAGTGGATGCATAATAGGCTCATATTTCATATTAAAGACATGGACTCTTGTTTTAGATTTTGCATACCTCCTGACAAAAAGGAATAAATTATTGTCAGATTTTTATCATAATATCATATTTTTTATAATAAATCCTTAGACCTTTCTAATGATTTATATGCTGCCTGTATGTTTTTCTGTAAAATAAAAATAGTATTATTATTATTCCTATAAAACACTTCCTGCTAAACAGCATGCATTATGAAAATGTGCATCTTTGGAATTGCTATGTGGTTTTAGTTAGAAACAGCAGAGAAACAATGTAGATGAGTGTGGATGTGTTTGAAAAATAAAAAATAGATGTAAGTAAGATATAGGCCTGTTTAAATGTGGTTTTAAAATAGACACACTCACATATATGACTTCTTTTAAAAGTGCATTCATTCTTCAACACTTTTGTATTACAGATTTAGTTTTAGCATGTCACTTAACTCATATTTAATAGAATTTATAATAAAGTGTTTCTAACCAAATATTTAGCTTCAGTCCTCAGATGTTTTCTGAACCACACCCTAAACCACCCCTTACTGTACTTTTTCATAAATTCACATCACTTTATACATGCAGCCAGAGGTAGGCCTACTGAAATTATAACCATCTGTGCACAGACAAGGTGAGTTGTAGATGCAAATGAGACTCCTGCCTTTTTGTAGGCTAAAATTAAAAGTTGTATTCTACATGGGGTGGACCTAGCCTGGTTCAACCAGACTCTCGTACATTTCATTTGTACAGAGAAGTACTGAAGGAAAATAAAATTGAGCGGAAGTGCGTAGGAGGGCGTAGCCAGGCTAGGGTGGACCTATGTTGCCTTGCAACATTTCAGATCAGCCGAATAATACTCACTTTATCTCGGTAACCTGCTCCTGACACTTTCGCTTATGGAATAAATAATGCTGAGGCTGACTGAGAATTGCATCGGTTTCTGCAACTGCATTTTTTTTTCTTTTGTGTTATACCATGTGTTATACTGCATCTCGGCCGCTAGATGTCAGTGCAACATTAAAGGAAATACTCGGTGAACTATCTGTAACTTAAAGGGACAGTTCACCCAAAAATGAAAATTCTGTATGAAATTCTAAATTCTTTTGCTCACCCTCAAGTTGTTCCAAACCTGTATTAATTTATTTATTCTGCTGAACACAAAAGAAGATATTCATAAGCCCCATTGACTTTCATATTTTTTCCATACTATTTTCCCATTAGTACTGCAAAACAAACAGGACAAATGTTTGACTAGAAACTCTGCCTTTATATCAGACAAAACATGAATGTTTTTTGATATTTACCAAGTTGCATTACTTTTTCAGAATCATCATGTCAAATGAAGTTTATGTCTTTATAGACCCTTTCCTCAAAATCGACACAAATCCTGATCAGATAGCAGTAGCTGATGGGCTTACTGCATCATTTCACAAGGACATTGTGTTGAGAGAGCAGCAGAGAAACACAGAGTCCCAAGGAATCGTCCAATCAAAAATCAGTAAACCAAAACAACCATCAAAACAAAATACTTGTTCAGTACTGGACATTGTTGAAATAAAAATTAATGGTGTGAAGGACAGTGAAAGAATGAGAGAAAAAAGGGAGAAAGAAAAGCAAGCAGAGAAAGAAGTGATAAATATAACAAATGAAACAACTGTAGAAAACTCAGAAGTGTCTAATGTTGACATGATACGGAAGGAAAAATGTCTTGAGGAGCAAAATAAGCAAACCATAGCTGGGGATCCATGTGAAGTGACCACAGAAAAACAACATGTGAAGGTTGATAATAAAGAGGAACAAAGAGAACAAATCTTAAACATTCCATCTCATAAGACAAATGAAGCTATGATTAAAAAGGTGTGTATGAAAGCTACAGACTGCTACACAACAAAACAGCATGAAGGTGTCGGTTTACAAGACCAGCGTGATCCAATAATGGAAAAAGTCATTTTGGCAAAAAACCTAGTAAGACTAATCCCAGTGAACCAATGAAAAATGTGGACACAAAGATCATAATGAGGAGGTTAATAAGATACAGAAGCAACAATTACTCATTGAGCAGTGTGTCCAGATGCCAATAAGCCACAAGATGACACAGATAACATGTCTCAGTGTAAAGCAAAAGAGAAAACATCAAAAAGCATGAAGAAAAGAAAAAGTATAAATATTAAGCCTAACAAGCAGGAAATTGAGCATTTATATGAAGTGCCTGTGGTAATCTACTCACTAGTTGAATGTGAAACAGAACAATAAGAGCAGCTCAAGCATCTGGACAACGTCACACTTCATATTGCTGTTACAGGATCAACTGGCGGAGGAAAATCCAGCTTTATCAATGCAATCGAGGTCTTCAACCCGATGATGTCAATGCAGCTCCCACTGGAGTGACTGAGATAACAATGACACCAACGATGTACACACATCCTACAATGCCCAATATAAAACTCTGGGATCTGCCAGGGACTGGAATTCCCAAATTCAAAGCCAAAAAATATCTAAAAGAGGTCAAACTTGAGGCCTTTGACTTCTTCATTCATTATCTCCTCAGAGAGATTAAAAGAAAACGACATCATGCTGGCTAAAGCAATTAAAGAGAGGAAGAAGTTGTTTTATTTCCTCCGCTCGAAGATTGACAATGACATTCAAGCGGAATCTCAAAGGAAAGACTTTGATGAGCAGAAAGTGCTCTCTCACATTCGTGAGGACTGCCATAGAAACCTTAAGGATAACCCAAATGTTTTCCTGATATCCTCCTTTGAATTGCATAAATATGATTTTCAGACCCTCATCGTCACATTGGAGAAGCAGCTACCTGCTCACAAGAGAGAAGCTTTGGTTTTGTCCTTGCCAATATACTCCTCCAGGATTCTGGAGAAGAAAATCGAAACATCTTTTAAGCAAACCTGGTCAGCAGCCGTTGTGTTTGGTTGCATTGCTGCGGCTCCTGTGCCTGGTCTTTCCATTGCTTGTAATGTTGGCATTTTGCTGGGTTTCTTCACCAAGTGCTACTACGCCTTCGGATTGGATGATGAATCAATAGATAAGTTGTCTGTGAGGGTCAATAATCCATCCCTGAAATATGTAAGAAGTTCACCTCTAGTGGTTGCTATTGGGCAAAAGAAACTCGGTAATAAAGAGCTGTCAGCACTGACAAGGACGCAGCTGTTAAATTTGCATGGAGTATGGTTCCTGTTGTAGGGAGCAAAATAACAGCAGAAAATGACACTCTGGAACACTAATCCTTCTGCGAGCAGGGGCCTCATTTATAAACGTTGCGTGCGCACAAAAGAAGGCGTACGCCGCTCTCTACGCAATAATTGGTATTTATAAAAAGCAAACTTGACGGGAAAATGTGCGGTCCTTCACGCACGCTCTGACCCAGGCGTACGCACAAAAACGGGTGAAATGAGAAATGGCGACACCGTCGGCAGATGGAAGAAACACGTGAAAGTGTGAGAGAGTGTAGACCGTTATGTTAAAGAAATGGCAATACTGCCTCTCATAAATAAAATGAAGACTTCACAAAGCAAGTATTAGCCTACAATTAACAGCCTACTACACGAACACCCGTTTGATCGATCTGCAGTGTAAAACAAACAAAATCAAACGAAGATTACAGAAATGCAAATTAACACATATTTGCAAAAAGAAAAGTGAAATATGTTCTGCAATAATATTGGCATGTTATGCAATTCATCCTCATAACACATCTGTAGCTTGTCAGATGCAATCAAATGGATGGAAATAAAATGCCATTAGGCCTATGCCATCACAATAATGGAGCGCTAGACGCTTTTTTGCATCGACTTTGATGTCCGACCATTTCTGTTTTATTTCGGCCACGGTCCGAGGTTGTGAGGCTGCAGCATTAACGGCGTCTGCAACCTTTTGCCACTCAAGTGCCTTTTTGGCATTAGTAAAGCCCACACTGTGCCCTCCAAACAACATTTCTCCTCTTTTCCACCTCGCCAACGATAATTTCTACTTGACATTGAGTGAAGTTAAGTTTCTTGGTTTTTCCTCTCTGTATTTGCCATGATTTCGCAATCGATGCATATTAAATTGTGGGCATTTCACGGACTATTTATGGTCAACTATGGGCGTTTCACGGACTATTTATGGGCAGCTATGGGCGTGACATGAAGCCGCAAAAGCTGCGCTACATTTAGAATTGGTTGTGATTTATTAAGGGAAATCTGCGTAGGATATGCGTGCGCACGGTTTTATAAATCCGAATATTTTTGTACGTACGCACGTCCTATGTTTCATCCGTACGCCACTTCTGACGCAAATCCTACGCAAAGTTTTATAAATGAGGCCCCAGGACTTCAAGATCTCGGATACAGCCAGAGAAGTGCTGAAAACTGCAGGTCTGACTGATGTCTATTAAAATAGATCACAGTCAAAAGTCATGACACTGCTGTGGTCAGAGATCTTTTTGGTAAAGCTATAGCTTATTGCCATATTGCCAATATAAGAATCATAACTCTGTTTTAAAACATGTAAATAACTTTTAAAAACTATTTTTTTCTTGGACTTTAAACCAAACAAAAAGTAAAGCATTCAAGAATGCGATAGCCATAGAGTGCAATTGGGGTGGGGCACTGAAACAACACAAATGTTATATCTAGATTTCATATGAACACTTCATTTTTAGACTGGATTATTTTCTGTTCTGATTTTGTAGCTCAAAATTACTAATCCAAAAATGTAGCCATTTGAGCATGAACATAAGGATGCTTTTTGTGTTTAATGGATCATAATAATAATTTTGATAATAATAATTAATAATAATTGCCCATAATATCATGTGAAATACTGCAGTATTTTCCAGAGACCACTTTTAAATGTGTTTATAAACTAATAGCTAAAACGTAAGAAGGATTTTCTGAAAGCTATATAGGCATTGCTCTATTGTGTGATGTGGCCTAATTATTAATACTAATTGAGTAGTCTATTTTTAACAGGTGTGTTTTTGTTTTTCAGTAAAAATGGGCTTGTTGTTGCAAACTAAATAAAAAATGTAAAAAAAATCCAAAAGAGAAAATATTTTATATTATAAAGACTGTAATATTTGACTGATGCTACCATAATAGCTGAACAACAGTTTGTAACAAACAAAATATAGGACTACAGCAAATTTGTGTTCTATGTCATAGTAAATATTTTAAAACAATGTAAATACAATTAAAAATAAATAAATATAGGCCTATAAATAATCTTAAAATTTTTAATTTTTTTTTTTTATTAGGCTGTTATTAAAATTGCATTTTAGTATAAAAACAAAATATATGATGGTATTGTTTGCTTTTTAAGGTAAATTTTGGAAGGAGTGCATGTGCATGTTAACCTTGAAACTGTATAAACATCAAGTGCAGAATGATATGCCTTATATTCACAACATGCTGTTAAACACACACACACACACACACACCACACACACACACACACACACACACACACACACACACACACACACACACACACACACACACACACACACACACACACACACACACACACACACACAAAGTAGACTTTGCTTCCTGACTTTAGAAAACCGACACACAACACTAACTATTTCCTCCTCTTCCCATCATAAGAGGTTATCAATAATGCAGAACTTTCCTCTTCCATTGTGGTCTCACTCTCATGCTAATTTGCCCTGCTGTTTAGGCTAGATTTAAAGGTTCTCTAAGTGATCCTGGGTGACATCACTTCTTGTTGACGTTCGAACTATTGTCAAACAAAACGGAGGCTAGCTAGACCCTCCCTCCTCCTCATCCGCGCACTAACCCCTCAAACCCCACCCCCAAACCCTTCTTGTCGGTTATTGGCTGGAACAGTTTGTTATGTTTCGTAGAGCGGGTCGCTACAGTTTGTTTTTGTAGCCGTTTGTGGAGCCTGGTGTCCGCAGAGACCGCGTTTTTTGCAGTGTGTTCAGGGGACAGGCAGCTAGCGGATAGTGAGGAGATGTTTGCTGTATGTGACAAAAAATGTTTTGGCCTTAAAAACGTGTGACATCGCTTTAATAAAACAGCACCTTTAATAAAAGCTTGTATTAGCACAAACCCTCTTTTGGCGTTAAAAAACTACTGTCCGGATTGCATATGCATTTGCAGGAGTTTCCCTTTCAGGCGCAAAATTTATGGGAGGAGAGTATTTAATGGAACCATGCAAGGTGGTTTGGGCCAGTCAATTTAAGTCAAGTCAAGTCACATATATTTACATAGCGCTTTTCACAATACAGATTGTATCAAAGCTGCTTCACAGTATCAATCAAAACAACTTAACAATGTTTGTTTATTACTGGAAAAAAGACATCCAAGTTTGGTAGAGCTGATCAATGGTATGATTGGTTAATTAATTTGAATATCCCCAACTGAGCAAGCCAAAGGCAACAGTGGCAAGGAACCGAAAAACTCCATCAAGTGACCTAATTTACTGGCCATTATTAAGCTCAAAAAGTACGTCTTAAACCAGATGCTAATTTGCGCTGTAATTAGCCTCTCGCCGGCCCCTCCCCCAAAATGGCCATTGTCCAATGAATCACACATCATAGAGAGGGCCATCGCTAAAATAAAAAAGTTCAAGATAGTGTCAGGCAAAATTCCTAATACACGGTTAGGGATTATAAATCACGTATGTGGTGAGCATGCTTTCAAACTTCCAGCCACACATACTAAAGTCAGGGACAGTAGTAGCAAAGCATGAAAACAAAGTATTGCTACATCATATAGCCTATTACAAATGTTTTAACTGTTATTTCCTAACAGATTTCTGGATACTACTGTATGTGGTTCAATCCTTGTTTAATGTGTTTTTGTGTCTGTGTATAATATGTCAAGCCAATGATTATAATTTGTTTTTCATTGTAAAACCATTTAAAATTGTAACTTCATGATTTTACTTTAATCCCAATAAACCTGTGAGGGAATATCTTTTCTACAACAGTAAGTACTAGCCTAATGCTATTGATTCCGACTGGTTTGTTTACATCTTTGTTCAACTCTTCTTTCCTATAACAATACATGCTGGTGAGTATTATCATGTGACAGTACACAGAAATATATTCAGAACAGTGGGATGTATAATGGTGTTGATGTTGAATACATGGACAATGTATGAACACAATGAACACTTTGTGCCATTCCTGGGGCTGGGCCTAGTAGAGGAGATGTCATCACTTCTGGCGTGTGTGCATCAGGCCAACAATATGAGAGCAAAACCCTGGTGAACTAAATTAAGAAGAATTAAAGAAAGTTATTAATGTTATTAGTTATGTTATTAGTATTAGCTGTTTTCAGAATCAGAATATTGTATATCCATTGTTGAACATAATTCACAACTAGGAAATAGCTTTGGCTTAGTTAAAGGTGCATAAAAATAAAATGGATATCTGAATGCCTTATATTTTGTTTTATCTATTTCATTTTACTATATTATCTGTTATGCACTTTTTAAGCCAAAGCAATTTCCTATTTGTGAATTCTGTTCATCAACAATGGAAATAAAACATTCTGATTCTCAAAACGGCTATTCTCAAAACAACAGAGAAATTTAAGTTAGCTTTGAATGGTTTTGACGCACATGTAGGTTTAGCTAGCTATAACATAACCTTGTATTTTAACAAAATTGCTACTCGCAATAGAGTCTAGACAATAGACCATAACATATGAAAGACAACTTACCCGGCGGCAGTGCAAGAGCATGACTGGTCCACAAGGCTGTGCTGGTTGCATTTGAGGTACAGGTCATGAGGTTTCTCAGATTTTCGGAATCTCAAGGAGTAGCCTACTGAATGCTAAAGTTACATAGACAAAAGAGTAAAGGCTAATGTAATCCTTTTATATTTATAAATATATATTACTGTATATGATGTCAAGCTGAATACAGTGTTGTTCCATGTGGCTCTTCAATAAACCCGAGAGAGACGATTAATGCCTCCTTGCAAATACAAGACAAAAGGGAAAATTGATGCAAAGAGGAGATTCAGTCAGATGACAAAATCAATTTTATTTCTTAGAAGCACTGATGAAATAACAAATGAGAAATAATTATATTTCATCCATAATCAAGAGTAAAAGTTTAATAAAGAAACTATAACATGATCTGTTAAAAATCGCTTCTAGGCTGAAACAAAAACATCAAGAAACTGCTTTTGCTTCCTCTTTCGTCGAGCCAGATGTCTTTTCTGCAGACTTTATTTAAGTATTTATTTATATTGATTTATCCGAATTACAAAAGAAAAAGAAAAGAGTATGTAAAAAAAAAGAGCGAACAACGAGCTTCTCAGTGCAGCGATTTAATTGGCCATTTGGGCTGTCACTCACAGATCCCAGTTTCGTTTACCCTAGGCTACATGAGACACGCCTCATGTTTCGAGGAAAGCAGTTTTGGGGAAATGAAACTGACTGTAACAGCGCCATATTTCTGTCTGTAATTTTTTTAATCTTATTTCTTAAGCCTCCTGTAACTTAAGACAGTCACAGTGTGTCATTGGCCTAAACTGCAACCAAAAACGAAGGTAGGCTATATTTTTTGTCACTTTAATTATTTAATTACTTTATAATGTCTCTTATTAATAAGTCGCCAAAATTACACTACAACCTTTACACATTACATTTACATTGCTGCTGAAGCTAATTATCGATTTGGTCTGTTTGTTACCATAATAGCCTATCTATTTTATGAATGGATGATTTTTGCGGGAGGTGGGGGCATAAGCTCCCCGCACACAAGGTTTTGGACTGTAATGGCTGCAGATCTAACCATAAAATATTATCTCTATGTTGTTGTTGTTGTTATTTTACACTGAAACTGTCCGAACATAAATTGCATCTAATTCCATTTTATTCAAAGATTTTAGTTTTTATTACTCAAATGTTAGTTGATAAACATGATCAACCAGAATTATTGCAGTCCCTGAGCATTTAGGAACAGCAAAACACCATCAAGCCGGTAAACAGTAACAAGGTCTCTATGTTGACTACATTTATTAAACAAAGCACTTTGGGTTAAATGTGAATCACATAACTGAAACTATTAGATGATTATTGTAATAACAGGAATTAGGTTTCAAGAATAAATGTTGAAGCATATCCTTCTATATACTTAACTTTTACAGTTTAAAACATGGAAACTCAAGACCCTGCTGTTGTTGAGGCAGTAAAGGCATCAGGCGAATCCAGCCTGGAAAAGGCTACAGCAAGAGCTAAAGAAACATTTGACCAGTTGTTAAATGTCTCACTTAACATCGCCGTGACTGGAAAGACAGGATCTGGGAAATCCTCCTTTGTAAATGCACTTAGAGGTGTAGGTGAAGAAGATGATGGAGCAGCACCTACTGGAGTTACAGAAACTACAATGAAGGCCACCATGTATGAACATCCTATGCCAAATGTGAAGATCTGGGACCTGCCTGGAATAGGAACACCAAACTTCAAAGCAAATAAATACCTTAAAGATGTCAAACTTGACACCTATGATTTCTTCATTATCCTTAGCTCAGAAAGGTTCATGCAGAATGACATCATGCTGGCTAAAGAAATAAGAAAACAGAAGAAAAACTTTTACTTTGTCCGTTCCAAGATTGACAATGACATCAGAGCAGAGGAAAAGAAAAAGGGATTTGATGAGCAGAAAGTTCTTGCCATGATAAGAGAGGACTGTCAAAAAAACCTGAAAGAAATGGGAGACCCCAAAGTTTTCTTGATATCGTCTTTTGACTTGGAGAAATATGATTTTGAAATGCTTCAAAACATCTCGAAGAAGAGCTTCCAGACCATAAGAGATCTGCTCTTCTACAAGCCTGGCCAGTGTGCTCCGCAGCATCTCTTGAGAAGAAGATCAAATTCTTCGAAAGCATGATCTGGGCTGCATCTCTTGCCTCTGCTGGTATAGCAGTGGTCCCTGTGCCTGGTCTGTCTGTAGCATGTGATGCAGGCATGGTGGTGCTTTTCCTCACAAGGTGCTACTATGCATTTGGTTTGGATGAAGGATCACTGTCAAGGCTTTCGGAAAAACTGAACAAGCCCTTGGTGGAACATCTGACCAAATCTAAGTTAGCAACTTCCATCCGGGAAAAAACAATGACAAGGATGCAAGTCTCTGTTTCACTTGCAACACTTGCTACCATTGAATATGCTGCAAGCCTCGTTCCAGTTGTGGGAAGTGTTGCTGCTGCAGGAATATCATTCGCTACTACTAATTGGATCTTGAGAGAAGGATTAAAAGAACTGGCAAATATTGCACGAGAAATCAGAAAAGAAGCAGAGCTGGACACACTATGCAGTAACTCACAGATGTCCTGAACATGTGTTTCTTTAAGAATGTATATGGTTTCTATTGATTTTATTGGTTCATTTAATTTAGGGCATGTAAACATTTTCTACCTTTCTTGGAGTTAATGGCCATATTATGTTTGATTGTTTGCTGATTAGAAAGGAGATTACAGTACCTCTATGTCTTCGATACATATGGATGATTTCATAAGTCATTAATACTGTCTGGGGAAACGTTGTTAAAGTTGTTTATTCAATTTCATGTTTAATATATAGGCCTGATTTTAAATACAATTTGTGTTAATTTTCTCTGTACACAAATCTGGACACATTTTCAGTTTTACATATTATGTATTTGTTCTATCAAATCTCATACAATAAAAAATAAAAATATATACCTTTATCTGGGAAATATTTGTGTGGTTTAACTATACACCCAATGTTATAATATTTCTAATTTTCCTACATTTTCCAATCATAGGAAGAAAAAAAAAGGAATAAAAACAGATTGTGATATAATCTTAGTTGGGACTGGGAGATATAGAAGATGAATCCCTTCTATAATATTTTGTTTATGTATTTTACAGTAAAGAATTTAACCAGGCATAAGGACAGAAAATTCTTCTTCTGACATGGATTTATCTGGAGCTTTGCAGAAACTGGGAGAAGATGACCCACATGCCGCTGTTGCAAAGGCTAAAGAACAACTGGAAAGTATTAACAGTGTGACTCTGAATATTGCTGTAACTGGGGAAACAGGAGCAGGAAAATCTGCATTCATTAATGCATTTCGAGGTCTGGGTGATGATGATGATAATTCTGCACCAACTGGAATAACTGAAACCACGACGCAAATCACCATGTACACCCATCCCACGGAATCAAACATCCGACTCTGGGACCTGCCAGGGATTGGTATGCCAAAATTCAAGGCTGACAAATTTCTCAAAGAAGTTAAATTTGAGACATATGATTTATTTATCATCATTTCCTCAGAGAGGTTCAAGGAAAATTATGTCTTTCTGGCCAAGGAGATACAAAAAAGAAGAAAAGTTTTTATTTTGTCCGGACCAAGATTGATAATGACATTCGCTCAGAGGCGCGGAAAAGAAATTTCAATGAGCAGCAGGTACTTTGCACCATTAGAGAGGACTGCAAGAGAAATTTGAAAGAAGTTGGAAACCCCAAGGTGTTTCTGATATCCTCTTATGACTTGGGAAAATATGACTTCCAAGACCTGGTAGATACCATAGAGTTAGACCTTTCAGAACACAAGAGTGTTGCTCTGGTTCAGTCTGTGCCTGTGTGCTCTCTGGCAATGCTAGAAAAGAAAAAAGAGTGTTTGGAGAAGCTTATTTGGCTTGCAGCATTGGCCTCAGGTTTGGTTGCCTTGGTCCCTCACCCTGTATTATCTCTGGCCATCGACAAGACGGTATTGATGGCCTATCTCTTAAGGTGTCATTACAATTTGGGTTTGAATGAGAAATCACTCATCAAACTATCAGAGAGAATGGACAAGCCTGTCTCACAGCTGCAGTCAGCTATACAGCATCCTGTAACATTATCAGTGGTAAACACACTGGCGACTAGGCCTCGTACATCTATGACAAAACCAGTGAAAAGCTTAGAGGATTTGCTAGATAGTAGATTTCTTGTAACCAGTTTTCTGAATGCAGCTGAGGCCTTCAAAGCAACACGCACTGTCTTGAGTGGAGCTCTAAATGAAATGATCAATGACATGAGACATGTCCTCCAAGCAGCAGGTTTGGATAAATAAAATCAAAGAGATGTTCACCAAAACTGTTTATGTTAAATCAGAACATCAAAACTTAGTTTATTAGCCATAGGTTTGGGGAATTCGCACTGGAGAGTTATCCCTCAAAAAAGTAAAATGGCTGGAAAGAGAAAGTTATACTGAATATTGTCCAGTAATTTTCTTTACATTTTATCAATGGTAAATGGAATGGAATATGAAATAATATGTATTTTAACCACATAATTGGTCAAATGTGTCAAAATGTGGGAATCGGGTGGCTGGTGCAAGAAATTTTCTGTCTAATCTTTTTATTGTGCAATTTAGCAAATGAGGACTATTAACTTCACTGAATGTTTAACTGTTTTACAATGTAGAAGGGCTTTATGCCAAGGGTTAGGATCTCTTAACAGTATCTTTTACTTAACAATAAACCGTTTGACGCAATGACGTAGTGAAATTACACTTATTGATGACAAATGATAATACAATGCATATGGCATGTGTTGACTTTCAGGATGAGCTATTATGAGTTAGGGATTTGCATTTATTATCCAAAATGTGTGTGGTTTAATTTAAAATGGGCCAAAGATTATACATAAATGTTTACGTTTATATTAATAAATGTGTTGTGATTGTCTGAAATTAAAAATGTTGTTCTATGGTGCTACATTTTGCTTACATGTAATTTAAGATATTTGGCCGTTCATTTGTTGTATTCTCAAACGTGTTGGTTTGGTGTGTGAATACATGAAGCTATTGTAAGACAAAAATACAAATGCCCTTTGTTCACAGGTTTATTTTTGGGTGTTTTATCAGCTACATGACACATTTTTTATTTATGAAGCCTATTGAAAAGGAAGGTGACTAAGCCGTTGCGTTGGTTGTTACAGTAAAAGATTAGTCCAGTTCTTATCATTGATACCTAGCAAGGAATCATGAAGTATTTGTTTGTGCTGTTACCCATAACAACATGAAGCACATAGAAATTGATCCAAAAAATGCACATATATAGCATGATTCATGCTTGTCTTACAGGGACAAACTAGCATCTAGATTAGCATTTCACTAAAATTATTTCTATAATTTCCAGGTCTGTTAAAAAACCTAACCATTATGTTAAAGTATAATCAACCAGTCAATTACAAACTGTTTTCATGGTTTGCCTAACAAGAAAAATGTGGTGCATTTTTCATGAACCTTTTAATACAGAAAGTAGTCTTAATTTACATTTAGTCATTTAGCAGACGCCTTTGCCCAAAGCGTCTTACAAATGAGGACTAAAGCAAGCGAGTCATCATGTGTTACACCCTGTCTAGGGGCAACATGAAAGAGACAACGAGGTGCCAGGAATTTGAACAAAAAGATATTTATTTTTCTTAATTTGGGACTTATGGTTCAGGAGCTGACAAAGCCAAAATAACAAACAAAACAACCTTAAATTTAAACCTCTTTCCTAAACCTTAAACCAAAAGAAAAGAAAATGAAAATACTATCAATAAACCTATATCTCCCTAACCAAAAACAGAGATTAAACAGTTTACAATAAAGAAAATGGCGTCGAGCTCCCTATTTTCCCAAAAATCAATCAGTATTTACAACCAGGCAAACAAACTGAAAAGGGCAGTCCAAATCAGTGTCGGTAAACAGGCAAAGGGTCAAATATACCAATGAGGATATTCAGATACAAACAGCTTTCAAAACAAATAAACAAACAGTACTCACAGTCTCAATACTCTTAACACTCAAATACTTTTAAAAGTCTCAAATCACAAACTCTCTCTTTCAAATCAAACAAACAAACAAACAAACAAACAAACAAAAGGCTACTCAGTCTCAAATCTCTTAACACTCAAATCACAAACTCTCTCTGCTTCAAAACACAATATCTCCTGACTTTCTGTAAAGGAAGTGATGTCTTTTTTTAGTAAACGCGCTGCACCAATCAGGATCGAGCAGCAATCATCGTGCAGGAACCAATCAGATGGGCGTTCCAATCATCCGGCAGGAACCAATCAGACGTTCCTAAACAGACACACTGAGAGACTCACAAAAGTAACAGAGAGATAACAAAATACAAACCATAGGGTTGTAACACCCCCACACATATGAGTAAACATGGTTACAAGTTTACAAATGACATCTGGGGCCTGTTTCAATAAGGAGGTTCAACCAACTCTGAGTTAAAACTTGAACTCTAAGTTGACTTACCCTGAGATGGGAAACTCTGAGTTTTCGGTTACAGATCAGCTGAAATGAGTTGGTTCAATCAACTCTGAGTTGACTGACTCTGAGTTAAGCGCGTGCACCACAACTATAAAAAGCCATTATCAATGGAGCGCAGATATTATGAGTCACCATGGCAACAGCGGCAGACAAAAAGAGGTGTTGGGTGTAATTAATTACCAAGTAATCTAAATATTGTAATTTAATTAAAGGAATTACTCTTAATTCTTCCGTAATTTAAAATAAAATATGATGCAATACATTAAATAGGCTACTGCATAAACTATAGACCAATTCAGTATAAAACAATAGTGGATTTAACATACATTTTTAAAAGGTATATTTTTTATGTAACATTCTCCCGCTACACAATTTGGTCAATTCAAGAATAATTCATGCAATTGTATATTGTTAATTTGAAAGCATTAAAAATGCAGTTTATTGTCTCTCCTTGTATTGTTCAAGTGGTTGAGGTTGATATAGTATTTAGTAATTAGTAATATGTAGACCAATACTTTCTAAAGATAGAAACTATTACATTAATCTAATTACACTGTTGAAGATGTCATTTGTAGTTAGTAATTCATAAATATTTTAGAGTAACTTACCCAACTGTTATAATATCAGAGGTGAAACTGGAAGAATGTTATTCAACCTAATGTAGGCTACTATTACTTTGATACATTTTTACTTAAGTACAAGTAAAAGTACCAGTCTAAAAATCTACTGAAGTAAAAGTAAAAAGTAGCTAATTTAAAATGCGAGTAAAAGTTGCTGAGTAACTTGTTTAACAGCGGGGGTGGGGTGGGGGACTTTCCCATTTAGGGTTGGGTTGGGTTGGGTTGGTGGGTGGGTGGGGTGGGGGACTTTCCCATTTAGGGTTGTAACATATGAGAGTTTCACAATATGATAACAGTCTCAGAAAATATCACGGTTTATGGTATTAAACAATTATTAAATATATAAACTGCATTATTAAATTACGGTTATTATTATATCCGTCCTTCGGATGAGACATTAAACCGAGGCCCTGACTCTCTGTGGTCATTTAAAATCCCATGGGACTTCTCGTAAAGAGTAGGGGTGTAACCCCGGGGTCCTGGCCACATTCCACCCATTGGCCTTTGGCAATCATGGCCTCCTAATAATCCCCATCCACTGAATTGGCTCTATCACTCTCTCTCCTCTCCAACTAGCTGGTGTGTGGTGAGCGCACTGGCGCCGTTGTACTGTGGCTGCCGTCGCATCCTCCAAGTGGATGCTGCACACTGGTGCTGGTTGAGGAGAGAACCCCTGATATGATTGTAAAGCGCTTTGGGTGTACAGTAGTACATATGAAAGCGCTATATAAATGCCTCATTCATTCATTCATTCATTATCATCAGTTAAAATCACAGTTAAATAAATTAAATATTTGTTCAATAAAACATATCTAATCAACTAATTTCAATAATTGATTATGAATTAGATTAACAACTTATTTTTTATAATTAATAACTTATTAATATGTTTAAAAATAATTGAGTTCTATAAAATGTTTAATCCGATTTTTTTAATGATTTAATACAAATATATTATCAAAAACGGTGGTAATCAAATAAAAGTTTAGCAAACGTTTTAATCCTTTTATTTTTTGGCAAAGTGCTCAAAACTGATTTAGTCAATTAAACCATGGACAAACAATATATATTCCTTAAAGAATGTTTAAATGCATTTTAGGATTATTGTTGGGCTTTAAACACCACTTCCTCTTTAAAAAAGGGGAGGAGACCGCAAGAAACTCTGGGTTTACTGAAGAAAACCTGCTCTCGACCAGGTTAGGTTCACAGAGTAAGTTACCATGGTAACTGACTCTGAGTATAAGTTACCTCTCTTTCAGAAACGGGCTTGACTTACTCTGCTTTCTCAGGTTTGACTTACCTCCCTTTCTGAGACGGAAAACCCAGAGTTTCCCTCATTTCAGGGTTAACATACTCAGAGTTTTCACTTAACCTCCTTTCTGAAACAGGCCCCTGGACAAAGAGTCTGCAATAACATGCAATAAGAGGCAAAACAATGCAAGAAGTGCTTAAAATACAAAGTTCAGCCATACTTTTCACCTTATATACAGACGACTGTCGAACTGACATGTTAAATCAATATATTTTGAAGTATTCTGATCACACTGTTTTAATATCTGTGTTAAATGATTTGGACAGTCCTGAGTTTCATCAACAAGGTGTGACTAAATTAATTGAGTGGTCTGAGAATAATGCTCTTGTAATTAATACGAGTAAAACTGAGGAGATTGTATTTGGGTCTGCATCTGATATAATGCCTGTTTTTATTCATAAGGAGAAAATTAGATCAGTTAAGACATAAATATTTAGGAGTGATTATAGACAATCACATTGATACTCTATGTATAAAAACAAAGCAGAGAATTTACTTTCTTCGTAGTCTAGGTCATTTGGAGTAAGAAAACAGATTCTTCTGTTGTTCTATAGGTCTGTGATAATGAGCATTCTGCAATATTGCAACTCTATTTGGTATAAAAGCCTGTCTGTTATGCTGAAAATAAAGTTGTTTAATCAATAAAAAATTTGCTCAAAGATTGTAGGTTCAGCCTCTTGAGAAGCTTTATGACTCAGCCTATTATAACAATTTGCTAAGGCGAGCAAATTTTGCATAAAGAGTTTGAACTACTACCATCAAAGAAGAGGTATAGCGTCTCCCAGATTTAACAAAGTGAGGCTGAAACACTCTTTTGTGCACCAGGCTATCTTAGCGTTGAACAAAAACATTTAATCAGAAATCAAGAGTACTGTGAAGGTGTGAGATGTATAAGCGTTGTATTGTTTGAATGTATAATATGTGATGTTTAAGTGTATGTCGATGTAGAATGTATGTTAGATGTTGTAAACATAGACACTGTTATGCAAGAAAGATTTCAGACTCTCTGACAATAAAGTATAAAGTAAAGTAAGTAAAGTTGTCAGGGATTCTGCATTCCGGATGAAATGCCTGCATTCTGCATTTCTGCCTTGATTTGACAATCTGCATTGCAGTCACTATCTCTTGTATTCTTTCGCAATAATTTGGACAAAACAATCAAAAGCAAAGTGCATATTTGAAGCCTGTAACCTATATCGATACTGACTATTTAAATAGAGCTCAAAACATGTGGTTTCATTATAAAATGTCCTCTGTAAAAAAAAAAGTTGGGTTAACTTGAAAAAGTAAGTTACCTGGTTGCCTTAAAAATTTTAGTTAATTGAAATTAAAACTTTGAGTTAATACAACAAAGGAGATTGGTTTAATAAATAGAAACTCAAAATATTATGTTATCTGAACTACATTAATTATCTAAGTTGATTTGACAAAATATAAAAAGTTGTGATAACAAATCATGAAAATAATTTTTTACAGTGTACATTTCTTGGTAGCATTTTATTTTACAGTCCCGTTTCACATGCTGTACTTATTGTAGTAATGACACTAATTACACTAAAACACATGCCTTCTGGAGATAAAGGAATGGTTGGTCAGCAACTTCCTCCAGCTAAATTCCGGTAAAACTGAGGCACTACTTGTTGGAACCCCACATACATCCACTCCTCTCCCGTATCTCAATTCATCCTGGACGACCAAACCATCACTTTATCCTCCTCAGTTACAAACCTAGGGGTTAGGTTTGACCCGCAGCTGACCTTCAACGAACACATTAAATATATTTGCAAAACCTCCTTCAACCACCTTCGAAATATCTCCAAACTACGTCCTCTGTTAACTCTTTCGGATGCAGAGAAACTTGTTCATGCTTTTATTTCCACCAGGTTGGATTATTGTAACGGACTCTTTATTGGGATTTCTGCCAGAAACATGCAGAAGCTACAATACATCCAAAATAGCGCTGCCAGAGTCCTCATGAGAGTCCGAAAATATGATCACATAACTCCCACCTTACACTCACTCCACTGGCTCCCTGTTTCATTCCGGATCGATTTCAAAATTCTGCTATTCACACACAAATGTATCACTGGTCATGCACCACCTTATCTACAAGAACTCATCACCTTGAAATCCTCCTCCCGCACTCTCAGATCATCAGGTCACCTACTTCTTCAGGTCCCAACCACAAGACTTCGCACTATGGGGGACCGAGCTTTCTGCTCAGCTGCACCGCGGCTTTGGAATCACCTCCCGAGTGAGCTGAGAGAAGTACATAGCCTCGACACCTTCAAGGCAGAACTGAAGACTTTTTTATTTAGAAAGGCTTTCATGTGCTGATTGTTTTATTGTTTTAGTATTCTGTAGCTATTATTGTTGTTCTTTTATGTGGCACTTTGAGATTCCTTCGAATGAAAAGTGCGTTATAAATAAAATCTATTAATTATGTACTAACCCTGGACCTACCCCTAAACCTTACAGTATCTTAACCTTGCACTACTCGGTACTTTTGTGATAAATACACTGAAGTACATTGAAAGTGTATGTACTGCAAAATAAAGTGCAACCAATTTCTGTTTATTTATAACAACTTAAATTACAATATTACTTTTAAAACATGTGACTTGAGAGAAAATGTAGTTGATCAGTGCACCAAGTGCAAACCATTACATCATATAACAGACAGGATGCATCTGATCACCAAAAGTTTTATTTTCTTTACATTTCAAAGACACAATCACAATCAACTATACATTATATTAATACATGCTTATATTTTAATTGTAGTATTATATTATATTTCATATTTTATGTAGTACCTGAAAGGGAGTGTGTTTATCAGTAAACACTCAAAATACGATGCTTCATAATAGCTTTACTGAGAAAGCAAATCGAGAGAACTCCCTGATAATAAGACGCATGCACACACGCGACCAATCAGATGCATCCATTTTAACAGTGTTAACATTTAGATTTTTAACATCATATGAATTTACTAAATATATAAATTAATAGAAAACATAAACATTTTAGTGTATTTGACAACATGTGACTATTTCATAATTATTTTAGCTGATTACTCATTGTATGCACTAAACATCCGGAAAGCACATACAGTAATTCTTCAGCATATTACACTTATTCCATTCACATTGCACACCAATTATAAACAAAAACAGTTAGTATGCAGAAATATTTGATGGTAAATTAAACAGTTTATTTCTGTATCATATCTCATGTTTCTGTGTTATTTTATTTATGTTGCTTTACTATTCTTGCTATGTAATATGCAAAAGCACTTGCCCTGACAGTGTTGAGGTCACTGGACAGTGCACTTTCCAAGCCTATAAAGTCAAATGCACTTCTGTCTAGGCTGTTGATGAGAAAAATCTGTTGTTCATACAGTCTTGCCATCTGAAGCTCTTGTGTATATTGTGCCCGTAGCCCATCGAGTATCTCAGTCTCATCACAGTACATATCTGTTCGCGTCTGTAAATGACAGTCTGCTTTGGTTTGGACCAAGAGGTAATGCTTCCGTAGTTGTACAACTGCTTTAGCTAGTTGTATATGCCGTGCTTTCCGACAGTCTGATAGAATGATGATATAGAAGTCATAACAATTAAGGGCTTGTTTCGTCCAATTCATTGAGTAATCCATGTTTACCTCTATGCCAGATACATCCCAGAACCGGACATCTGGGTATCCAGGACTCTTTGCAGGGTTGCTGATGTATACTGCATCACTCACCTCATTCTCAAGACCAATTAAGGCATTAACTAGAGTGGATGCTCCAGACCCCGTCTCACCCAAAACTGCAACATCAAGCTGAAAGCGACTCAGAGCCTCTAGTACAACACTGACTTTTGCGGCTCCAAAGCCTGTGCTCTTATACATATTTTGCAATGTTGTGATGTCGTCAGCTTGAAGTTTTCCAGTCTGTTGGATGTGTTGTGTAGCATGCCTAAAGTAATAAAGAAATATCAATTAAATTAATGATAGCGGTGTGATGTGACATTCATTGATTGTCCTCTCTATTAATGTATTTAGAAATAGATAAAAAAAATTCCAAACATTCAATTACTTTGATAAACCTGATTTATGGCGATGTTCTTAATTTCTGAATTAAAATAAGGGTGTAAAGCTGTGTTATTCATGCCAGGCCAGTAGTTTGATGGGGTTTGTTTTTTACATGGAAACTTGCACTTTGAAACACGATTTCAAAAGCTTGCATTTTCAGCCGGCAAAACGCTGTTGAACGGCCAAATTGCATAAAAAGTTTTCCGGTTTTAGTTGAAAACGTGTTGTGTAAACAACACCTCAATTGTATGTTTATTTTTGGGTATAAAAGTAAAAAGTATCAGCTGATAACAATTTCCTGATATAATAATAAGAAAAAAGTCTCATTAAAATTAATTCTTGAAAAAAAAAATTTTTTGAAAAATTTATCAAAAAAAAAAGAGATTTTTTTTTATGTTTGATAACTTTTTTTCTCACAAATAAAAATCATGTGGTTTGTTTGGATCTTAAACAGATCAGCAAATTATATCGTAAAAGGACCCCAGGAGACCCTTATTGAGTCAAGTAAATAAAATATTAAATAAATTGATATTGACTTTCTATGACAAGGCAAGGTTAGTTCAGGTTGTAACATGTCATGTGGTGCAACTCCCTAAACTTGTTTTTTATATTCTGTATCTTATATTTATGTTAAGTATTGGAATTTCCCATGCCACAACAAAATCTGTGTTCAATTTTGCCAATAAACTTTGAAAATATGAGGAATTAATTAATTCATTCATTAATTCATGATACTTGTAAAATATAAAAATATTATTATTATTATTTTATATTATTATTTTGGAGTAATGGTTAAGATATTTAGAAAATGAAAATGGTGTAAGGTATACATTTCTAAGAACATCACATTAATTATACTCTCTTCCAACTATTTGAATTACCAAGACAAATTACTACCGTTTTGAACAAGCATTTAGTTACAGTACATACTCACCTTGCATTCAACCAACCTCCGTGAAACATCTTGTCCAGAAAACTTGAAAATACTTCTGCTCTAAGCTGAGAAGCATCATTCTTAAGAGTGTCCATGAGCTTCTGCATATCATAATTTTGTGTCTCATGGGCTGAAACTAGGAACACGTGGGGGTCCAATTCTTCTCCTTCAGATACTTCTCACAGTCTTGTCTAATTTGATCCAATGCACGTTTTTCAGAGAATTTGCTTTTCTTTCTTTGGGATAGCATATCATTATCAGCTTTTGTTCTAATAAAATAAAACGGCTTGTTTCGTTGCCCAATTTCATCGATCAAAAGCATGTTGTTTTCTCTGACTCTCTCTGATATCACAACCATAAACATGTCATATAGATCAAAATTCATTGTCTTTACATAACTCTTGGATGTAAAGGAAGGGGTGCCCATCCCTGGAAGATCCCACAGTCTGACGTGTGGGAGATTTGGATGCTGATACATAGTTGGTTGCTTTGTGGTTTCTACAGCTCCAGTTGGAGCCGCCCCAGTGTCATCAGGATTCAGTCCCAGGAACACATTGATAAGAGAAGACTTTCCTGCACCAGACTCTCCAGTCACAGCGATATCGATCTTAAAATGGTCAAAAACCTCCAAAAGAGAAATAAGCTGATGGGGAATTTTCTCTGGGCTTTCAGAAGCAAACACATCCTTGATTTTCTTGAAATGATCCTCTTGAATTTTTTCTGGCATGAAAAATCTATTGAAAGATGATATTCTGTCAACATTTTATGCTAATAACATTTTTTTTTAAATAACATTATTCCATCATCGCACATTTGGAGTGTTTGGCCTCCTGTTGTTGGGGGCCCAATGAACTACACTGTAAAAATGAAAAGAGAAAGTCTCTCGACAGACACTTTTTTAAAGGTGCCTCAAATTTGACTGAATATTTGAGGTATCAATCTGAGAAACTCGAAATGGTGGCTCAAGCATCTTTTTAAAAAGTTTACGTAGGCTAAAGGTTTTTTTTAAAATCAAATTTACTGTCGGGAATTTGTCGTGTCCAGTGAAGACAGTAACTAATTATAAAATTGTTTCTATATTTTCTTCTGTCGCGTCGAAAAGGTTATTTTAAAAACTTTTAAAAACCATCTAGACACTGCTTTTTTCGCGTTTTTATACGCTTCTGACTTTGGGAAATTGAGATACTAGTCAACTACACGGTCTGGTCTACCTAAAACACGCACAAAAATATAACATCGCATTGTAATAGCGTTGTCATGTTTTAAAGAGATTGATAGGCATATTATGCTATATAGCTAACGTTACCATAACAGGAAATTCTGTCGAAAGCCATTTTAACATAGCGATTTTGACAAGTGGATAACGTTTTAAACATTCAATTTCAACACTTATTAGTTATACTTTTTCGGTGATAGGCAAACTCATGACAGTCTTGTCAAGTAAATCCACTCACCCATCCATTGCGCTGTCGTTTGGCAGTTTCAGTTTCCACGAAATCCCAGTTAAATCGAAAGTAGGCTATTCGGCGATGCGCAAAAAAAATGCATTAACAAAACCAACACACTGTCATATTTCTCATGCTTTCTTGACCATTTACTTTCAGAACTGTGGATCTTAATAAAAACGACGGCTGTCTGTCTTCAAGCCGAATTAGCCTACCAAACTAAGCCGACCAAACATGGCCACCCGCAGTACACGGCCGCTAGGGGGAGGAAGGGAAGAGAACGACGTCATGAAAGGTACTTGATAGACAAACAAATGAATTGTAGGCTTGTCTTGAAAGTCATGTTTACTTGACACAATGGCACAATGTAACAGCAACAAAACTTATGAAACTCGTTTTTAAAGAGAACTTGAAGAATGCATTCAGGACAGGTGAACCCCAACCACTTCTGAACCAACGGCTACTCCAGTATTACAAATGAAGTTCTGTCTCAATCCAGCGGAGGGCAGCAAAGACCATTTATAGATCATTAAAGGGTTTTCACCAAAAAAATCTTCTATCCCTTTATGAACTTTCTGCAGAGTCAAAACGATAGTTGCGTAGCTGTCAATGGGGGAATATAAATCTCTCAGATTTCATCAAAAATATCTTAATTTTGTTTCCGAGGATGAACGACATGGCTGCGTAGCCTAATAATGACAAAATTTTCATTTTTGGATGAACTAACCAGCCTTGGACAAACACATTTTTATTGGAATGTAGCTAAATTCTAGCTTGGCATGTGGTTTAATTGAGACAGATTTGTCGGCAAAAGAAGATATAGAAGAAAAAAGTCTGTTGATTGTTTTATCTTAAATTTTTATTCAATGCGATCTATTAAAACAGTGCCTTTAAGCTAAACATTTAGTTGGCATGAGGTAGGATTTATAAAATCTGTGAGCATTAAGATGTGATTTCTGCTTTGTCAATGCAAAGATCAAACAAGCTCATTATTAATTCACTTAAGTCATTTTGGTTGTCCAGTGTTGATGATATCGCACGATTGCTTTGACTTGCTAATATATTTTTTAAGCTAAGTCTAAGATTAAACTTTGCTGTCAGGAGGATGAAGTGTTTTCTTGGGTCTCCCCATGACAGTGTCTTCCTGAGAGAGAGGCTGAATCCACCACACCTCTCTCGCTCTCTTCTTCTTCCCTGACCCTTCTTTTACCTCGTCTCTTCCTTTTAACAGTTTCTGAAGGCCCTTCCCAGGGCACCCCACCTAAGAGAGATAGGGAAATAATTTTTCTTCAGAAATGGCTTATACTCTATGTAACTACAAGCCCTGCCACCAGGTCTCAGTACAACCGCATCAAATGTGGTTGTCATGTTCAAGAAAACATGTCACAAGTATTCTCAGGCTTAAAAAAATATATGATAATCATACAGAGGGGAATCAAGTTATGGTACCCACTGTGTCCACCACATGGCAAAGAGGAGGGACGGAAATCTTCCAAAAGTTCCTCGCTTCTGAATCCGGTTGGAATGGGGAATGGAAAGGAGGAGTAAAATTATATTATAAGTGTATTTTTAGTATTACCCATGTAACCTATATGCTGTAAAATAATGCTTATTCAGATATTTTCTTACCCATCTGAGGAAGTTTGTCTTAGCATGTTTTCTGACCAGGAACTGTGTTTGACTTTCTGGGGAGAGAAAACATAATAACTGATTTTCATGATAACAGTAGGCTAAGTTTGAATTCACTTACCAACTACCGAGGACCATGTACTTAACAAAAGTAACATATTAATTTGTTTAAAAACAACACGTTGACAGACAGACAACCCACCAAACTAGACTGGCTGACCCGTGTGCCTGTGCCAAAGGATCTGGAGGGTGGTTTGGGAGAGGGACACGGGGAAGGTGAATTTCTTTTGGGAGGAAGGGGAGGAGGTAACTGACTGGAACGGGGAACTTGATACTCCTCCTGTGATATCTGTAATAGTGAGAGAGGAATGAGATTACCCAACCATTAAAGTCGAAGTAAATTAAAGAAATGCACAGAGTCAGGAAAGTATATAAACCTACACTTACATTTATTGTCTAGGCAGGCATTTTCTTAGCAAAGCAACTTGATACATATATGATACAATACATCCAACTGTCCAACTGTAGAATGTTTTAAATCATTGCTAAAAACATATATATATATATATAATATATATATATATATATATATATATATATATATATATAATATATATATATATATATATATATATATATATATATATATATATATATATAAGAGATCTCCTTGACGTTTCACTCGAGTTAGATCTGTTATCATTCCTGACAACCTTTTATTTTTATCTTTTTAATGTAAATATTATTACATCTCATTTATAGTATATTATAGTGTTCTATTGCAGTACTTTTATTGTGTGAGTGTATTGTTGTTGTATCTACCTTGTGAAGCACCTTGGTCAACCTTGGTTGTTTTAAGTGTGCTATACATAAATAAAATTGAATTGAATACATTTTGGAATTACTGACAAATATCAGAACAGACACTTGAGAATGCTTGATAAGAGGGTCTAAGGTTGTACCGATAGTAATTCTTGCAATTAGGGATAAGTCAATATTTTTATATCATGGCCACTAACCAATAAATGTCCGATATTCAAATTCTATTTTATTTGTCTAAATAAATTAATCAAAATAAAATGTTAAAATAAAACAAAATGTGTACACTCACCAGACACTTTATTAGGTACACCTGTTCAGCTTTTTGTTAATGCACATCAGCCAATCACATGGCAGCAACTCATTGCATTTAGGGGTGCGTCTCAATCAGCTCCCTAGTTCAGTATCAGGGCACTGATCAGGGAGTTGCCCATTATAAGGGCTGTCTAAATCGTAAAAAAAAATCCAGTGCAATGTTCGCTCCCTAAAAGAAATCCCACAATGCATCGCAAAAACCTGGGAGCATCGATGCTCACTATGCACCCTTACCGTAAATCACGTCATCACATTTCTGTAGCCAACATATAATGACAAGTGGTAGAATATTTGAAAACTGTTTTTTTTTTATGTCGGCATAAACACACATCGATAGACAGATAGGAAATTATCTAAGTAATTTTAGTAAATTAGTAATCGCTGTCCCAATAGTGAGCCAGGGTCCTTACCAATGCCCAGATTCATACACAATATACTGATTTACGAGCTCGGGAGGTAAGTAACTTATTTTAGATGCACTCATGGTCAAGACAATCTGAGTCAAGTTCAAACTGAGCATCAGAATGGGGGAAAAAGGTGATTTAAGTGACTTTGAACATGGCAAGGTTGTTGGTGCCAGACAGGCTGGTCTGATTTTTTCAGAATTATTTCTGCTGATCTACTGGGATTTTCACGCACAATCATAGTGTTTACAGAGAATGATCTGAAAAAGAGAAAATATCCAGTGAGCGGCAGTTCTATGGGCAAAAATGCCAGAGGTCTGAGGAGAATGGCCTGGCTGGTTCGAGCTGATAGAAAGGCAGCAGAAACTCAAATAATCATTTGTTACAACCGAGGTCTGCAACCACAACACGTCAGAACTTGAAGCATGTGGGCTACAGCAGCAGAAGACACACCAGTGCCACTGTCAGCTAAGAACAGGAAACCAAGGCTACAATCCGCACAGGCTCACCAAAATTGAGCAATAGAAAATTGGAAAAAGGTTGCATGCTATGATGAGTCTTGATTTCTGCAGTGGCAGACAGATAGGGTCAGAATTTGCCATAGGCAACATGGGTCTATTCTGCCTTGTATCAACGGTTCAGGCTGCTGGTGGTGGTGGTGTAATAGTGTGGGGGTATTTTATTGGCACACGTTGGACCCCTTAATACCAATTGACCATGTTCACTGGTTTCTGACTGGTTTCTTGAACATGACAGTGAGTTCACTATACTCAAATGGCTTCCACAGTCACCAGATCTCAGTCCAATAGAGCACTTTTGGGATGTGGTGGAATGGGAGATTCACATAATGGATTTACAGCTGACAAATCTGCAGCAATTCCATTATGATGTCACGTCAATATGGACCAAAATCTCTTTGTTGAAAAATTACCATGTATAATGGTAATAATGGTAATAAAAATATACCATGAAAAATTAAGGAAGTTCTGAGGGGAAAATGGGGTTCCAACCCTGTACTAGCAAGGCGCACCTATAATAAAGTGGCTGGTGAGTGTAACTTTAGGCATCAAAAAAGGATCAAGTATGAAAACGGATATTCATTTTGAAAGTGTACTGTGCATTTCTATTTTAATCACCATAGCCATTACACTGCTGTATATTTATATAATTAGAGTACCTGTTTGTTAATCTAAATGCATTTTGATTGAAATGACAGTGTGAGGTCTACAGTGTGAGGTGTGAAAGCGGTTGATAATACAAAAATGCACACAATATTTAAGAACACATGAGTAAACATATAAGGGTAAAATCTGTTGAAATATTCAATGAACTTTAGATTATTCAGTAAGGATGTGGGTTTCAGATTGGCAACCAAAAGTTTCCTGATGCCACAATTATGCACTCTCACCTTTTTCATACAAGCCAGTTTTTTCATTACCAGCTCCACATCCTCATGATCCTCCTCCTCATCTTCATCATCTTCATCGTCTTCCTCATTCCCCTCTGGCCTCCTGTCTCTCACTGGCAGGTAGGGCTCAATGAGGATGGACTCCGTGCCTCTGATATCACAGCGGCAGTAGGGGCACGTGTGTCCATCTGACTTCTGCGTATTAGAGAGTGACACTACTTTCGAAACTCAATTTCACCTACTTATTTAATGCACAAGGTGCCAAAACTATGGACTCTAGTTCTTAGTTCCCAAAAACATTATACCACAAGAAAGCTTATATCTTACGAAAATGAGTTGCACCACTCTTTGAATGTGTTACATTAATTCTACAGCTGCAGAAATGCATCACATCCTCTCATTCTCTTAGGTAAATGTTATCTCACCATGCAATGATGTGTGACTGTGAACATGAGAGAAGTGGAAAATCAGTCACACACGCACACATGCTTGATCAAACACAGGCAGGAAGCTTGAGCCAAAAAGTCAGGTCATGTTGCATGACGCTGTGGCAAACATTATAATTCATGCAGTACTGCTTTCTGATTGACTTTGCTGTTTGCATTTATGTTAATGGATGTTTATATATTTACACCAACAAGACGAACCACAATCATGTTATCATGTATAGCTGTTCTGGTTGTGGGTTTTTGGGTGTCACCTCACCATAATTGCTCATGAGTGTGAGCATAATAAGAATATAATTTACCTGCCAGCCAGTCAAGCAGGGCTGACACAGCAGATGCCCGCATGGCTGAATGCGAGTGTCCTTGTCTCGCTCTGTGCAGATTTTGCAGAGCTGAAATGTGCTGCCAATCTCACAGTATAATTCATACTGCTCCTGAAGAGAGAAAGTGAACAAATGAAGGAGACAGAAAAAAGTCAATCTTGTATTAAAGACTAAATGGACTTGCATTTAAGAGATAAAAGAAATGAGGAAATCAGAAATAAATTGGAAACTCTCATTTATTAACTCTCAGTTACCTCTGTGACTTTGACTCGACCCTTGTGAGCCGGACTGCACAGGCTGGTGAGATCAGGGTTCACGTCACGCCCATCAGGGTATAAGTAGCTGCAGATGGAAGTATTTTAGGTTATATTAGTAGTATGGTGACAGCTTTAATTTCAGTGTGTCATTTTTTCCCTAAAATAATACACACCAGCCCTCCCTGAAACCTTGTATGAGTGCTTGGTAGAGAGGTGTATTCTGGGGAATGGTTTGCACAATGCTGCCATCACTGGTCACATGACCAATCGCCCACTGACCCATTTGTGTGCAACTGAGACGAAAGATGTAGCTGTGGATGCACAGAGAGAGTCAGTAAGAGATTAGATCTAAACCATAATAAATCAAACATTAAACCTATATAAGCATCCTATAATAAATACTTAATTATTTTTAACCCTGATATTGTCTGCTGCATGTCTCACCTGCCAGGACGATGTCTGTAATGCTCCAGCCGGACTCTGACCTGGTCGTAGGTGAGAAACGCCATGTATCCAGGGTGAGTTACTGCTAAATGATTCCAGTTCCTTAACAGAGTTGACCAGGGCTAAAGGGAGAATACAAGATTAAATAGCTTTTTGTTTTGAAGTGATTGCAGCATGATGAAGAAAATTACAAAAGGACCATTATAAATATATTTTTATAAACTGGTTTGTTTTCTTTTCAATTTCTATGTGGTTTTCCCATTTTGGATTAAACATAAATTATATATCAAAATTAAATAGATAAAATTGGAGCTTCACAAATCAATTTGTGTAATAAAATGGTGTAGAAAGGGTCCAAATAATGTTATTTTAAGGAATTTGTAAATAATTTGAATGTGTAATAAAGATATAAATATTGGTTATGGTCATTAAAATGAGTTAATACTTTTTTACTACAATACAACTAATATCAATATAATATTTTATGTAAATGACAAGACTTTTGAGAAATTTTAATTGTTAGATAAACTCAGGGTTCGAAATGACTTCTGACTCTTGGGGGGTCCCCTAAAATGTATGTAATTGAAACAATTCTGAAGACTATCTTGCTACACTGTACGCAAAATTATATGGATCAATGTCAGGGTTTTCTTCTTTACTCAAAATGAGGCAGAGGTGGCAAAATCGTAACACTAGGGGGGTCCGGGGGCATGCCCCCCCGGAGAAAATTTTGTACATTTTAAAGATAAATTCATTAATCTGGTGCACTTTGAGTCACTCGAATCTGTTGTTAAAAATAAATAATAATCCATCCGCCAACCACTCATATTCTTTGATTTAGATATCTGCATCTGATCATCACATTACAAATATTCAATCAAGCATGATAATATGGTAACATATCACACTGAAGAAGGCAGATTTTTTAAAGCAACATTTATTTAAAATAAAAGTTCTTCTTTTGGCAAAATTAAATTTCCTTTATAGCCTAAACAGACGCTTTACTCCCTTTAAACTTAAATAGTCAATGTTTCATTTTTGTAAACACTCTTATCTGAATAATTTTTTGTACCTTTAAAAAGAGCACTTTTCCCCTAATTTTATTTAGTGTATGCTCTAAATTTAATTTCAAATTCTTACATTGTATTAATAGGCTACATTCAATTAAAATAATAAGACAGCCTAGCGGCTGTTACCAAACAAATTAAATAATTTACATAGAAAAATTATAACCGTATTAAATGAGATTCTGAGATTGTTTTAAATATTTTTTGAATATACAATTAAGGAATGTTGAAAAGAATGATGCTTTGAAACTAAACCGCCAGTAGGAGGTGGCAGGCGACCGTCTTGAATGAGCGAGTCATTGAGTCATTCATTTAAACGATTCGTTCAAACGGCTGATTTATTCAGAATGAGGAGTTTTAATAATGGATAATTGAATCTTTGACTCGAGCGAATAGTTCAAAACGCTGAATTATTCAGTAATGAATCATGAGTGTTGCTCTGAGATGCGCTGTGGTTCTGTTGTTTGGAACTATTTTCGCTGCTGAAACAGAACAAAAACAGCCATTGCGTCTAAAAATGTAAGTAACTTAATTTTAATTATTTTAACTATTTGTTTATTGAACTGTTATGAAATCAATATCTCGGTTTCAATCGTGATGGCATTCAGGAAAACAGCACTTTGGTCGTGTGTAGGCTATATATGGTTTCTTAACTACAAATGAATATGGTATAACTGCGCGAGCCCCAACAGCGCAACTTTGTTACCGTCCGTACATTAGCGGGAGCATAGACATAATATAATACATAGACGCCCTATTGGCCGCTGGAGCGCACGTCAACGGCGCCGCCATATTGGGGATGGCAACTTTCCCATACCTTTCATACTGGGAATTGAGAAAAATGCCTGTTTTGTGCACTGCTTGGGGCTGTACAAGTCGCCACACAATTGAAAACAGCTTTCAAGGAATTATCTTTCACAGGCAAGACTGAACGTTTGTTTTTGGTTGTATTTGGTCATTATTTAATTATTAATAGTAACGTTCAGAGGATAAATAAAAAAAATACTACTGTTATTGTGTCACGAAATGTAGTTTTAATAGTTTTTCAGTCGACAATGTAGTTGTTTAAAGCTCAAATATGTGGTTTGTTTATAAAGATAGCGCCTATTTAAAAATTTGATCTGACGGTTTCGGAGTTGTGAGATCCGATCACCGGGCACTCAGCGCTCATGTACCCCGCATGTGACAGCCTTACCTCGGCCAGTGCGTCTGAAGTGTGCCGCCAGCTCGGATGTCTCTAGTCTAGTGGTTAAACATGAGATATAATTCGTCTTGTGTATATCTAACGGGCGATCTTTGGTCTCATTAATCTTTAAATGGTTCCCTGGTAAATCGTTTTGGCTGAGGGCAAAGTGAAGTTTCATAACTTTATATTTAGGCTTTTTTAACGTTGTATCCTGCTGTATGGTTAACTGAAGCTACTTCTGTTATAATGGCTATTACTGATCAATAAAACTGAAATTTAACAAAAAGAGTTAAATATTAAATATAAGTCACTATTTAACTTATTTTTTATTGTGTATAGTCTGTAATTGATATTTCTTATTCTATTGCTGTTATTATAGTATTATTAATAAACCATATGCTATTATCAATATTTTTATGATTGTATTATTGTATGATAATATATAATTATACTATTCATTACTATTGTATTTGCTGTATACTATTTGTTTATTTTATTGACTAAACTATTTACTATTACTTCTCACAAATGTTATATTTACTGCATTGCACAGTAGTTGTACCATAACATATGTATTAGCATAAAGGACCCATCAGTTATCTTTGTTATTGCTCAAATCTGGTCAATCACAGAAAATGCTTTTTCCACAATAAGAAACTTAAATTATATCTCAGTATGGGGGTCTTTCTTCACCATTCTTATCCAAGAATAAAAAGCCAGATACATGACAAGTCTGAGCTTTGACCATTCTTTATTAAAAAAATATTTTACAAGTGTAACTATTGAGATTTTATATAACTAGAGATGAAACCTTTTGTACACCACATACAAACCACTGAAATCGGTTGATAAATATAAAAACATTTTTTGTTTTTATCCAGAAAAAAACGCAGCTCACCCTTGGTTACAGTGCAGTCTTGCCCTCCGCAAAATGGCGGACCCGTTGACGTATCGCAGCAACGTTCCAAAGCGGCCAATAGGGCGTCTATGTATTATATTATGTCTATGAGCGGGAGCACCACAACAACAACTCACTCGGCTAATAGCTGCCCTATAGCTGCCTCGCGCTGTAATTAAATAATTACTGGTATAAATATAAAGTGTCACTAAAGACCTATAATTTTCACAATCATTTTTAATGTTAAAATATATTTGTCGGGGACCCCCCAAAATCCAAAAATAAATTCTTATGGGGGGTCCTTAATGACTTATGGAGGGTCCGGGACCCCCCCAGACCCCCTCATTTCGAACCCTGGATAAACTCAAGAAGATCAAAATCACAGCCAAATGGTCAAACAGGCCAAAATGGCCATTTGATGTGGTTAAAGTGATCTACTTTTCATGCCAGATTTATTTTTTATGATTTAGTTTATCAAATATATCTAATAAGTCTCACAACAAACTATCTATTCATGGAATGTGCCTGTTATTTTTAAGATCTTCTTATTTCCTTAGAAGTTCTCAAGCTCAGGATACCTGAAAAAGCCTGGTGAAAATATCAAACTCAAAGATGGATATGTGATCGTTACAAGTGAGATCAACGGTGGACTTCAAAGCCATGGACTCCATTCCCTCTTCGAAGTAATGAACCCTCCTCAGCAGCTGTTTAAAAATGTTCCACTGCACTATACACCTGAAAAAGAGAGAGAGAGAGAGAGAGAGAGAGAGAGAGAGGAGAGAGAGAGAGAGAGAGAGAGAGAGAGAGAGAGAGAGAGAGAAGAGAGAGAGAGAGAGAGAGAGAGAGAAAATGGGGAATGATTGTCCAAAAATGGAAGTATATGGTTTAAAAGTATGTAATTAATTATTATTGAAAAGATTCAATCAATTATTTTTGTCATACTTGTGTCCAAAAGCCTTCCTCCAGAAATCTTTGGCCTCTGTCTTTGTAACCCTATAAGTATCACCCTGAAATCGTCCCCCAGGAAACATATTTCGTAGTTCATTCAACATGTGGCTGAACAGAAGTGACAACTTAGTAAGATTTCTCCTGAAAGATAAAGCAAATTAAAACATAAGCTTAAACAAATAGGTAAAACTTTATAATAACTTTCATTAATAAATGATGATTGATTAACAGATTATTATTTCATGTAAATGCTTACAAATGTCAATAAACTTTCAATAATTTGATCGTGCTCTTCTTGATCAAATCTTTAGTGCTACTCGATCTTAGTGCTGCATTTGACAGTATCGACCACAACATTCTTTTAAATAGACTTGAAAATTATGTTGGCATTAGTAGAGTTGGTTTAAATCATATTTATCTGACCAGTAAATGAAGAGATGTCTTATCGGTCTAAAATTCAGTATGGTGTACCACAAGGCTCAGTACTAGGATCGTTGCTGTTCACTCTGTAAATGTTACCCTTCGGAGATATAATTAGGAAGCATGGCATTAGTTTTCACTGTTATGCTGATGATACTCAGCTCTATATTTCTTCACGCCCTGACGAAACTTCCCAATCCACAAATTTAACGGAATGCATAGCTGATATAAAAAACTGGATGACTAGTAATTTCCTACTACTTAATTCAGAAAAAAACAGAGATTCTAATTATTGGACAAAAAACTTCCTCACGTAATAACCTAGAATACTGTCTAACACTTGATGGCTGCTCTGTCAAGTCCTCTGTCTAGGTTCCCTAAATCATACACTGTTCGTTCGTTGGCCAAAGGAGGACTGGCCCCCTGACTGAGCCTGGGTTCTCCCAAGGTTTTTTTCTTCGCCTTTTCCGCCATTGGCTTTTACCTTGCTTAGTTGGGGACATTTAATTTTAAATTTAATAATACTATTACAACATTATTTTGCTGTTATCTCTGTAAAGCTGCTTTGAAACAATCTGTATTGTAAAAAGCACTATATAAATAAAGGTGACTTGAAAATAAGTGTCATTAAACTTTTTTCAACATTCACAAATGTACAAATGCTAAAAGGAGTTTGGTATTTTCAACAGTAAATTTAACAATATAAGAATGACTGGTCCCACTTTATATTAGGTGTCTTTAACTATGTACTCACGTCAAAAAAAAGATTGTTAGGTACAATGAACTTTGTGTTCATGATCAAAGAGCAAAACACTTTAGCTGCTATTGAGGTGGGATACGGGTAAGATTAGGGTAAGGTTTGGTGGTACGGTGTGTAGGCTACAGGTGTCAGTCTAAGTATTAAAAGGGAACGAGGTTTGTATTACTGTTAAAGGTGGTTCCAGAACAGATGAAACAGGATCTAAATGCAGCAGCTTTATTCAAAAACAAACTCAAAACAGAATCTCAGAAACAGGAACAGAACAACCAACTAAATGCAAAGAAGAACTGACAAAGACCTAAAAGAAGCACAAGACAGCAAACAGAGGAACTAATGAGACTAATTAATGACACACACCTAAACTTAAACTCAAATAAAATTAGTAACCATGGAAACACACAGGCATGGTGAGGAGAAAGACAGAACTGAAAACGTGATAATTAATATTTGTTTTGATTATAATTTTATTATAATTATAATTTTTTTGATATATGAACAATATTTTCTTTTAAAAAATATTATTTGTTTTCTCCTGTTGATGAATGATTCAAGGAATATCCTGTTTAAGTGTATAGTATACTAAGTGTTGAGGGAACAAAAACATGTTTTGCACCCAAATTGCAATTATGTGATGTTATGTCTTTTAGCATTTAGCTACTGTAAACTTAATGCTTTACATAAAATCCCATATTGGTACCTGCTTAGTAAACATTTATAAACATTTACAATTAATAGTTTCACCTTTAGATAGGGTACTGCAAAAACATGAACAAATAATTAATTAATTATTGTTAAATAAATAAATAAAAATACATAACACAACAAAAGAAGACCCAATGTATTACCTTTAGAGCCTATCATTATAAGTTAATGAATATAGTGTGTGAAGTGCTTAAAATTACTAATTAAAAGAATTTATATTAGAATGTTTATTAATTAAAAAAAATCACAACATTTGTAAATGTAAAAATGTGTATTAGGTAATATATGAATAGAAGTTTAATGAGATTAGATAGCATTTTATTTACATTAAATAATGATCTGTTAATCATGTAATATTTAATACGTTTATTTAAACATTAAAAAGCATGTTATCGCATAGCTATGTTAACTAATGATCAGTTAAGCATTATATAATATTTTTTAATAATTTATTAATAAAAGTTCATTTAAAGTGTTACCAATAAATACATATGGACACAAATATTTAGTGTGTGTTGCATATGGTAAAACACATTTTTCTGTATATAAGGTAAAATACTAATTGCACAGGAGAGCTGTGGTGCTTATTTACAAATTTTTGCAGATATGACGATTGTTGGTTGATATGTCATATAATCATGTCAACAAGTTTAAACACAACACATTCCTGCATGCACAAACATACCCCCCCCCCAAAAAAAAAAAAAAACTGTCATCAGCACAACACACTCTAAGTACTAGTAGAAGCAGGAAGTAGTACTTTGATACATCCTGTCCTGAGTGTGTGTGGTGAGACTGGTGACAGAATTTTCCATTACTAATTGATCAAAGAGGTTGTCATGATAACGTCAGCATCCTCTACACAGCACAGCACAGATCGGCACCCTTCATCTGTTATACTTTTATTGTCCAAAAAATCTATTTAAAAATGCTGTAGTAATGTTTGAAGAAAGTCTATTATAGTTTATAAAACTATAATTTATTATTTCTTAAGTTCTTTTATACTTTTCATTGTACTATAATAATGATTAGACAGAGTCTTCAAATAATAAATCTTCTTATAATTGACATTCATTCACAGGCTTTTTCTGTTTGACTGTGGATAATAATGTGGCTTAGTGTGTTGAAATGCATATGCATAAACGCTCTGGCCTGGGTCTTAAACTGACCAACCATGGCTTGTATGCAATAGATTTTTCCACTCAGACAATATGACTGCTTACTTTCTACTTTTATCTCTAGCTTAGCCACAAAGCACTCGGTGTGCCGCTTGAACTTTCCTTCAGTCATGTTCTTAAAGTTTCCACCACACATACTGTCCTGTCCACTAACCATTTTGGCATTGTTTCAGCATTGTCAATCAGTCACAAGGTGAAATTAGCTAAATTTACCCACATGTACTGTAATAGGTTTGTGTGGTGATACCGTTCCCTTTACAGTTTTTTACAGTCGCTAGGACCCATTTTTCAATACTTAAGTCACTTTTTCAAAACTCTTCACACAGTTCTCCTAACCAACTTTCAGCTCGGCACAGCAGCTCATTTCACATTCAAAATGCACTAAAACTACCAAATCACTTCATACATATCTCAAATCAACACATTCTTCCATAACACTAGCAAAGGTTGACAGCTAACAAACACACTTTGTCACCCACAAAACAATAACATAAAAAACACTAACAACAGGTAACTTTATACAATGTTTTCCAATGTAAATGCTTTCTTTCTTCTACCTCTCTACTGTTTAGAATTCACTGCAATACTAGAATGAATCAGACATCATGCAGTTGTTATATTTTATGTTTTTGGAGTAATTCCAAAGAATACAAATTTGTATACACACCATCCACCGATACAGATACAATAGGAATCAGCTGTGGTTGGTCCAATTGTTTTTATACCATTTAATTTTTAGATTCTAAATATATTTCATTACAATATTACTGTAGAAATGTGGCAAAAATGCTGTCTTATTTAGTTTTGTATTATGTTATTGTTTTGAACTTAAGTTTAACAGTTTTGAGAACAGTGTGTAAGCATGTGCAAATTGGCCTGTAGGAACACAGAGTTTTGGCGGTTGTTGTGTCGAAGTGAGAAAAGAATTAATGTAATTTGAAAGATGTAGTCATTGAATGCATTTTGTGCCAAAGCAATGATAAATGATCCACAGTTTAGCCCACATATACTTCTGTTGTGCTCACTGTGTGAAGAGTTTTGAAAAAGTGACCTAAGTATTGAGAAATGTGTCCTAGCGACTGTAAAAAACTGTAATAGTAAATGAGTCAAATGCTTCATGATAGCACAACAAGTGCTACAACCTGGTAAAATGCATCTCTCCTTTCTAAGGTTAATGTATATTTTACATTGTCCCTGTCCAAAAAAAAAAAAAATTTGAATTAGCATGATCATGCTTCACTGTTAAACATTTGTGTCAAAATCAGTGTGTGTGTGTGTGTGTGTGTGTGTGTGTGTGTGTGTGTGTGTGTGTGTGTGTGTGTGTGTGTGTGTGTGTGTGTGTGTGTGTGTGTGTGTGTGTGTGTGTGTGTGTGTGTGTGTGTGTTGTTTGTGTGTGTGTGTGTGTGTGTGTGTGTGTGAGATAACTTATGGTTAGCGTAAGGTTTAGGGGTACGAAATACACACTCATCCTGCAGAGTTAGACGTGTTTATGCTTCAACGTATTTCGAACCCCTAAACCTTACCCTAACCATAAGTTATCCCTAAAATCAGAGGGAAATGAAAGTTGAATAACACTGAAGTATAAGCACCTAACCCTGGTTGTAAGGCTAAACAAACACATAAACTGTAAACTTGTTTCAAATCTGATCAGTTGACAGGAATGTTGAACATGTTGCACTTTGTGAAATCAGGTTCTTCTGCATGGCACAGTGTTACAATTTCCTTTGAAATCGTGTTTTTCTATGCAAAATTTCTAGTTGTGACATGCTGTGTGAAACATTTTTTAATTTGTAGGTCAAGCAAGACGTGTTATGTTGCGCTGGAACCCGAATAAGTTGGCAAAACTCAAAAACAATTGTGGTTATCAGTTACATAAAAATGTTTAAGTTAAGAAATTTAAGCAGAACTGGTAGATTTTTACTTTGTACTCATACATTTACATTTTACATTTTAACATCATACATTTTAACTGATATTAACTTGAAATATTTGCGTAAGCTAATTCATAACTTAAAACATCTTGTAATCTCAACTTAAATATTTTTAGTAATGGAAACTTGGCTAGCTTTAACTATAGCTAATTCAGAAAATGCAAAAAAACACAATGCTATGATAGCATTAGCAATAGCATAGGATAGCAATTTCTGAATGAGTACGTCAATATAACATTGTGCTCAAACCAAGCTTGTGCTTGCAAAGTTAGCTTGCGCTATGGGAAAAGTCCTTTTCTCTAGAATATTGAAGCACATTTTTTAAAACGCAGTGCAGCTGCACAGCAGACATACAGCTGAACGCCTTAACTTGCTCATTGGCTTGTGCTGCGGCAACTGCACGAACCTATGGCGAGTCGGCTACGATGACCGAACCAGGATGCTTCGCGCCGGCGCGAGTCAGAGCCCACCAGAATGGGTGTGACTTATAGCAATATAAGTCCCCATTTCACCATAGAATTCAGGATAAATCGACTGAAGTGATCCCCTGATCGAAGCACAGTAGCATGGCAAGTTACGCAATACTCGTTCCCTTCTCAAGTTTACGTTAGTTAGAAAGTTCCCTTTCGAGAGGTCTCTCATATTGCGCAAATTGCGTAACCCCTTTCAAAATGCTGTGCGTGCTTAAAAACTTCGCCCCATACTATAGCCTAGGGCCAAGCGCCCGATGCTCATAGAAGAGTAAAGTTATGAGTCCTAATATGGGCAGATCAGTAATCAGCCTTATATAGGAAAAGAATAGGAATGGGTCTTATGAGGGCCATTCTCCTTCTTATATGGTATATAGAAAATATATACAAATATAAAATATAATATAAAAAATATATAACAGTTCATGTTTACCCAGGACCAGACAAACGTCGGGCCATATTATAAAACCAAATATCTTCAATTAGGATTTCACTCGACCATGCCCATGACGAGGCCATGCCTCCAGGCCTCCTTTCATGGCGTTCAGGACCGTGAAAAGGTCTCAAATAGGTATAGAGGGGGCAGGGGCGTAGCACCAAATTTTGGGCCCTGGGAACAAACCATCTTGCTGGGCCCCCGTACCAATTACCATAGTGATACAAATGGGTGGGGTATTGCACTTTTATCATAAAAACACTTAAAATGTAAACAAAAGCCACACTCTGATTAATATTTTTTGTTTTATTGTCAAAAGTACTACTTACTGAGATGTAGGGCTGCACGATTAATCGCACGATGTTGTTATGCGCATCTAATCAGTAAAGCCGGTTCCTTGATTAGTTGGAAATCACCTTCACCTGCTTTCAGATGGATGATATGATGCAGATATGAGTGTTAAATTAACACTCAAGAGTGTTAAAGTTAATGAGATGATTAAGTGATTAATTTAGTGACCATTGAGCATTATTGAAGACACCTGATGATGACAAGCAGAATCACTGAAGGAGAAAATCACAAATTGTAAACCACCGTTATGGCGATCAGCGTTTGCTTTAGTTGTGCTCTTGACCCTTTTACTGTAAGTTTAAATTTTGTTGCTTTGCTGTTATTGATTTATTACAGTCAAATGAACAAAGACAAGTGTGATCTGATAGTGTTGGTTATGTTTTGACATAATCATGCTGTGATCTGAGAAATGAAACTCATTCAGATGATCTGGTTTAACTTGATAGCAACATTTTAGTGGTTTTACAGCATATGACAATTGTATTTTTCTTATAATCCAAAACATTTAATAAAAATTGTTCTGATCAAATCACTTTCAAATGCGTTTATTTAGAAACACAGACATCAATAATCAGCCTGTGAATCTCAACCGTGGTGACAATAATAATCCTTGTTGCCACCAATCACAATTCATTAATGGCTCCCATCATCTTGATATCTGTGTGTGCCTAAAAGAAAGATTTTTTTTTTTTTTTTTTACAACTTTTAAGAAATCCTTTATATTATATCTCAAATTCTGGATGCAGAATCTCAGTTATGCTATAACCAACAGCATAAATCACAAACAATTAGTTCAAATGATGAATATCATATTATTACCAACACCATTAGATCTTTTTTTTTTTTTCTTTGTTCATCTGGCAGGTATAACTCACATACAACAGCCAAACAAAATCTTAAGTTAATAATATAAGGGTCAAGAGCCCAACTAAAGCAACAACTCATCGCCATAACGGTGACCTGAAATTCCGGTTTTCTCCTTCAGTGATTCTGCTTTAGGTGTCTTCAATAATGCTCAATCATCACTCAATTAATCACTTAATTATCTCATTAACTTTAACACTCTTGAGTGTGGACTCATATACACTCCCAGGTGTGTTCATTTAACACTGAGTTTTTGCTGTGTACAAAGAGCCGTAGTTAACTGACAAGCTGAGCCATATCGCATTAAATATCGATGGCGATATGTCCTCGATTTTAACGTGATTTGGCTCAGCTTGTCAGTTAACTACGGCTCTTTGTAGTAAATGCCGCACCATCTGAAAGCAGGTGAAGGTGATTTACTACTAATCAAGGAACCGGCTTTACTGATTAGATGCGCATAACAACATCGTGCGATTAATCGTGCAGCCCTACTGAGATGACAAAAGGTCTAGCAGGTCTGAAACTGAAATATATGGCTTCAAATGGTTGCTAAAATATCCTTTATTGTCACAATACCCTTTTAAAGTGTAGGCGAAGTACAAGTTAATTGACGATTATTTGTCTGTTTAAAATAAATGCAGACTATAGAATCACAGGGTACACTAACCGCAAAACTAGACAGTCTTTGAATTACGTTTTAAAATAAGTCATTTTCAATCATTAAGCTGTGCATTAAACTGATAAAAATCGCACTTTGTAAGCGCGTGCGCGATCTAATTTGCATAACAATGCGGTAAAATAGGTGCTAAGGATCGGTGTTTTCGCGGGTGTTAGATTTTGACAATAAAGGGAAATATAGGCCTACATGTAAACTTCTGACTCTGGGGAGAACTGCAGCAGAAGAGGAGACAAGCTGGATACAATGTCAATGCTCGATGATGCATTTGGAGCTCACCTTTCTTTCAAAAAAACGGAGTGAGCAACTGCTTGCCCTCATTTGCTCTCTTTAATCTTCTTTTCTTTTCGTTTTTGAGCCCCTGATTTTCCTTTCTTAAGAAAAGACATGCATCTTCACCTGTCTTCCTAGTTCCTATCACACGGCTCACTCCAGCTCCTGTCTCATCAACTGATTCACCGCAGGTCCGCAGCAGAAGCAGCACCTAACCTGCGGGTCGTACCATTTACATTGATTCGAGAGGGGTGGTGGGGCCCTGCACAGCATGAAAATAACATTTTTTTTATACCAAACCAGTGCATAACTACAAGTTTAGTTTTGCACAGGATCTGTTTTATTTGTACATTAATGCTATACAAATGTTAGTGCATGTATATGTCTGTATAGAAAACTGACTTCTAAGGGCCCCCCCTGCCTCGGGCCCTGGGTACTCGGTACCCTTTTTCCCCCCAGTCCGACGCCCCTGAGAGGGGGGTCAAGGCGGGTTTAGCCTTCTGGACCCTTTGAGGAAGCGCACGACTAGGTCGTTTCTTCCCAGTGATTGCCACGTGAGAGTGAAATGCTGCAATGGCCACCACATACTTTGAGCATGGAGGGGTGCGACCCGCGTCCAACAGCTCTTGTAGAAAGAAAAGTATACTCCACATGAGTAGGGGTTCAGGTTCCGAGCTGTGCACTATCTGGAGAACACTGACCATTTTAAAGCATAAAGACGACTGGTCGAAGGCGCTCTCCCTTCATTAATGGTATTTAGCACCTTATCCGGAATGTGGTTCCCGAATTCCCGTTGAGGGGCCATAAATGGAGGCCCCAAAGGAAGGGACGGGGGTGCCAGATCGTCCCGTTCACCTGCGTGAGGAGGTCTCTCCTCAGCGGTATCGGCCATGGGGCTGATCCCAGCAGCTAAATTAACTCAGAGAACTGTGACTGGTTCTTCCAGAGCGGGGCTACCAAGAGCACTGCACACTTGCTCACCCTGATCCGTTCGATGACCTGAGGTAGGATCGTGACCGGCGGGAATGCATACAGCGGGCGGTTCTGGGCCAGCGTCCCTGACTTTGGAGAAAAATGTTTGGCAATGAGCGTTGTCTTCTGAGGCGAAGAGGTCGTCATCTGCCTCGCCGAAGATGCTCCATATCATCTGAACCATTTGCGGGTGAAGAGACCATTCCCCTTGTCTCTGGATAGCATATCCACACCCTGGTTCAGAATGCCTGGCACGTGTGCTGTTCTTAGCGAGCACAGGCTGAGCTGAGCCCATAGCAAGAGGTGTTTGTCCATGGTGTGCAGGTTGCTCGACCTGAGACCGCCATTGCGATTTATATAGGAAACCACTGACATGTTGTCCGACCAGAACAAGGCGTGGTGACCTTTTATGTATGGGATGAAAGCTTTCAGTGATAGAGCGACTGCTCTCATCTCTAGACAGTTTATGTGTAGGCACCTCTCCGGGCTCGACCAAAGGCCGGGGATGGGCCTGCCCTCGTATATTGCCCCCCAACCTCTGTTGGAAGCATCTGTCGAGATCACTTTCCACCTCGAAATTACGCCCATACTCACGCCGGACTGATACCAGTCGGCTGCTTTCCAAAAAGCTAGGGCTCTGACACAGCAGTGGTTCACTTTGATACGTAAGTGGCCAGATCACCATATGTGAGCTGGTACACAGGGCTGGAAGGTAAGCACATACAGTGGACCCAACTGGAGTACTGATGATGCTGAGGCCATGAGGCCTAACATCCTCTGAAATCTCTTGAGAGGACACAAGCGCCTGCTCTGAATGATGCCGCTAGACGCTGGATGGCGAGCGCACGCTCTGACATCAGCCGCGCTTTCATTTGTATAGAATTTATGACTGTTCTAAGAAAAGGTATACTCTGGCTGCGAGACAGTGCACTTTTGAAGCATTGATCCTGAGACCTAGGCATTCTAGATGGCTGAGGAGCCAGGATCTGTGAGTTATTAACTGCGCCTCCAATTGGGCTATAACCAGCCATGCTATCTGAATGTGAAAGTAAGCATCTTTCAGATCCACTGAGAAAAATAGTGGATCAATCCCCCCGGCGAATCTGCGCGAAGATTTATTTGGTCGTCAGCATTCTGAACGGACTCGTCATAAGCGCTTTGTTCAGGTGTCTGAGATCTAAGATGGGCCTGAGGCCACCATCTTTATTTGGAACGAGTAAACGACGACTTGCTTAGTGATAAGAGGAATGGCTAATACAGCCCCTTTCTCTAACAGTTTTGAGACTTCGGTGCGAAGGACGTGAGCTGCATTTGTCACCGATGTCTCGACCACAGCTAGAAAGCGTGGGGGTCTGCGAGCAAATTGTAGCGAGTAGCCTCATTTTATTATGTTCAACACCCATTTTGATATTATGGGGATGGCTTCCCAGGCCTTGGCCCGCATAGCTAGGGGTTGAATGAAGTCTGGGGACGGCCGCTTTGTGATAGGGACCCCGGCCGCCCAGCTGTTTTGTGTCTGTGATACTGTGTGAACAGTGCTTACGTGCAGGGGTGCGTACTTACACAACCTACATTAATTATATTTCCAGCGTGAGCTGGGGGGAAAACTGACACTATGGGAACAGTGTTTATGTGTAGGGGTGCACTGCATACTTCCTAGTGGACACACAATCTACATTTATTACATCTCCAGGATGAGCCAGAGGGAAAACTGATACTGTGGGGACAGTGCTTATGTGCAGGGGTCTGTACTTTATAGTGGGCACACAGCCTACATTTATAACAGACAGAAAATATCTATTTTTGTGTTTTATTTTGGTTGCTGTAAAAACTGTTTATTTGCAGGTGTGCATGTTTTAAAACAGACTCATTTACTGCAATATTGACGTTCCCAGCTGCCTGAACTAAAGAGGGGACTGGGAGATGTGTGAAAAGCTTTTGGAGGTTGGTCCGGCCTCGGTGGGACTCAAACACTCTCTTTTCCTTCCTGTCACTGTGGCTAGGAAGGCTTCCAAGGCTCCAGGTCCAACACAATCTTGGGTCGGGGTCCCCTTCGCTCTGGGAACTGCTGTTGCTTTGTTGAGCGAGAGCAGTGGCGGACTTCAGCCGCTGGGCGGGGCTGGGAGACCGGCTAGCTAAGGAAGCGGCGCCCTCTTGTGGTGGCCCGAAGCAGAGCTGGATCGTTAAGGGAGGAAGTGACGCATAGCCTGCGACGCTTTCTGAGCCTCGGTGTAACGTTTTGCGAAACCTTTGACTGCTGGGCTGAACAGACAGGTGGTGGAGATAGGGGAGTCCAGAAAAGCTGAGTAAACAGGACGGGCGAGGGTTTTTCTCTGGGAGAGAGCGAGGCACACGGGGACTGGGCCGGCGTGTGCTCGCTCGTGTTCATCCGCTCTGGCATCCTCTGTGCGCTGAGCTTTTTCTTGTGCAGCTCGGTCAGCGGAAAAGGTAGAGCAGGAGAAGCAGGGTGGTCGTGGGTGAAGGTGGCCAGACGAGACCGCAGGGTGGAGAGTGCCATTTAATCACACTCCGGGCAGTCGCCCTTAGCGAGTGCAGCTTCCGCGTGGTCATGGCCCAGACAGGAAGCGCAGAGGATGTGATGATCTCCGCCGAAGAGAGGGCCTCTGCAGAAGCGTCAGAGACCCGAGGCATTTGAAACAACACCTAGAAATTGGTCTTTTAGAAAAGTGAGTCGCAACGGCTAACACACTATTTGCTTGTAAAGGATATAGCGCGCCGGATGGCACAGCAAAACAGCAGACTGAAGGCGGCATCCAGTTAAAAACTTTGATGCCGGCATCCTCAGAACTGCTTAGCAGGTGCTTGTTCTACTGAAGGCTTTTCGACGGCGAGGCTTCTTATTAGAAGGTCAGCGAAGTGAAACTTGCTGAAGGAGTTTAAATGAATCTGAATTCTATGCCGAAATTGGGGGCTTATATTACTATAAGTCACGCCCATTCTGGCGGGCTCTGATGCACGCGGGCGCAAAGCGTCCTGATTGTCGAGTTTGCGTGCGCAATCCTTAGTTATCTAGTTACCAATGATCGCGCGTGCGAACTCGACAATTGACTACTGTGGACTTCGACCGAAAACAGGAAGAAGATACAGGTATGTGAGCTGACTGAATTAACATAATTTTTATTCATATCTTTCACATCTACTGCAGTCAGATTCACCGTGTTCACGCTGAATAAAACCACTCACATGGCTGTTCACTTGCCATGTGACACATCAAGGATGTTAAGAGGTTAAAAGCAGGTTTAAAACTTGCCCCATTTAAGTCAACAGGGTGCAAATTTTAAAAAGAGGATAACACGGTGTAGGAAACACCGATTTTTGTCGTTGTTCTCTGTACTGACAGCTCTCCAAATTTACAAAAAAATGAGCTCAATGTTAAAATTGACCGGAGTTCTCCTTTAAGATAAATGAAGAGTAGGCTGAATATCTATTGGGTCTATTTTAAGTTATTTCAACTCAATATATTATTAGAAGATTATATTTCACTCTCTTTTTTTGCCATACATAAATTTAAAAAAAGAAGGAAGAAAGAAAGTCAAGAAATAAACTGAATGGCCACTGTAGTGCCAAAACAACATTAAACTGCTGGCTTCCATTGCTAGAGGGAAGTTTCCTCAATTTACATGATAATGCTGCACTATACACACTGGTCATTGGTAGTCACAGCAGACCAGAAACTTGCTCAAGACTAAATAGGGACTGCAATCTTTGGTTGCTTAAGACTGAAAGGTTGTTGGTAAGGTAGGCTATACTAGGAAATTAGTTTCAACCCTGGTAAAACTGAAGCACATGATCCTCTCTTTATACGTGTATGGACATGTACGCATTATTATTCTCTTGCGAACATTTTTGCCAAGCATTGTAGCCTACTTCTGTAGTATGATGACATTTCACATTAATAATGTAGTAATTTTATTTGATGACTGATTTAAACACTCACTGATTAATTTGAATGAGTTTTATATACTTTTTGTGTGTCTGCCTCTTCTTCACTTATTGAAATGAGATATGGAGAGGTTTAATCACAGAATAATTCCCCGCATTTTATGCTTTATTTTTTTTATCGCAAAATATATAAAACTATAACAAAAACTATACATTAATTGCCATTCTATAAAGTACATATTTGATTGAACTACCAAAAATGAAAAAAAAGGAATAATCTGCTTCCTACTATTTACATACTTTCTCTCTGTTTTTGGAACTTTTAATGGGTGTCCTATACCCTTTTATGAAGTCTTGATTGTTTTTTGGGGTGTAGGCCTACTATGTTATTCATACTTTTCAAAAAAGGCTTTATTTTCCACATAGCCTATTTTATATTATTACAGCACCTCTCTCCGCAGTCTGGCTCGGACCTCGAACATGCTGATTTCGTCCTTGCGGAATACGAAATGTGCTGTGATTGGCTAGCTGGCCCAGTGTGTTGTGATTGGCAGAGCTTAACGCATGCTGGGGAAATGTTACGCCCTTTCGTAACCGCGAGCTCGACTCAAATGTAAATATTAACGATGGCGTCAATTTCAAACCAATTCAAGCGTGAGTGATTCAGACCCTGAACATGTTAACGAACAAGAGGATCGTCCAGAACAGATTTCATGCACAGACTTTGCAGTCTGGGTGGTATGTTTATTGTAATTTTATTAGGCCTATACATTATAGACACGATGTTATCCACCATTTAATATGCTATTTGTCGGAAAACCAAGGTAATATAAACAGTAATCGATCACAAAACCACGGTTCATTTTCCTCAGGTGAACCGTCTTACAAAAGCGAGAGTTTACAACATAATCAGTGGTGGAAAGAGTACTAACAAATTGTAATTAAGTAAAATAGTTAGGGAAAGTTAGGCATTTTTATTGCCAATCTGCAAAAAAAAAATCATACCAATAGCTTTTTTTTAACCATGTGTTCCTATAGGTGTCTAGTAACACCTCCCAATTTATCCACGGCCAAATCCTCGGGGAAACGCCTGGAGAGGCTATCAAAGTTAAGGGTGCCCAGAGGGCCTGGGTTAAAAATAATGATTTTTTTTTTTTTTTTTTACCAAAATTAGCTTTTGAGATGTCTAGCTAGGGGTTATTAGGGGTGCTGAATCTATCCCAGCCATTAGTTTTGAGTAAAAATGACTCCTTAATCTAGAGCTGCACGATTATGACACAAATCATAATTGCCCATTATTCCCTTGAAAGTGCATCTACCCATCTATCCATCATAAAAGTGCATCTATCCATCTTAAAAGCGCATCTATCCATCATAAAAGTGCCTCTGCTCTGTCCATCATAAAAGTGCCTCTGCTCTGTCCATCATAAAAGTGCATCTGTCCATCATAAAAGTGCATCTATCCATCATAAAAGTGGATCTGTCCATCATAAAAGTGCATCTGTCCATCATAAAAGTGCATCTGTCCATCTGTGCAAGATAATAGGTTGTCATGTTGTTTTTCGTTCAGGGCGATTGGTTCAGATCTGTCAGTGACAGTCTGGAGCTAGCTAAATTTAATCTGTGTCACGTAAATTAGCGCTAACGTTCAGAGACGCCAAAAACTAATTATTAAATACACATGCATCCTACCTTTCCATGCAATCCGATATAATCCATGGAAAATCCATAATCCATAGCAATGCACGTCATCTGCTGTATCCACAACAATCCATACGTGTTTGAGCCATATTTCCTTCTTACAGGTGTTCATGTCTGATCTTACACAAATCCATAGCACTAAACTAGTTATCGCTAACGTCCGTACAAAGTAGACTAACCTAAAATAATGGTAAAAGTAATTCCAGTTTTTTTTTTTCGGTTGACTCTGTCTATATTATCTCAGAATTAAAAAGCAGTAATCCAAGTCGAGTTCGTTGACTGCATCTTGAGCAGTTTGGTGGCCCTTAACCCTTTAACTGTCACCACAGCCCACCCCTTCTCCCCTCCCTTCCCTTTTTTCGCATAGACATATAAATCACTATCCAAACTTAAATGGTTGTAATTCAATAATGCTTTGTAATAGACCTATGAACAAATTGTGTTCCAAATTTTAGGTTGATATCTCAAAAAATGAGCTTTCAGTAAGATTTTATTTGGGCGCAGTAACAAACTTTGCCACTAGATGGACAGCTTGTCTCAAAGATTGTAATAAAATAATATATACTCTGTGTTAAGAAGCAACATGAAACAAAATTTCATTGTATTTCATGTATTGTGATTTTGAAAAGTAAGTCCAGGTAAGATCATTTGAATGTTTCAGTTAAATTTCATAATTGAAAGCAAAGAAGAATAAGTGAGAGGTCCCATATAAAAAAGAGAGATTTACAACAGTATGAATAAAAAAGTGCCAGTAAAAAAATAAAAATCAAGTGGGGTACGGGTTAACATGTTAAATTAAATTCCTTTTTTTTTTCGTTCTACCGAAAATGTGCTATAGTAACGAACTACACTTTTACATTCATCTGATTGACAGATAAATCTTGCGATCTTATTTCACTGTTGTTGAGGTTTTTTCAGCTTTGTACAAAGTTTGCTTCGTACATTTCGTTTAACTATGTTGTTAAAGAGGGCCGAGATTTACCATTTAATTGAACTGACTGCATGTATTTTAGACACTTACATTGTCCTTGCTCCGGTGAAAAATAAATGTAGCGAAGTTGAATACTTTATTTTTATTCTACTCAAGTAAAAGTACCACAATTTAATTATACTCAAAATAGTAGAAAAAAATCAAAAAATCTACTCAAGTAGGCTACTGTAACGAAAGTATTTGTAATTAGTTACTTTCCACCACTGAACACAATAAAACTATCTGTGCTCTGTAAAATGTGCAGCGCACAGATAAACGTTTGGGTTTTAATATTAAGGAACAGTGTTTAAAATAAAATATAACTACTCTAAGTTCATCAGCCTTAGGAGGGTCAAACAAAATGGTTTTGAAAATAAAACTGTCTCTTGACATTGCGACAACACCGTCTTCGCTAATGCAGCTCAAACAGGCCTTGTCTCCTTTTTTGCGTAGGCTATTCTGTGGGCGGGATTGTTTAAATGAGTAACATTGTGACTTCACGAAGCACAGAAAAATCGCATTGTAGTCCAAATTTAGTTTGTTGTAGTTCTTGAAAAGGGTATTCTGTTAAATAAAATATCTCCCTTTTGAGTGACTCTGAGCATTGTAACCTTGCAGATCTTTCTTATGCTCAAACAGCAACATTACAGACTAACTACAGTAAAGTTGAAAAAGTAGAGAAACATAATAGGACACCTTTAACATCATTCTGCCGACTTTTGTTTGAATGTGGACAACTGAAGAACACGCATATTGTGACCAGTGAGCAAAGACTAAAAACTGACCTCCACATTGCTTGGCTTTGTCTTACCTGTAGCTTGAAGTTTCTTCAAACATCTTTTCCTTGCCATCTTTAAACAGCAGCACAGCTCTATCTGTCTTGTCCAGCAAGTGGCGAATGTGGATCCTCAGATAATCCCCCTCGTCCCCTCGGGGCACGGCCATCATCGACCCCCTGTAAGGAGCCCATACTTCTGACAGGAGAGTGGCGGTCTCCGACACCAGCTCGGGGAGGTATGGCGGGCTGTTTTTTAGACCCAGCCTGGGGTCGGTGCTCAGTTTATGCAGTTTCTCCAGTCTCTTGAAAACTTTATCAAGTAGTTTGCGGTCCGCACTGGTGGGGGACTGAGACACGGATTGAGGAGTGTCAAGAATTTGACTTCGGCCTGCGGGTCCTGAACGCCTTGCTGTTGCCATCATAGATGAGATGTATCCAATGAGCCACACGTGGAGTGTTAGTCAGCCAATGTTAATGTTCAGACATGTGGCTGAATCAACAGTTGTCTAAGATAGTGTTGAGTCCACTCACTTGCTTTACACAATTAAAGTGTATTTGATTCAGTTGTCCTTTTGTATACATGATACAACAATTGATGATTAGTTGAGTCTATGGAGAGCATTGTTTTTAGCAGAGCTAGCATGAAAAGATGAAAACCTCTGAGGCTATGACTTATCAAACGGTTACACCATTATTCTCAGAAAATATATCTATTTTTAGGTAAAGAGAATTATCTGAAAACCACTTCCCCGGTAACTCTTTGTCCTGTTATCACTGATTATGATATAATGATGAAACAGCAGTTTAAAAGCGGCTGTAATTGTGATGATTTCTATATCAGCTATCATCTTACCACAGCAAAACTTTGTTCAGTAATCCAGTTTAAAAATCTTGAATTGTCCGTATCAAAGTTCACAGGCCCGGTCAAGTGCGAAGAAGTGATGAGAGATGTTTGTCACCATTGCCACTGTGAGTGAGGGCAGATGCCTTTCATGAGATACATTCTTCAAGAACAGAACAAGAAGAGCTCACTTATTCAAACAACACACCTGCAACACCTCACGAAAAGCATACAGGTTGGTGCCTATACGTCCTCAATTTTTTTTTGCTATTGCTCCATAGAAAAAAACGCCCCAAAGTTCATGTGTCCTTTTGCCAGGTTTCCGTAACAAAGATGTTGCAAACAAGCTAAACGAAATCCTAAAACATGAATTCTTCAGATACTCATTTTGTTCTCTCAGATCCACCGGCCTCCTGCACCGTCACTCCACCCATACTGCCAGTCATTATCTCTCTTATCCATACGGTGTCTCTTAGCCTGTCTGAATCTATCTCTGTGTCCAAAATTTTGAAGAGGCACTTACACTCACGTTGGTTTAGGACAGGAACTCAACTGCAGGCATTCACCTCTCTTTCTTTCTCCCTCTCTCTCTCCCTCTCTCTCTCTCTCTCTGATCAGTTTCCGGGTAGCTAAGAGGCAGACAAACAGGTTTGTTTTCTTTTGTGTCTGTGAGTGAGCTGTGCGGCATGGGCTGTGTGCAGTTGGGACGCTGTTTGAACTGTGGCGTATTGGACAGACCATGCGTGTACAACTTCCTGAACACATAACAAAAGACTATAGAGGGAGAGATAGAGTTTCTGTGCTGTTGTTGGGCTGGCCTTAAAATTACATTATCATTACATTAATTAATTAACATTAAAACTAATAGCCTACCATATTGATATGACTCTTTATGCTATGCTGTTAAATATATCTGCAATATAGCCAATGTCTTTAGAATAACATAAAATAAAACTACATAAAGTAAAAACAAAACAAACAAAAAAACACTCATCAAAGACTAAACACATCCACACAGATAAAAAAAAACTATTTTAGAGACTTTGATATTAATCTCATATGGACAGCTAGTATTACCACAAATTTTCTCAAGATTTAACTTACTTGATTTAAACATTTGGCTCTTTGTGGCCCTCTAATGGACAAAAATGTAATAACAAGCTTCTGTGGCAACGCCAAGTGTAACTTTTACCTAGTTTCTGGTTTTTATTTTTATTTTTTATTAAACTTTTATATTCGGGGGGGTAACCCTTTATTTTTTCGTCAGGATTGCCATGAATAATCCATAGCCTATTAAATAGCTAATCATTACTGCGAATTTAAATGATTTTTATTAATATTATATTCGGGCAACCAATTATTTTTCATAAGGATTTTTTTTGTGATTTTTTTTCGGTTAGGTTACATAATCCATATATCTCCGAAGCAAATTCTTTATATGAAACGATATAAACGATTTTTTACTATAATGTGTAGCCGCTTATTTGTGTTGCAAAGAGACACCAGCAGAGGGCACTGCTTCACAGCATTTCATCATCAACCAGAGGACTTGAATAACAAGAGTCCGACATGCTTTAGTGTTTTGAATGAACTCATGTGTAGCTTTGACGATTTTGGTCCCTCTATGATACATAATTAATACTTGCATGAACAGATTGATTTACTATAGCCTAGACTGCATAATCCTGAATATGTACATAAAAGGTTATTCACCCAAAAATGAACATTCTGCCATCATTTATTCCCCCTCAAGGTGTTCCAAACCTGTATACATTTTTTTTTTTTTTGCTGACACAAAGAAATATATTTTGAAGGATGTTGTTACCAAACAGATCTCGTGCCCCATTGACTACCAGGTGGGAAAAATATTCAATATTTTTGGGGCCCAAGATCTGCTTGGTTACAAACATTCCCCAAAATATCTTCCTTTGCCAAAATAAAGACATTTACACAGGTTTGGAACAACTTTAGGGGGATTAAATGAGAACAGAATTTTCATTTTTGGGTGAATATATCCTTTTAAATGCAAATATGACTTAAAATAGGCTATGGCGCATATAAATAGACTAGAGCATGTCCTGGAAAAAGTCTGTCAGCCCATATAATGTTAGTAAACCCATCTTAAAAATGTCTATAGTAGGCCTACTGTCTAGATCTGATTATTGTCTTACCTTATCCTCACAAACACTAGTCATTTCAAGCACACTCCTTTTGGGGCCTGTTCTGCCTATAAGCACTTTATAGCACTTATCACTTTTCCTGCAAATGTGTACCATGCAGCCAATTCTAAGAAAACACAACCTGAGAACCGGATGTTCAATACATATGATTGTCCTAATGTCCTAAAGGAAATTTGAACAAGTTTGAAAACACCAGTATTGCCTATTGTCTTTTTTTCTCTCTCTCTAAAGCACTTTGTAGTCCTCATGTCCCTCTGTGAATGAAAACAACAACTAACATTATAACCTATCATTAAATTGAATTGTGTGTTCAAATGAAAAGGTTAATTTGCTGTAGATCTTCAGTTGGCCCATGGGAACTAAACTGGCTGCCTGCGATTCAGCATTTGGACGGTATTGTCACCAACTGACAAGTTCAGACCCACCGTGGACTCTTCTTGGTGTTTTGGGGACTTTAAACACCTATAGTTTTTTCCGTTTGCTGTTCCACTCAACCCCACAATGAAGGAAAGTCCCAAACTGGCCCAGGTAACTCCAAACCCCTGGTGTGAGGAGGAACTAAGGCTATGGGGTGTAGGTGGAAAGAGATGGGTATATGACGCAGATTTCTTTTGTGTGTTTTTGTAAGGTATCTTGATTCTGCATAGAGCAGGATCAGAAGGCTGATGCTATCATATCAAATTCCTAGCTAACATTGGGTAACACTTTATTTGGATGGTCCCTTTTGAACATTCTGTTGACTATAACTTTACAACACTTGTCAACTAACTCTCATTAGAGTAGACTCACTGTCTGCTTAATATCTGCTATAACTGTTGGTTGGTCCTATAACAGATGTTGACTATAAGTAACTTTGCAAGTACGTCAACTTATTCTGACCCTAACAGTCTAATAAGAGTTAGTATACATGTAGGTGCGACGTTACTTATAGTCAACAGAATGTGTTAAAGCGACCATCAAAATAAAGTGAAACCGAACATTGTCCTAATGTAACAGTTATTTCTCCTCTCTCTCTCTCTCTCTCTCTCTCTCTCTCTCTCTCTCTCTCTCTCTCCTCTCTCTCTCTCTCTCTCTCTCTCTCTCTCTCCTCTCTCTCAAATAACTAATTCCTATCGTTCTAATGTTCTCTTTAGGTTCTATTTTGACCAAATATTACTAGCTCCAGGCTAGGCTATGCATCATTAAGGGATCTGATCAAAATGGGGGGGGGGGCTTTCCAGATAAGATGCTGAGATAGCATGTGAAAGACAGTAATTTGCTGTTATCATCGATATGAGTCATAAATCAAATATCTAATGTAAGAAAATGACAGTTCTTATCAAACAGTCACTAATGACCCAATGTGAATGTGCTGAAATAGGCTACAGGAAGACAGGAGGTCGAGCCTGGCAGGTTTCCCGACAACAGCTGTGAGGGAGATCCCCGCCGGAGATCCAGCCCGCTTCCTACCAGGCACCAGGGTGAGCAAAAAAAAAGTAGCTTTTTTTAATAGCTACGGAAAGCAAAACTGCACACCTGTTATTCAACACAGCTCGCGACACATTCAGCTGCACTGATGAAAAAAATGCAACAGCCAGCTATATAGGCCTACGTCAAAATATGCCAAAACACCGTCGTCTAACAATCAAACCGAAACCGATTCCATGAAAGCTTTCGCTTCATACGACGCGTAAAAGTGATAATGTGCATAATAATGCTAAGTAGCTACCTACTAATACAAAATAAACTAGTTTTTTTTATCACAACTGCACAGACCTTCGGCAGAGCGTTTAATCGTTTCGCAAATGGGTATGTAATATACAAACGATTCAGTTACAGCTGAAAGGGAAAACCCCAGTTCACTCACCCACCTACTTCCTAATTTGAGTGAATGAGAGAGGGAGACTCTGAATTCAGTTCAGATCATAGAGCCAGCGAGCAGCACAGCGCAGAGGTTATCATCGTGACTGCAGCGCGTGATCAATAATAGCCTAATAATAATAATAATGCACATGACATATTGCCATTGCCCTAAAATGGCATTCTTCTAATTGCATGTGAAATTAATTAGGATGTTTATTCAGTTCTATTTTTTTAAACTAACTATTTAATAGAAAACTTTGTGCATAAGCGAAGGCTATGAATTTAAATGCTTCAGTGAGCTGTGCATCTTGAGCAAAGCATGTAAGTATGTTGTTTAATCTGGGCAGCAAGAGGTGACAGTCATCTTGGGACCGAGTCAAGTTAGTCATATTGACATAATGTTAATAAAAGGATTCGTCTAGGACCCATCGCCTACCTGAGGACAATGACAATGAGCGGCAGTAATCACACTGTGCGATCTGTGCCACTGGATCTTACCAACAAAACCAGAGAGCGTGGGAGCTGCGCGCAACCGGGAGACCAAGGTCGCCCTAAACATACTCCAGACAGACAGGTGAAACCGAAGTTCAGCAATGGACACGGGATTCTTCCCCCTGAGTCACGGGACGGTTGTGATGGATCAGTTTCGCAGACGACTCAAACAGATGATGGGGATGTCAGGGCAAACAGGACGCCGGAGGGTCCCACACAAACCCGACCTATAACCCCTAAGTGCATCACGCGTCCGATAAAGAAACGTCCTTTCCCTCCGGACGTGGATCATGATACCAGTGGCGCAAGAAATATTCCACATAGCCCGGGTGCAAAGGAGTCGAAGGACTCTGCTGTGGGTCAAATAGATGGACCGCCTATATTCAACTCATTTCGTGGTCTCCCGAGCGTTGACTCTCAGTTCGTAACACCATGTCGTAAGTTTACAATATGTTTATTTTGACTGATTTCTCATATTATATTTTAAGCACAAAACTTGGATGACTTTGTGCAATTCAGTTTACTCTTGGTGTGTGTCATTTTGAAAGTAGCCTATGTGTGTCCGTTCGGGTGGAACGCGTGCGTCCGGAATATGATTGCGCAGTCATGGTCAGTCCAGACTCGAACCACAGTTCTACTCGAAACCATTGAGCTAATCAGCAGGATGTTTGGTTGAGCTGTTTTCAAAACGTGACAGTGCATGGGTTAACGCATGAAACCGAGGAGTATTATAATTATATATATTAATATATTAATAACAATATATATTATAATATATTGGGGTTTTTTCAGTATGTTAGCAAAATCGTAACATAGCTATCCACATAGGCCTATTATTTATCAAAGACATAATAAATTATGTGCAGTGAATTTATGTAAATAAAATGACCTCTCCCAGACCCTCCAAAATTGTTTTATTTTCTTTTTTAAGCTGATAAAAAACTTGTGTGCTGTTATTGTATATGTGATGTTGTATAGCTCAGATTAAAATCTAGATGGTGGTGGCTATATGATAACCCCTTTAGCTAATTTCCCATTAGTTTAACTGAGTGTTATATCCTACCTTGCGTTACAACTTTCCTCTGTCTCCTTTATACAGATAATATAACATACAAATAATAATCTACATAATTATGCGTAAAGCATCACACATTGGGATGAATACACTCCTGTTACTGGTCTATTTCTTGCTCTTGATAGTGTGCTATGCAGAACAATCTAATTTTATCATAAAGATAATCTAAACCAAATGTATCCACACTACAACTTTCCAAAATTGAGCCCAATCATTAGCAACTTATTAGCAAATATCTCTTTTTACTTCTTAGCTGGTAAAATGTAAGGACCTGGTAAAAAGGTAATTTTTTTCATTATGACAAGGCCAACTCCTCAATTAACTATTTTTCATTAGTGTTGGTTTGATATGCATGGTTGTTTTGTTTATTATTAATATTTTTTCTTCTCTGTAGTTATAACAGGCTATCCATTTTTCCAGTGGTCTCGGCATTACAACCAACAGAAATCCATTGGTATTCCCACTCTTTCGCCTCCAGATCGCACAGATCGGCTGCTGGCAGATATTGCTGCGGCAACATGTCAGGATGAAGACGGTGACACGTGAGTCTTTCACCCTTTCATGAGGTCTCATTTTGTGGTATGATTAAGCTTAAACAACATCCCTCAAAATGGTCACAGGGCCATCATGCATTCCAACAGAGAATTTTCAACAGGTAAAGAAGTAGATCAGACCATATTTTTATTGTTTGTTAAACTGCACATGGGTTTATTATTAGTATATATAGGTAAATTATGAGTATCAGTGACATGTACTTTCTGCTTTTTGGAAATTCCAGATTATCCTAGATATGTCACTCTGACTCTTGCTTAGTCATCCAGAGCAAAAAAGTCATAGATCCAGTATGTTTAAAAACATGTAGACGTGCCTTCTGTTTATGTTGAATCACAAGAGACAAGATTTTAGTAGGGAGTCATTGTGACCCCTGTTACCCAGCACATTTCATCACCATTGTTACACTTCCTGTTCAACAAGATCACTGAGCCCACCAAAATCATCTTATCTGGTAATGATCAACACCAAAGAAAGAGGTTATCTGTTCTTTGAGAGAGAGAGGAGAGAGAGAGAGAGGGAGACTGAGTCTGGAGGAGGGTATGGCTTGTGGGTATGAGTAAGAGTAATTGAGAGAAACTGGTTTTCGATATTTCACGTGCTGCTGTTTCAGGGCTTGGTTTTATGAGTGTGGTAGGTCATGGGGATGCCAGAGATTAACATTCTGGCTCCCTCAGGCTTTGGCATGAACACAAATACATGTACGTGTTACTGTAATATCTGAACCTTCACTCTGTATGAAAATAACATTTCTTATGTGAGTGAAACTTCTCCAAAAATTACACCTGGTGTCACGCAATATAGATATCAAGGTTTAGTCAGCAGCAGTTAAAAACATTGCTGTGAGCATTTACTGCTTAGTAAGCAAATGAAGCCGATTCCCTTTTTGAGAAATGTGGTGATATATGGATCACTGCGTATTTTTACTAACCATATTTTATTTGACTCATCCCATAAAACCTATACCACTTCAAAGGATAGTACATTTTAAATTAAAAATGTAACAAAAAAGGTCCACAGTCTATTGTAAATAGAGTATTGATGTATGAAGCACAGCACACACATAAGTCACTTTAAAACAAAGCAGCTTTCAGTTGGTCAATAGGGTGAATCCGTTGAACCCATTGCGAAATCTGCATGGGGAAATATTTTGCCCTTACACAAAATTCCCGAATGCACACTGTAGATTCCTATTGAAAGAAATGGATTTTGCGTATGAAAATGTGATTGCACCTTTAGACTTTCATTCATCTTCAGAACACAAATGAAAATATTTTGACTGAGTGAGTAAATTATGCTCTTTTCCATGTAGTTCCAATGAACAGGGACCTCAATGTGCACTAAAGTATCATGAAATTGTTTCTTATGATTTGAGATAAATAGAGATATTCTAAAGCCATATTATTAGAAACAGACCAACATTTAATAATCAAAAAGTCCTTATTCACAGATAATCCGGCCTAGCTCCTTATGATGTATTAAAGGTATAGTTTACCCAAAAATGCGGGCCGTAAGCAATCATCTTACAGTTCCTCCTAAACCAACACAATGAGCTTATGCTGTGTTCACGACATGTCATAACTGTTATTACAAGATGGCAACCCGTGACGTTCTACTCGGAGCTGTTCACGTCCTCGGACTCGGATTTATGTTTCTATGTCAACACTATCAACACTGACATGAATCTGCAGCAGTCAGGTGGTAAATAAGAGCCCTGTAAGTTGTGGCAATTTAATGCTGTCTCTCGTTTCGTGACGCTCTGCAAACTCTGCTGTGTGTGTTCATGTGTTTTGAAGGAGGCGTGGCTTTGAAGACGCACTGAAGGGAGGGTGAGATTTCATGCTTTCAAAGCCGGCTTGCTATTGCTGGACACTCAAAATTGCCAACCCTAACTTTAAGCCATCCTATATTACTTTTTTCTTTCAGCCAAACACAGAGTTATACTAAATAATATCCTTGAAGCTCCACCGCTTGTACGGAACTTGCCCGAAGCCTGTGATTTATAGTTTAAAAAGTTAATAGTTAGTTAATATTAATAGTTTTAAAGGTTACATATTATGCCCCTTTTCACAAGATGTAATATAAATCTATTGTGTCCCCAGAATGTGTCTCTGAATTTCAAGCTCAAAATACCCCCAGATCATTTATTATATCTTGCCAAATTTGGCCCTTTTTGGGTGAGCGAAAATGCGCCATTTTTGTGTGTGTCCCTTTAAATGCAAATGAGCTGCTGCTCTCAATCCCCGTTCAGAAGAGGGCCGATCCTTTCAACGAGCTTCATCTCTCTCATCCAAAATCTCCGAAATAACTAGTAGCTGAGTGCAGCCTTACGGAGAGATTCAGGAAGAGTTTACAACTTTTAGACTGCACCTGTCCTAGACGTTTCTGAATGATTAGTGGATACTGGATACATTTATGCAGTTGTTGTGGAGTTACATTGATTCATCTCATCGAATTGCATGTACCGTCATGCATAACTTTTAAACAAGGTGACACAGTTCCCTGAGGTCTTTTTAAGACAACTGTGACAGTGAACACTGTGAATAGTGTTCTGTGCTCATCTGTGCAGCCAACGACAAAACAGTTTGCATGCTTTGCTCGAACTTTTGCCATTGCGTTAGAACTGGTTACACTGTTGTCACTTGCGAAAACCAAATGGCGGCGCGTGGGTGGAAACGTCAGAAGGAGAGTGAAATCTGATTGGCTTATTTTTTGACATGCTTGCAGAGAAAGGCTTACCAAAACAAAGATACTGGGTTGTCACTTTTCACATTTTCTGGGTTGGTAGATGCACGAGGACCCGATTATAGCACTTAAAGGATTAGTTCACTTTTAAAAAAACTTTTGCTGATAAATTACTCACCCCCATGTCATCCAAGATGTCCATGTCTTTCTTTCTTCAGTCGAAAAGAAATTAAGGTTTTTGATGAAAACATTCCAGGATTTTTCTCCATATAATGGACTTCAATGGGAACCAAACGGTTCAAGGTTCAAATGACAGTTTCAGTGCAGCTTCAAAGGACTTTAAACATACCAGACGATGAATAAGGGTCTTATCTAGCGAAACAATCGGTCAAATCAAAAATAAATAAAAAAGTGCGCATTCGTGACTCTCCTGTTCGAACTCGTTCATCAAAATGAACAAATCTTTTTTCGAGTCATTTAGTTAATTTCATTCATTCAACGAATGAAATGACTCGAAAAAAGATTCGTTCATTTTGAACGTGTCTTTTTTCGAGTAATTTCGTTCATTCAACAAACGAAATTAACTAAATGACTCGAAAAAAGATCCGTTCATTTTGATGAAGGAGTTCGAACAGGAGAGTCATGAACGCGCACTTTTTTATTTATTTTTGAATTGACCGATGGTTTCGCTAGATAAGACCCTTATTCATCGTCTGGTGTCGTTTAAAGCCCTTTGAAGCTGCACTGAAACTGTCATTTGAACCTTGAACCGTTTGGTTCCCATTGAAGTCCATTATATGGAGAAAAATCCTGGAATGTTTTCATCAAAAACATTAATTTCTTTTCGACTGAAGAAAGAAAGACATGGACATCTTGGATGACATGGGGGTGAGTAAATTATCAGCAAAAGTTTTTTTTAAAGTGAACTAATCCTTTACAAAAAAAAAATTGCTTCGCTACAGAAGGTCTTTATTAACCCCCTTGGAGACAGATTACTTTTTATGATGAATGGATGTGATTTTTGGAGCTTCAAAAACTCTGCTAGCCTGGGTTTCCCCATACTGCCTTACCGCAGCGCGATTCAATTCACGCTGAAAGGCAGTCTGGATACCATGGCCAGATTTTTCGCCTCATTTAGGGAACCAATCACAGAACGGGATCACAGAACGGGGAGGGAACAGCAAGACGATGACGACATATGTTGGCTATGAGCATTTGATAGACATTCTTAGCACCCAATAAACAGCGCCGGGCATTCGTAAACCACGCCTCAAATACGAGAAAATGTACATGTGGTTCCCAGACCAAGTCTCAACGAGAATTGGGTCTGGCGTTAGCCAGGCTAAAACTCTGCCACTATTCAATGCCATTACAAAGCTGGGAAGAGCCAGGACATTATTTAATATAACTCCGATTGTGTTCGGCTGAAAGAAGAAAGTCATATACACCTAGGATAGCTTGAGGATCAGTAAATTATGGGACAATTTTTGGGTGAATTAAAATGAATATCCCTTTAATGAGAGTGCATTGAAGAAGCAGTGATTCCAGATCAAATCGTTTAATGAATCGCTTAGTTGGGTTCACAAAATCTGTCTGAATGATTTAAGTCTCAAATAACACTGTTTCTGTTTAAATAACACTGTTTAAGTTCAAATCACTTGACTTGCTCCCTAGAAGAATATCAGTGAATAACAACTTAAATTACATTTTTTTTCTTTCATAATGAAGATAGAGCGTTCCTGACATTCAAATGGTACAGCATGGTGCTAGGCAACACCACTGTCATGGGTTAGATTCCTAAGAAATGCATGATAAAATGTAATGCAACCCACAAGTCATACTGTATGTACCACTTTTATGGTGCTTTTTCTTGTCACCAGTACAATTCTTCAGAATTTAACCTATTATGTTCCACAGAACAAAAACAATTCATGTGTAAGTTTAAAATAACATGCAAATGATGAGGTGAAATGCTAGGGTGAACTGTTTTCTCAATAAAATGTTGATATTTTGTTTGGGTTTCTAATTGGTGAGATTTTTTTAAACCATATTATTTCCTCCCTGAATTGATATGCTGCTTAAATTTTTAACAAAGTTTTAGTTTCCAGTAGATCCCTATTTCCTGGTTTCTGTCTATTGTTTGCATGCACATACTGGATGTCAATCATGCTATTAAATCAACTGCATTTACACAAACAGAAAAACAACAATCTCTATCTTTTTTCTCACACACTGCCCTCCCCCTTGTGTGTGCTCTGTCCTGGCTCTTGCGTCAAAGGGTGTCTCGTGCTCTCACCTTGTTTTCTTCTCAGCACTTCACAGACCCTCATTTTCGGGAAAGCCTGATGTGAGTGCGAGTCTGTTGTGTGAGTGCGGTTTTTTCAGGTGTCTTTCTCTCTCTCTCTCTCTCTTTCATCTTTTTTTTCACTGCTTTGTGTGTTTAAAATGAATGGGCTCAAAAACCCAAACATCCGCTCTTCACTTCCTCCTTTACCGCTTTTTCTCTGTTGCTTATCACTCTCTCTCTCTCTCTCTCTCTCTCTCTCTCTCTCCCCCCCAACCCCCCCCACCCCCCGCTCTGTACTGTAAGCTTACATCCCTGTGCCATTTCAACTCTATATACCCACTTTCTCCTCCTTCCTCCTCTCTTGTAGTCTATGTATTTGTATGAAGCACCATAAGATTACATGACAGGTTATGAATGCTTTAAAAATTGTCATCATTTTTTCACACTCATGTAGTTTCAAACCTGTATGACTTTCTTTATTCTGTGGAATACAAAAGAAGATATTTTGAAAAATATCCCTACAATGAAGGTCAATGGGTTCCAGTGTATATTTTTTGGACCACATTGACTTTCATATATGGACAAAAACAATTTTCAAAATATCTTCATTTGTGTTTCACAGAAGAAACAAAGTGACAGACTTGGTATTTCTGTTTCACAGACAGTAATGTATGGTCTTAAGGCTATTGCACACTGAGTCCGAAATTCACGTCCGAAATTTTCACATGTTAAAAAATAAATACGACCTCACGTTATGTCAATCACGCTTGCACACTGCCTGCGAAACTTTCATCCGTCATAAAAAAAATCGGATCGGGTTCGATTTTCTGCGTTTTTCGCATCAGTAGCAAGCAGTTTGAATGGTGTTTGAATGGCGTTTTGACAATTCAGAGCCACCGAATCACGAATACGAAAAAATGAATACGAAAATGTTTGACTTAGTGTGCAATGGTGTGCAAAAGTATTCTTGGAGTCGATTATCAGGGAATGTATTCAATAGAAGTGTCTGTCAAGTCTATTCATGTAGATTTTTAGGTTGTATGTGATGTGAATGCTGTTTCCAGCTCTCGTGGCAATGCAGAGAAACATAGAGCCTTGACACATGGTTTCACTCACCTTGCTTGTAGGAATTGTATAGTCTCCTCTATACCCATTAGAGTTTTTTTTAAATAAGAGTGGTTGCTCAGGCTGTTTATGTCTTGTCTCAGCCTCTGAGTTTGCTTAATACAGCAGCAGCAGGCCTGTGTGCTACAGGGGATGTTAGAGGTTTGTGTTTCTGGGCTGTACAGGATGCCACACATGCGCCACTGCCCCGCCATGAGCCCTTCATCTCCTTCTGATGATGTTCAGGTTCCTACGTCAGTCTCAGCCTGGGCCTTATCTGGGGCTGCGGTCTAACTAACTCTCAGTCACTTCCAGGAACCCAGAGAGTTTCATCTGTTGAAAAGAAAGAGAGAGAGAAACTAAATTCTTGCCTGCAGTATAAATGACAGCAAAGCCAGTGATCATCACACAGACAGATATGTGACAAAAAAAGGCCAACTTTGTGTTTTGGATAAAAATAATGTTCATAAAGGTATTTAATGTACATACTAATGTAAAACTAATTGGCCATCAAATGTGACAAGAACATAAGACAAAATGGCCAATTAGTTAACATTAGTATGTACATTTAATATCTTTATGTACATTATTTCTATCCAAAACACAAAGTTGGCTGTTCTTTGTCAGCCATAAAGCGATATAAAATATAAAGTATCTTTTTGCAGACAGATTTAATGAAAGGCTACCTGTTTTTTGTTGTTGTTTTTTCTGAATGCACTATATCCAACGCTATCTCACAACCAATTTTGTACAAATTCGTACGAGTGAGTAAAAGGTGGCTAATTTGTACGACCTCACTTGTACGAATTCGTATGATTTGTCTAAACCCCAGTGATGGGTTTAGGGGCGGGGTCAGGGGTAGGTCACTCATTCGAATTCATATGAATTGGACAACTAGTATACGATTTAGCAAAAATCGTATGAGTGAGGACGTACAAATTAGCCACTTTGTAAAATTCGTAAGAATTGCCGTGAGATCGGGTTGACCGGTTGGCAGTGTTACCAGCAGTTGCAAGGAACACATAAAACAAGACAAGCAAACAAAACCAACCACTATGTGGAAACATGACCAGACAATGGGTGAACAAACACAGCAACTTAAACAGTAAGGCAAACAAGGGTAATTAATGACACACAGCTGAACTGAAAACTAATCTGTTACCATGACAACTAAAGAGTGGTGGGAAAACTGAACAAAGGAAGACAGGAAACTGGTGAAAACAAACTAAAAGTCCATGAAGGTGAAACTAAGAATAATCATCGTAATCTTTAATTAAAATCTTGCAGCGATTTCTCACATCTTCTCTTATGATGTGTTTATTGACATGAGGGGCAGGACAACCTGTCACTCACATGAGATCACAGCCATAGTAAATGACAACCATCCAATGATCCAATCAATTCCCAAAGGACAAAATCAAGTCCCGCCCTTCATTTTTTTCTTGTTCGGGAAGCAGTTTCACTCTGATATACACGATCACAACCTCTATTTCATTCTGACTTTAATCTCTTCTCTGGTGAGGTGTGCAGTTCCCCTCCAGTAACCCGCCACTCAGATTAGATCGCATAAATTAGCAAACAGCAATGAACCAATCAATAGGCTATATGCACGCATAAGTTCCGCATTTGACGCAAGGATGCTCTTCCGTTTCCGGTTGGGGAGATTAAAGCGGAGGAAAACCGAGGAAAACGGGATTATGGCAGAGTCTTCCAAATGTACTGTCCTCCCGTCTTTGAAACGAAACTTTCATATGTTTAGATGTAATTTTATATATAGTTATGTTTATTTCATATAATTTTAAAGAGAAGCATAAACACAACGAGGGGTGTCTGTTTTGTCGGTTTTTGTGACTAACGTCTCCTTAGTATAACCATGGAGTATAAAAATCAATATAAATTCTTGGTATTGCATTGGACTCTACGATCGTCGGAAGTTATCGAGCATCCTTAACCCTTCACCGGAAATACCGCCGTGCATAGAGCCCATTCCTGGTTGACAAAATCAAATTCTGCCCTACAGTTTGTCTTGTTTGAGAAGCTTTTTTACTATAAGTCCCAATAGAGAAAGCGATTGCAATTTCCGTTCCATGATGACTTTGAAGTCCCGTGTATTATTGCGATTTGTTAATTTTGTGCAGCTCTACTTGCAGTTTTGATGCATAGAGGAAAAAATATGTCTCCCCCATATGCCTTATATGTGGCCTTTGCAACATGACACAGGCCAGTTTTACTTGTTCTGTGTAAACAAACAATTCTCAAACCTGATAAAGACTCATTGATCCAAAACAGGGTTTGTCACAAGGGCTGAACACATGGCCCTGATGGCAGAACTGAAAAAGCTTGAGATTTCCTGAAGTACACTCACAGACATTGAGCTCACTTACAGGAAAGGAGGCAAATAAAGAAAGAATTAAGCTACTAATAATCTCTTCTGCTTTCTTATCAAAAGCAAGGAACAGGCAGTTCATAGCCTGAGTCAGGCCAGCTTGTATTCATTTTGACTAATCACTCTTCTCTTCCTCTTTTGGTTTGATGCTTCATGGAGGAATTTGATTGTATGGTGACTGATCCAAACAGAAAATCTTCTTCAATCTTATGTTATATCACCTGTTCTTATACATGTTCTTATACACTTATGTGTACTACTTGATTTCCTTCTCTCTGTTTTATTTCCAAAATCTTGCCACAATGGAATAACCCACATGAGGCAATTGCAACAGCCAATTATAGGACAATATTTACATATATCACTAGGAATATGAATCAGCTCCATAATTCAAATCATTGGCTTTACCACTGTCTGTGTTCCGGCTTGTTTCATCCCACAGTGACTCAATATACAAGTCAAAAGACAATATAAACAATGAGAGCCCCTGTTCTTCACTGTTCCCTTTTTTCTATCCCTCTCTCATTTTTCCAGCTGTTGCAGTATGGCTTCCCATCAGGGCCTTCCCATTCTTGCCACAAGAACTGTTTTATAGTTCAAAATACAAGAAATGAACATTCTACTTTGACGTCTGCATTGATAACAACCCTAAGCGTTAGTCGTGCTTAAAAAGTGAAATTATAATATATTTTATCTTGATGACTTCTGTTTTATAATATGTCTATGGCCATATATGTTGTTGCATTCTGTACATAGTATTGATTCCACTGTTTTAATATTGTTTTGCATTTTATAGTGATCAATTGGTATGCAAATGGTGCATGTTGTACTCCTCAGATAAGTTGTGAATATATATCATGCTTGTGCTTCAAGTCAGTGCAAGGTTCTTCTTTGTAATTTTCTCAGGGTTTCATGGGAAGTTCTGCTAGAGGAGTCTGAAAAGCACAGAAAGCCCCTAATGCAACAGTAAATATAATGATAATTAGTATTCAAAACAGAAAGAACGGTGCCATTGTCCCTGAGGGCAGGAAGTGACTTCAAACCAAAGTAGCTGTTACTGGAAGCAGATTTAGAAAAAAAAAAAAAATCATTTAAAAGATTTCATGAAGAGTCCCTTTCTCTTTCTCACACACTGTTTTCTTCCTCTTCCCAAACTTTGACTTCTACACTCTCACCTCAGAGAGGCTTTCTGTGAAATGATAGGGAGATAAGCATTTCCCTGTACTCACCAACACTGGTTGCATTAAAAGCCACTGTGTACAAGATGAGTCATACACATGATTGTTTTTACAAACCTTTAGTCCACCAGGTGAAGTGTCATTCAGTCAACCTTTTGAACTCATTGGCTGACTTGTGCAGGCCGTTAAAAAAGTAATCAACCCTGTATTGTTACAAGAAATGCATCACTATACATTTTGATGGTACTAGTTTTGTTTGTGTGGTTAAGTGCTAATGAATTTACAGGACTATGCATGCTGCTTTCGCTGTTGTTTCTGTGTTTAGGTAATTAATGCATGTGTGTATTATTTGCAGACCTCTTCACATTGCTGTGGTCAAGGAGAACATCCAACTGGTCCATTGGCTTACTGAAATATTTCGACGGGCACACAAAGACCTGGACATTTTCAATAACCTACGACAGGTAAGGTGTATACAAACACAGCAAAAAAGGTAGCATTTTACAATAAGGTTTTATTTGTTAAAGGGATAGTTCACCCAAATCTGTCATCATTTACTCCCTCTTATGTTGTTCAAACCTGTATGAATTTCTTTCATCTGCTGAACAAGAAACAATATAATTTGAAGAATGTTGGTAACCAAACAGTTGATTTATATAGTATTTTTCTTCCACACTATGGAAGTCTTCGGGAAGTCAATATGGAAGTCATCAACTTTTTGGTTACCCATATTCTTCAAAATATCTTATTTTGTGTTCACCAGAAGAAAGAAATTCATACAGGTATGAAACAACTTGAGATATGGCAGCTTGTTTCCGCTATGGAATAAAAAAGGTAACTGACTTTTTTTCTCTCAATTACAAGTTTAAATCTTGCAATTCTCAGAATTCTCGCAAATCTCAGAATTGTGTGATATAAAGTCGCAATTGACCGTTCGCAAAGACCCACCCCCTTTAGTTTCTGTTGCTATGTCCGACAAGTGACGCCCTCTCACGCCACACACCATGTTCTCACACAGTGAAAAATACATCGCGGCGCAAAGAGGTCACTGATAACCCGCTGACAGACAGGACAGACCAGGTTACTTTTGATCTGAAACAAAGTCTCAACTTTCAAATTTGGTCATTTTTTTAAAGTAACACCAAGTAGCTTTTCCTCTTCGGTCGCCCCACTGGTTGGAAACAAAATTGTCCATTGCCGCTGTCGTAAATAATTTAGCCTACCGTCGCACGCACGCTCGCTGTTTACCCAGCACCGGCTTTAGAATGAACGATTTCCACAGACAAGGTAGAGTATGTTACATGATTTCATGAAAGGATGATGTATTGCGACATCAGAAACGAAGAAAAACAAAATAATGACTATTGTAGTGCTTGACGTAAAGCAGTCGAATTTTGTAGTTCTTTTTGTGCACGGGTTCCTACCCGAAACCCGAAGTTACATAGTGCCAGTAAAAGCGATACAGACCCCGTCAGGCTATGGCAGACGTGTCATTTAACTTGTTTTAAGTCGATGTACCATCACAAGGGTCTTGGAAATATATTATCAAGGTTGAAAAACTACATAGTGTTACTTTAAAGAAATTTAAACAATACATATCGTTTTGTGGCTCTTTAATATGTTGTGAAAGATTGCTGTAGAGCCTCTTAAAGCTGCTCGTGAACCGATCGTCTCTTCCTTCTAGTTAATGTATTGCATCAAATAAACATGAAAGAACATAAGGAACGTTGTTTTAAACGCGGAAAGACATCAGTACACTCGTTCAAGTTCAAATGCTCTAACGGTAATATACTAACTCTCCTGACTGCTTTCTCGGACAAAAATGGCGAATTCGGCGGTTATGATTGGTCAGATCGCCTGTCAATCAAACTCCCTGTGAAGGGTCAGTTGCGAGATATTAAAGCTCCAGTCGGCAAGTCTGGCAGATTGAGTGGACTTAGGCAAAATTTTGAATGTTTACAACTCTCATGCCCCTCCCCCACCATCAACGGATACCCTCCCACCGACTCACCGAGTTCAATGCGTGTGCAGGTTTTCTGTGAACGCGCCCATCTCATCAGCATCCATCAACACCATGGAGTATTTGCAGGTATGCTGCCTTGGCTAATCTACCGATAGATTGCAATTGCTAACGTCATTTATACTCTAAATGAGCTTACTTGATCTGTTAGTGTTTTGAAAGTGAGATACATCCGCCATCACTCTTCGTTACTGCGCGAACTTCAGGCATGTGCATGTGATTGTAACGTTCGTGAGGGGTGGCGTGTGCCCGATCTGTGATTGACAGTCAGATCTCACACCCCCCTGCGCTGATTGGACCCGATGAACAGGGAGCTGTGGATTTTTGCAAAACAAATAACACGCTCCAGGTGGAGTTAGAAACTCGTTTTTTTTCTAAAACCACTTTATTTATGTTGTTCTGTCGGATTATAGTGTCAAATTCACTGAATATGATCAAAAAAAATGTTGCTGACGGCAGCTTTAAGTCAGAATTTAGTGACAACTGTCCCTTTAAATTATTCAAATTGTTATATTATTATTAAAACTAATATTATCATGATTATTAATACATTAAAATATCCTATATTAAAAAAGTATTTAAAGGGGCTATGTGTAGTTTTTAGCAGCCTCTAGTGTGATGCTTCAGATTGCAACAACTTTTTACAAGAGCGCTCGTGCGCGTGCTGGAACTCAAGAGCGAGCACTCATGGTGCCGGCCACACTCAGACTTTCAACACACCGGAGAAAGGATCACAATAGGGATGAAAGCCAACTCCGGGTCTGTTTTTATACCTAAATAAATACCTATACCTAAAACAAAGCGGAGGTCTCTCCATAATTCAAACGCTTTGCCGATGTTGATCCGTGTTTTCGTCCGAAGTTGATCCGATTCACGTTTGGCCTGACGAGCTTCAGCAGATTTTTTTTGTTTTTTATATTTATGTGGAGTTTGTGTTGGAGTCTGTGTTGTGCTGGAGGCAGGTCGTTTTTTGGTGGTATCAGACTGTAGTTAGCTGCAGGGCCGTCTCATAGGCCTCGTTTACACTGTCAGTGAAATGTGACCCAATTCCGATTTTTTACTCATATGCGACACAGATCGGATGTGTTCTATGACAGTGTAAAGGCAGCCTGAGGCATTAGGTTATACGTCTCGGCGGTTTAATGACGAGAGAAACCACGACGACGCGCATCTGCGAAGGGACGGATGGCCCGACAAAACATTGTGTCATCGTATAGGAGAGGAATGTGGACACACGTTGACACAACATATCAAAGGTTGGCTTGCTCATCCTAAAATTTCGGACCCACTGCTCCTCGTTAAAGCCCGCCCAGATCTCATGATTATTGCACACATTTTTTTTCATGTGCCATTTAAGCCAAAAATAGTTTTTGCGTGTATGATACGTACTTTATGCCGTTTAATACACACGTTTACAGTGCGTTTCATATGCAAGCAAAAACAATTTTTGGCGTATAAATGGCACGAGAAATACAATTCGTGCTATAGACACTCACTTTCATGAGATTGTGTTTCAGGCTATGTTCCCACCAGTCCTGAGATCTCGCTGCACGTTCGTCCTTCTGTGCAAGAAGACCCCTTTAAACTGAAACAATGTTTCAGATCTATGTCAAGTGTAAACACATGACTCGTATATGGGTCACAATTTAAAGAACGTGTAAACGGACGGTCAAAAAAATCGGATATAGGCAACAAATCAGAATTGGGCATCAAGACCTGCAGTGTAAACGAGGCCTATGACTGTATATAAAGAGGAGAGATGCTCGGGAGCGCGCATGCACGTCACATCCGGAGGATTTAGCGGTAAATCCTACCCGGAGCATTCACACAAATAGGAATACTGGCCTTCAGAGGTGATAGCAAAACCCGACAAGTGGATCATTGTAATGTGTGATTACAACCCCTTCACACACAGGCAATAAAAAAAGGATTCGTTTTAGAAGAAAAGCTACATATAGCACCTTTAATGCTTAATTAAAACACTTTTAAAAAAATCTTCTCAGTAACAATTGTTTTTGTTTGTTTTCCAGTTTCTGTTTATAAAAACAAGCAGTTTTGTCATAATTATAGCAGAAATATTGGAGGAAATATTGTAATTGTAAAATAAAATTGTATTGTTAGTTCATGTTATTTAATGCATTAACTAAAGTTAATGAATTGAACCTTATTGTAAAGTGTTATTACCTACATTGGCCTTTGCAGCAGGGTGTAAAGAAGGAAATTAATGTTAGTGATTGTTGGATTAAGAGGACTTAACAAACAACACCGGGCTAGTTAAACCTAAGTTCTTGTCCCTGTGGGGCATATGTTGGTTAACTGTAAATTTTCACAATTGTTCTTAACTGTTACATGATACATTTAGTTTAGGTTTAAACAGAAGAGGAAATTACTCCTAGGGCACTGTTGTTCTCAGACCGTGCCACCGTACTGTTTGCGGTTATTTGAGCACCTTTAGTAGTCGCTGGCCTGTCCACTTGTGCTCACCACATGGCCACCACAACACACGCAACCTGTGTGCTTCGCTTCATCTTGCTCCCATGTGTCAGCAGCATTGTGAGCGCACAGACCTGTCAGACTGTTCCCAGGCTTTCACATCCTGGTCTTCTCCTTTTTGCAACTCCTGGTTGCGTTAACCCTTACTTCCACCACTGTCACTCAACCGCATGATCGATTACCGCCATTGCATGTCTAACCAGACATCAAAAATTACCTCAAATTCACGTTTAGGTTTCACTTGACGTACAGACGTACTCTTTCACACACTCAAACACGAATGCTTGTATATTCACAGGCAGCCGGCAGTTACCAGAAGCTGCGTGTATGTCTTAGCCGCTGCCTGAAACTTGTTTCTGTCAGATTGTTGAGGTTAACATTTGTGTTATATCCTGTGTTCAATTCTTATTTCCCCAGAAATGTAAACTGCACGTTAGCATGTCTTCGAAGCTTAGATGGAGTTTTGATTAACTTTTATTGCAGCATTTGAAGAAAATTACTGTTTTGGTGTTTAAAAATCCAAGATTAGTGAGGGAATAGAATGATTAATGTGATATTATAATGACAGGTAGATGCACAGCTGACTAGTACGATTCAGAGGAAAGTGTTACTACAGCTATCATTATTACTACCACTAGAAATTGTACATGCTAGGATGACTTGCATCGCCATGTCTCTGGTTCAACTCCACACTTTTGTAAATCCTGTCCACATGTCTGTCATGACCAACACTGACAATTTAAATGCACATGAGAAGGTGTGTGTGTGTGTGTGTGTGTGTGTGTGTGTGGTGTGTGTGTGTGTGTGTGTGTGTGTGTTGTGTGTTTGTGTGTGTGCGCGCATGACAAATGTGTTTTGCGTATTATCAGTCAAGCAAGACCGCAGCTGATGAGTTGCTTGCATGGCCTGTCAGTGAATTCAGTTTACTGCAGTATGTATGTTTTTATACTAGTATGAGTGTATGTGCAAACACAGTTAAAGCTGCTGCTGCTGTATGCATCTGAACTTAAGTATCCTCATTCCGAGAAGTCACATGACCCCCCTCACACCCTGGGTTGTTTCTCAACATACCTTGTGTTGAGGTTTGAAGGGTATTAAAAGGGACTTTCCCTTCTCTCTCTCTCTCTCAGTCTCTCTCTCTCTCTCTCTCTCTCTCTCTCTCTCTCTCTCTCTCTCTCTCTCTCTCTCTCTCTCTTCTGCACTCTTGTAACATGCTTATCTTTTTATCTTTTTTTTTTACCCTGAATTATAAAACATTCCTGTCTGCTTTTACTACGAGTAAGAGAGCCGTAAATATCTTCACAGAAAGACTAACCCATAAGTTAACTATGCATAGCTATATTAGCATTTATTTCCAGCATAAAGCATATCATCAATAGTGCCTGCTGACTTCCTTAATGCATGTTCCTGGTCTTATTGTGAATGATTCATTGGTACATGTTACTTCAAAAGAAAAAAATACCTTCTATTTTTGATTTTTCAATATAGAGAAGAATGTTCAACTTTGAAAAAACAGAGAATGTCTAATTGAAGAGAATTGGTAGCCTGGCATGCCAGACCTACATCAAGATGTTAGGTCTGGGAACTCTCCATTGACATGCCTCAATCCGAGGGGCGGGATAAACGGTTACCTTTCAAAATCCCTCTGCACAACGAACGGCTATAGATGAGTGAGTCCCATGCGTTTTTCCACCAGCGGAGCTAATTGATATATTAAACTTTTGCCGTATCAGGTCGGCAAAACTCCGAACACATCTTCCTTTTTTAAGAATGACTTAAGTGACATTCTCTTAACTCCAAGTCCTCCAGAGTCGCGGCCAAAGCCGATTCGAAAGACCGCTGCATCTTCATTGTTTTCAAGTAGCAGGGAAATCACCTATGGAAATCACGTGGAACGTCACAAACTGTGCCGTCATTGTGTTAAGCCCGCCCGACGACTCTATACACGATGTGATTGGCCTGACCAGTTTTTGTTTTTTCCAGCTCAAAAGTCTATGGAGAGTTGCTAGACCACACTGGCTGCGAAATAATTTTCGCTGCCGCTAGGGTGCGTCTAGATTTCTAGGCTAGAGAATTGGCACTGTCTGGTTACTTCCGGTTTCTGGACTGGCTGCAGTAACACGTCTCTGTCCATGCGGGGGGCGCTCGCAGTCGAGTGCAGAATGAATGGGTGTCTATGGAGTTTCCACCCCAGAAATCCACTTTTCTCAGGATGTCAATTAATTTGAAAGTTGCATTCAAAAGGGAGGGCTAAGAAAATACACTACGCTGAAAATTGCTTTTTTAAGTTCACTTATCTGTTCTAAAAATCCGTTCAAAAATGTGATGACGTCACACAGTAGCAGAATGCTATCGCGTTCCGGCCAACAACGGCCTAACCTGTAAGCAATCGAAAGGACATAAGTACTCGTTCATTCGACTTTTGGCCTGTAATCTATATTGAACTTGCAGAATCAACAATAAAATCTATGTTGTTTCAACGACAAGCAGGAGAAAGAGATACATGTAGCCGTTTAGCTCCATAGACTCCCATTCATTCTGCGCTCGCCCGCGATCACCTCCAGTGGAATTCTAATGGAACTGCAACCAAGATGATACACCATGGGGCGCATAGGAAGTGCCAAGGCTCTCCGTTAGACAGCTCTGGTAAAACTCAGCGCTCATCACTGTCACTTTTTACCCAACCGTCCAATCACAGTAGAGGAGGGGTGGGACAAATATCACACCGACCAACCGCCACCTTGTGCTTGTTCAACGTCAACAGATGACGACAACAACAAGCAAAATAACGGAACAAAATAATTTAAAACAAGAGCCAGAGAAAATATGTTACACTCTATCGACATTTTAATATATAATCAACACAGAAACAAAATATGTGTAAAATGAGATACTAGTAACACTTTTGCGAATATTCCGTATCAAATGCTGCGCTGCCAAAACGCTCTCAAGCGCCCATAGCTAGGCGTTTTCAGCAGAGCGCCTAGCATTTTTAGCTGGCTTGTTGTAGACCAGTCACAACAGATCTGGCCAATCAGAGCACAGTAGGCACGCGTAAAAGAGGGATTTCGAGAGGCTGATTCATCAATCGAGTCGTTTAAGAAATCACTGAAAAATGTGGTGATGTGAAATGTATATTATGAGAAAATGTACATTTTTTTGACCTTTGATGCATGTAAACCTGTTGTAGTAGACCTCCAAAACAAAATTAGGAGCCTTTAAAATAGCATAATTGGGGCACTTTAAACAGTAGCCAAATTGCTACCTTGCTCAGCCTGGTCACACTGCTCTGTTGATTGGTTTTAGAGGGATTTTGAGCACTTTTCAGATGGTTATGCTGGGGGACCAGATGGCCAACCAGTCTAAATCCAGCTGACCACAAACTTGGTCAGGCTGGGAGACCAGCTTAAACCACATAAGATGCTGGTTTATCCTGGATTTTTTTCAGTTATTTAGATCTGGGTCTATTTTGCCATGCAATATTTATTTTGCATTAAATATTCTGCATCACATATGTCACATTATGGAATTAAAATAGGTTTAATTTCAAAAGTGTTACATTAATGCATAAAGCAGCATTCATATCTTTGTTGCATGGATTGAGTGCACTGTTAATTTTTACTTTCTTTTCATGTCCTTGTGTTTTTGTTTCAGCCCAGTCATCAATGCTAAATCATGCAAGATTTAGTTTCAGTTCACTAGAGTGTGTTTTTGACTCATGCATGTGTCATGAGTCTTCCCTTCAATCACTTTCCTTATTCATCCAACAGTCCCCTTTTTTCTTTCTTTTTTTCTGTTTTTACACACAGGAATGTGAGTTTAAGAACTCACTGCAGGGGAGAGGAAAGGGATTTTCCCTCTCTGATCTATCTCTTCCCTTCATCGCTCCATTTGCTCGATCATTTCCGGCTCCTCCTTTCCCTTTCTCTGTCTCTCTCGTCCCTCCTTTTCTCCCCTCATGCTCTTCCAAGCACTTCCAATTCCTCTTTAAACCTTTATTGGTGGTTTATTAGTCAGTTCTTGCAGGTTCATTGGAATTGTAAAATGAGAAAGGTACTATTGCACTAAAATATCTCTACTCGATGTAATTTGACGTCCTTTTTATACAATTTCCTGTTTTTTTACACAGGGCTTGCCTAAAGAGGATGTGAGTGTGTTTTATCCATCACTGTTTCTAAGTTAGATTTGTAGTGATTGATCTGGGCACAAAGAAAAACCCATCAAATTTTATGTGTGTGGTAACATGTCTTTTAGCACATACACACAAAACTCGAGTGTGTGATGCTTGGTGAGTCAGACAGGATTCAGGGAAATAGGAGAGTTGTTTTCATAGGAAGGGAGGGCCAAATGCATTGTGACACCAGAGGAATTTCTGTCTTAATTCTCACTGTACTTTTTTTCTACTGTGCCTTACTGGAACATCCTCTCTCCAGTGACAAACCAGTCCCTCCTCTGGGTGCTATCCGAGAACCAACTTTACCTGCTAGCAAGCCTGAACTGATGCTAATCTTTAGCGGGTATCATTAAAAACCCACAAACCTCTCTATCTTTTTCTCAATCTTCCTCTCTGTCAACAAAACATACACGATAGATTATTTACTTACTATGCAGTTTTAGCTTCCTATATTAGCAGAAATTCTAACTTCCAATGGATATGTGATTATTTTGTATGTCTGAATGCAAGATTGAACATTTACATTTTCAAGAACTGTCAAGTGACTGAAGTAATGCTTTATTTTTCTTCCTTACCTGTATATGCTTACATGAACTATAGTGCTGTGTGTTATCATCTTGACTCAGTTCCTGTCTGTAAGCCTTGGCAGGTTTTTTTCTTTCACTTTATTGCTTTTAACAACGCTAGTTCTCGAGAATTTACCTCAGGTGAAGGAAACGAAAATAAAGTTCTCCATGATTGGTTTGACCAAGATTACCAAGCACACACGCAAACTTTGGCATGTTACAGTTATGTCGGTTAATTTATAGGTGAAAATTAAATATTTAATTGAATAAGTGTATGTTTTTCTGTAATTGTATCACTCTACTTTAATCAGTTTATAGTACATAGGGCTGTAACCACCACCATAGACATTGTAATCAAATATGGCCAATCAAATCAAAGAAGGCAGGCTTTACTATTCCAGCCCGATCTCATGAAAGTGTGTATGAATACCACAAATGTTATTTCTCGCGCCATTTATACGCCAAAATCAGTTTTGGCGTGTATATGATACGCAGTTTTCGCGTGCATATGATACGCACTTTACACGCACCCCCATCCCCCCTCCCCCTAATCCTACCCAAGGGATTTTCAGTGCGTAGCATATGCACGCAAAAACCATTTTTGGCGTATAAATGCCACAAGAAATAACATTCGTGCTATTGATACGCACTTTCATGAGACTGCGTTGACTATTCACAGAAACTGAGCATGAATTGCAATCTATTTGCAATAGAAATGCAATAGAAACGACTGACAAATATCCAGTGATGCAATCTATATGAAAATATAGACAATCATTTATGAGATTATTGCATTCCATAACTGAAGTGAAAAGAAACATTATAAATTTACTTTTAGCATATTTGAATATGAGTGTGAATAAAGGGTGAATATGTGGATATTTAAACCAACATATTATTCACTAATAGTTCAAATGGATTACTTTATAATCAATTTTTGTTCTTTTACTGCTTTACTTGTTCTTTGCTTTTATTTATTTCCTTAAATTCCTTTAAACCCCCCAAAAAAAGTCATGTTTACGCTCTTAGTAGTAGTTTGATTGTGTGTTAGATAAGTCACCGCATAGCTGTTTACAAAGGGGCGTTAGCCCAGTTTTATCTCATCAGATCTGTGGAACTGACCTTTAACCTGTTAGACAAGTTCCAGGTTAGCAACTACAGTTACAGGAATCCACACCAGGATGTGACTCAACTTATTAGTCCAAATAAACCTGAACACCTTATGAGACATCAGAGTAGTAGATTCTTTTTTAATACACAGCTTAAATATTGACATGCGATAAGAGTTTTGATCATGTGGTCTAAATGTAACTGGCCCTTAAATACACTGTGGATTTGATTAACTGAATCTGTAAACTCTCTTTCTCTCTTTCGTTTTCTCAGACACCATTGCACTTGGCTGTAATCACCCATCAGCCTTTTCTGGTGCAAGCTTTGCTGGATGCAGGATCTGACCCAGGAGCTCTGGACCGTAATGGACAGACAGCGCTGCACTTGTGCTGTGAGCACAACGATGTAAACTGCCTCTCTGTCATCCTCAGACACTACCCCCAACACCCTTTGCCCCACCTGGAGATCAGGAACTATGAGGGTGAGTGCTGGACCTACATCTAGAATGGTATATTTATTGAATTACATACATATATTTTTTGTAGCACAATAGGGAAATGTTATTTCATAATAAGGTTAAGCTTCAAGGTTTTTAAATCCACAGAGGTGGAGCTTGACTTGTTCAAGATCCACCCATTTGGCTCTGCAGTGAGCACCACTTGAATGGATGTGCTGACACTACAGCTCTCTTAACTATATGGTCCTGTTTAGTACAGCAATATAAGCAAATACATAACTGGAAATTAGCATTTTTCCTGTTTGCGTCATAATCCAACACTGTGTTGTGTTCCACTGGGGGGCAGACAGAAAAAGAGCAGCTTGTCATGGATTTTCATCCATGAATGTATGATTATGTTTTGGAAAATATTTGCTCATCAGGAAGGAGGGAAATATATCGCCATCTAGCTTTATTTGTGGATTCTGACACAATAATTCCCTCTTGTAACAGATAACCACTTCTGTACTACTAAAGAAAACTGTCATTTTTTAAGTATGCTAAACTAAACCGTTAGTTTTATTTTATTTTAGAGTGTTTTATCTTATTTTATTTTTAGAGTATTATCATTTGTCCTAAACAGTACTTGCAGTTGATATTGGCTTCATTCATATGTAAGAAATGTAAGATGAGACATTTCCTGTTGCTGTCACGATCAGAAAAGTCCCTAGAAACACAGAGTTTTAGTGTTTTGTTTGTGTATTGTTGAAACATGCCGAAACTCGCTTCAGTGGATCATTCAGATTACTGCATGAATATTTTGTTGTTTAATTTAAGGTCTGACGCCCCTCCACCTGGCTGTGCAGAAAGGAGATAAAACATTGACAAGACTCGCATTGGAGAGCGGAGCTGAAATCAACGCTGGGGTCAGTGGATTTGTTGTCATATCCACTATCTTTATGCTTTCAGATGTGATGCTATCCCTGCAGTATCGGTGCAATTAGTTGTGTATTATGATCTCTATGGTTCAATTGTTTATTATGTCTCTTTTTCTCTTTTAACACAGGATAATAAAAGCGGTCGCAGTGCACTGATTCATGCTGTAGAAAACAACTGTATTGACATGGTCATCTTTCTGATCGAGGTGCGTGTGTACATATCTTTTTTTCTGTTGAATTTTTTTCACACTTCACATGTGATGTCAAATCCAATGAGTCAGCTATTCTGCCAATCCTTTTCTTGATCATTACTTTTGTCTGTTCCTTTCATTTTTATCTTGTACTTCTCTGTTGGTGCACAGGAAAGAACATGAGACTGAAATCTTTAACTATTAATCATTATTACTCAGTGTTTGTATGAGAGTGGATGAGAATCCGTTATTAGTGTTTACAATGTTTTTTTCTGTGTGCGGTGTCATTTAGAGTGGGTGTGATGTGAACGCACAGTCTTATAGTGGGAACACAGCCTTACACAGTGCCAGTGGCAGAGGTCAGATAGAGATTGTCAGGGTCTTGCTGAAGAATGGAGCTGACAGTAGTCTTAAAAACAACCACAATGACACCGCCATCATGGTAGCAAAAAACAAAAAGGTAAGAACTGAAAGAATGGCGGTAGTGCATTTGAAAACATGTACTGTATATTTCTTAGTCTTGCCTAGTTATGTATTTATTTACAAAATAAAGTGCTCTTTTCTATTTATCAACATCATATTTAGAAATAAATTAGAGAAAGTCACTAAGTCTTTCATTATAATAGTTGATAAAGTCAATAGAATATATATAGTACATAAACACTGCCAACAAGTAGTGATTCATAAAACTTTCATTGCTCAGTTGTATTGCATATTAACCATACACCTTAATTACCAGTCAGACATGTCACCAAAGATACATTATTGTTGTCTGAAGTCTCATGGAGACCATTACTTCAAAGAAATAAATAAACAAAATAACATTTCATATTACAACTAGTGATTTAATTTGTAATTTTAAATCTATTTCTCATAATTAAAACATTATAAAGTCCCCCTGTTGTATCCCTTAAAAATCATCTTTGATCACCAAAATTACATATTTAAACTTTTTTTGTCCTGTGAAAAAAAAAAAACTTTATGCCTTTAAATAGCTTGAATGTAATGCCCTTGCTTCATTTAGTAAACGTGGATCCATTAGTTTGCTAATAGCCTTTTGTTTGACTATGTTGTCAAACAGCTAATTATGTGTTGCTAATGTTACATAAACCATGTTGCCGTTCGCCATCTCAAGTCTGCCTTCTAAAAATCAGCATCCTTAGAAACGCTTTGAACAACTCAGAACGTCAGTGGAGAAAGGCATATAGTTGATAAGAACATTGTAATATACATCAAATTGCTATTTATTGCTAAATGTACACGATTTTTCATATCTACAGAAAAATGTACCGGAATAAACTGGCTTCTCTTCTTGAGACTCCCCTGCTTCGCAGCAGTTAATGATATGCTAAAGCTCGCACATTGATGTGATTGTTTACAAGGTAGTTTGTGATGTCAGAAACGCCAGCGATTTCAAACCGCGTTTTTGAGACTGTCTATAAATCCCTGCAGTTTTAAGAAGAAAATACTCAGCAATGATGTTGACTAATGACTTTGCACATGGTTTGTTTTAAAGCATATTAAAAACGCCACAGAGGGATATTAAAACCTGAAAGCGAACAACAATTCTAGTTCTTCCAACTTGCGTCTGTCCACTCCAGGCTTCTCAAGTTAAAGGATTAGTTCACTTTTAAAAAAAACTTTTGCTGATAATTTACTCACCCCCATGTCATCCAAGATGTCCATGTCTTTCTTTCTTCAGTCAAAAAGAAATTAAGGTTTTTGATGAAAACATTCTAGGATTTTTTTCACGAAACACGAAGGACACGAAACGATCGGTCATTGTTAAATTAAATAAAAAACTTTAAGTTTTATGCCTTACTCTGTTCCGTAATGCGCGGTCGTGACTCTCCTGTTCAAACTCCTTCATCAAAATGAACGAATCTTTTTTCGAGTCATTTCGTTCATTCAACAAACAAAATGACTCGAAAAAAGACTCGTTCATTTTGATGAACGAGTTCGAACAGGAGAGTCACGACCGCGCATTACGGAACAGAGTAAGGCATAAAACTTAAAGTTTTTTATTTCATTTAAAAATGACCGATCGTTTCGCAAGATAAGACCCTTATGCATCGTCTGGTGTCGTTTAAAGCCATTTGAAGCTGCACTGAAACTGTTATTTGGACCTTGAAGCGTTTGGCTACCAGTAAAGAACATTATATGGAGAAAAATCCTAGAAGGTTTTCATCAAAAACCTTAATTTCTTTTCGACTGAAGAAAGAAAGACATGGACATCTTGGATGACATGGGGGTGAGTAAATTATCAGCAAACGTTTTTTTTTATAGTGAACTAATCCTTTAAGATAAGATAAGCCTTTATTGTCTCCTATTGGAGAAATTCGTCTTGGGCATTCGAAAGAACAATGGCGGCACATTGCGCATAACACACAACAAACACACAATTAACCTACACAGAACATGCTCATAAATTATCCCATTCAGTACTTCAATTAACATCCCACAACCACACTCAATACCCCCCACAACCTTATAGGTCCCTGAAATTTAAAAAACAACATTGTACCCATAATCTATCCATGTGTGTCACCATAACCTCAGTAACTCATCTAAACAAGTATTTTTGTATTTTTGTTTTAAGGTGTCAGATGTGCTGCGTGGGAGGGGCACTCGCACCTGCAATGGGAAAACGTTACCTAGCAGTAATGGTAAGAGTCTCTCTGATATTACAAAAGTAAAATTATCTCTAAACACCGCGAGTAGGCCATTTAAAGTTTTTAATAATTTTTTTCCCCCTGTTTAGGCTCTCTGTCCCCTGACAGCTCCAACCATTCTTCCCGGATGACTCCCACTTTTCAGCGCAGTGCGTCGCATTCTCCAGTGACTCCAAATTTACCACGTAGTCAGTCAGCGGAGAGCATTTCAGAACGTCAATCACCGATGAACAGCAATGAAAAAACCCTTCTGCAAATGTTGCCTCGGACACACCATAATATGGGAGTAGACAACAGGACAGGCTACGGAATGGCTCTCCATCCTTTCCCATATCTGTCATCGTCTGGGTACGAACAAATTAAGCCGTCTGTCTCTCACATCCAGAGGACTCTAATCGCTTCCCCTCTTTACTATCCCTCTGGTTTTCCAAGACCTCCATATTACTCAGACACACAGATAATCTTTCTCCCCAGTTACCCTGTGCCAATCGCATATGGCTCTCCCTCACAGGGTGCTGGTAACCAATCACGGCCATCCAGTCGCAGCAGTGACCAATCAGACATGTCTACTGTGAGTGTAAACAGTGAAGAAAGAGGTGTGAGTTGATAGCTGCTAGATATTTAAACAGCTGGCCCTCTTAAAGGGATAGTTCACCCAAAAATGAAAATCCTGTTTGATCATATGTAGTAACTAAATGGCTTTGGTGACCATATACTTCAATTAGTAAGGTTCCAGACAGAGTGAGTAAATGATGATTTTTGGGTGAACTGATTCCTTTATAAGTGGTGTTTGAATATTATTCGTGGTTGGACAACATACTGACTGATTTAATTCATGGATATGTATCTAAACATTTTTCAAATCTTTTAAAAAATTGTATAAATTGATGCTGATGTTATGAAGTTTTGCTAAATCAATAACATAACTGTATGTTTGTGTTACCAAGTGTTTTGCTATGTAATTGAAATGATTATGGTGATTTTGTCATGTATTTTAAAGAGCTATGATATTTATACTTCTATAGCAAGAAACTGATCTTTTCTTTTTTCCCATTTTCATTTGTGTTTTTTGGGGGGGAGGGGTGGTTATTGTGGAGTCTGTATATTTATTGACAGCATTTTGGTTTTCCCATGTGCAGATTTTCCGGAATTAAGTTACCCAAATTCGTATGTCAGAAAATCTCTAATCGCATTCATGTTTACAAAAAAACTTAATTGTCAAAAATTGTATTTCACACAGTGAGGCCTTCAAAAGAGTATCATTAGGGTGCACACATGATAGCCAATATCATCCAAGTACAATGCATTTAGAGGTCAGGATAATTTTGACCTCTAAAAAAATAAAATGTAAAAAATAAATGTTACTCGTGCCAATTTTATTTTAGTGCAAATCTTTGAATGGCAGCTTGAAATGTCTGTCTGGGGATGTTATGTGACACATTTTAGAGGTCAAAATTATCCAGTTTTGACACACTGGCTTAAAAATGTATAATCTTGTAGAAAGCCAGTGTGGAAAAAGGTAACTGTGGTAACAGAAGGATTAAAACCATTACCAGAATCTTTAGAAACTGTGATTAACATGATACAGACATGGGCTTTGGTATGAATTTCAAAAAAGGTACTTAATGGTGATATTGCTGACAGTAATGTATACATTTTGATTTTCATATGAATGTGTGAATATAAGTGCCGCAATATAAAGTAATCTAGTTTACTTTGAATAAAAAAATACATATTTTTATACATATCTATGCATTTCTTGAATAATATTTGTATAATACAGTAGCCGACATGATTTCTTCAAACATCAACAAAAAATTCAATGCTTTTCTTTTTGTTATATGAAGTTCACTTTCCCTATGCCTTTATCATTTTTTACTACTTTTCAAATTATTTTTTATATAAAGATGTATTTATTTATTCACCTTTTGTCCAGACATAGACTTTCAATGTTAAAATAAAAATACATTATTTCATGTTTAAAACTAATTATCTAAATATACTTCGTCAATATTTATTATTTACATCAATAATCATGTTAATGTGATAATTTTTCATACATGACGAAACATTGTCACCACAACTAAATATTTTGGCATGCTTGATATGAAATATAAAAGTTGTGGTGGGTTATGATTTTATGTGTGATAGATGTTTCTGAAAATCCACAGGCACTAAAGTGCCCATATAAGAAGTACGTGGGTGGATTTGATTACGGTGCCACCCACCAAATTCAAACTCGGTCACCTGATTGGTCGACGTCTCATTTTCGATGCGTTTACGTACTCCGAGATCAATTCAGCTCACGGCCATGTTAAATCTCTAGACGGAAGAGACAAAAGCCACAGCAACAAAGAATTTCTTAAGAAACATTCGAAGAAATAATCATATCCACGAAGATTCAACTCCTTCAAATTTAGGAGGTAAACATAGTCAAACATGAATTTAGTTAACATGGATATTTATCTTTCCCAACGTGCACAGCGTCTCTCTCTTGCGCTCTTATTAGCATTTAGCTAAGCTATCCTGTCTTAACAATGTACCGCTGGCAGGTTGAGCTAGCATGCTGTTTAATAGTGTTTTAAATGTAGTTAACCGATCTCTGAACTCAAGAAACAAAGTTAACTCCGTCCCCAGAAAAAAAAAAACGTTTTACGCCAAGTTGTTCTTACATAATCTGGTCTGAACTATATTCGCGAACTCTTTCGTTGAATCGGAAACGAAAAAAACTTTGTCGATAAACCACCTTTGTGGTGGTTGTCGGCTAGCTCAGTTAGCTCAGCTAACAGCTAACGTTACTGACGCTCGCGCACACTTTTAGCTTCAGAGCTTAGCGTTAAACCTTTAGCTAATTAGTGAAGGACCTTAAATCAGATTCAAATTGAAAAATATGTGTTATTAATCTGATTTGTCATACGAATTCCAGGCGTTTACACACTTTTAACAAGTGTTTGAAACTGTTAGCTAAACGCGGGGGTCTTGTTAGCTAGTCTGTGTATTGAACGTGAGGTATTATTGTTGCAGAACTGTACTATATATGCTCGGTTCTTTTTAATATGATTTGAACACAACTGTTCATGTGTATTTAAAGATTAACAGCGAAACTAACCCTTTGCTTGATGTCAGAAATAGCCTGTCATTGATATGAAGCTAATTTTGCTTTATAACTTTCATATTTGGCAGGTGTTCCAGGATTTCCTCCACTAAAGTGTTCAGGAACTGTGACAGTAAAGTGAGGAGAAACGAGACATCGCGAAGCCAAGAGTGGAAACATTTATGAACTGTTAACTTAATTTTGGACTCGTAATCCTGCATTGACTTTCAGTGTGAAATCCCTCAGTGTCGATGGAGTTTTTCAGCAGGTTAAATACGAGCAAGTGACACTGAGCAAAATTTGAAATTCCTCGTGACTACGAGAATACTATAATTTTAAGAGCACATTAAGAACCCTTAGCTGAGCCTTGTGCTTTTGAATGTAAATACTTTATACTTTTTGGATACCAAAAGGAAAACAGAGGGTACTTCAGGATTTCTGCAATCCAGTTTAAAAAAGAAAGGAAAAAAAGATTTAAAAGTGATTACCTTGTCACTTTTCAGGGATAACGTAAAAGTGACTTTTGAAAGGCATTAATAGATTTTTGCTCACTTGCATTTTTGAAATCCTTCTGCAAGACTTGAATTTTACAAGTACTTGTTTGCTAGTTGTTTTGTACTTTGACTCTAGGCTTGTGATATATTTATTCATATAAATATAATTTTCTCCTTTTTTGGGAGAGCTTATTATTATTAATAGTTATACGCCAGACACTCTTCTTTTTAAGAGGTCTGTGTGTACCGGAAACTGTTTACACAAAAGCTCATTGAGCGTAACAGTAAAACAGTTTAACAAATAGCTCAAAAGTAGCAAAAAAAAACCACAAAGATAAATTTGATTGAAACTGTTGAGGAAAACATCTGACAATGGCTACAGCGAGAACAGAGATCCCTGCTTCAGTCATGCAAATGACCAAACAGAATGGACAGTCCAAGCCTATGATGTCCAAGCCAGGATCACTTACTTCCTCAACACAATCAGGAAAAATACCTGTGATGCCCCAGAAAGGAAGCAGTATACCCCGAAGCAGTGGCGGTATCAGGTAGTCTTTATTTAATATTATTTGAAGATTTTCTGGTACCTTTTGACATTGATACCTCATATTAATCATGTTAGTTGGGCTGTTTATGAATAAAAGAAATCTTGTATAAAGTCGAATAATTTCTTGAACGATTTAGGTTTGGAGATGACTGGAAGAAGTGCCTGCTACTTCCACCGAAAGACATGAGAGTGCGAACCACAGTAAGTAATGAAACTAGTTTCTTATTAGATGGTTATATTGGAATGGGTTGCTATTTTCCCAGTTTTTTTTATTTGTATGCCCTATTTTTTGACAGGATGTAACTGCAACAAAGGGAAACGAGTTTGAAGATTACTGCCTTAAGAGGGAACTGCTGATGGGTATATTCGAGATGGGCTGGGAGAAGCCTTCCCCTATCCAGGTAGTCTAACCTATGTACAGTTTAAAAAAAAACTGGTCTATTTGCTTGGCTTATGCCTTTTAGAATGGTTGTCAAATGTTCCTGTCCTGATATTTAAATCCCTCATTGTCTGTCTCTGTAGGAGGAGAGTATTCCCATTGTTTTGTCAGGGAGGGACATTCTCGCCCGAGCTAAAAATGGCACAGGTAAAAGTGGAGCCTACCTCATCCCCCTCTTGGAAAGGATTGATCTGAAGAAGGACCATGTTCAAGGTTATCTATAAAATTCTATACATTAATTGTAGCGATGCTCCGATCAGCATTTTTGGGGCCGATTACCGATCACCAAAATCATGATTTGCTGATCACAGAATCGCCGGGGAATGGGAATCTTTTATCTATAATCTAGCAGAGTTTGCACCATTTGTAGAAATGAAACTAACTATCAATTAACTGTATTGGGGAAAAAACATTAGAAATAGGCTACAGTCAAGATCTTGAAGAACCACCAAGTGTTTATTTAATTGTATTTAGAAAATAAATTCGCTTAAGGCTACTGTAGGCCATTTTTCCCAAATAAGGCAGAGTAACACAAAATTATTCCAAAAGGGGTCAGGCAGACCAACACACATTAGATCAGCTTAATGGGAGGGGATCAAGTTACCCTTAGGCATACTTGGAAATTGTAGCCTCTTAATACACTGACTATATTTAATAATTGGCAGCAAAATGTAAAACTTGTTACACCAAAATTGGCGACTGCCACAATCGACAAAACTATGGCAAGTTTTTTTCTGTTATTATGAACGTCTGATGTAGTTGAGGAACCAACTACATCAGATCCAAAAAATAATGTTGCGGCACTAATGTACCAATACAAATAAATAAAATATCTCTAGTTAACTAGCATAGAATTCATTGTGTTCATTTGTTAAATAAGAGGCGATCTAGTGCTGTAATGTCTGTTGTTTTTTTTTATCAAGTGATCAAAGTGCTTGTTACCGCTGCGATCAGTGGCGCGGATACTATGTTCTCTTGTGGCTCGCGCACTAGTGATGGGATTTATGGCTCTTTGAGGGGATCCGGATCTTGGCGATCCGTTCCTTTCAAAGAGCCGTTCAAAAGAACGGCTCTTTTGGCTCTTTTTAAATATTTAGTCAGTTTTAAGAAGCCAGCTTGGGGGCATCTCACTTTATCCTGGAAATAATCACTGGGAGGAATGATGAGGTGAGATTTGTAGTCAAATAATTAAAACTCAGATACCACACACCAATATCTGAGTATGAATTATTCTGAAATATTGATGATTACCTCATTTGTCATGTGTGGACTATATTCCATAGGGTTGCACAACATCCCTCTGCTTTAGAAAGCGACATCACTATTTTGGATTTACCTTTAGTAGGCTACAAAGTGTGTGTATGTGTAAAGCTATGTTGACTTATGTTATTCATACAATACCACAAGAACATTTTGAAAAAAAAAATTAATATTTAAAGTTGTAAATATATACTGTAGATACAATAACACGAACATGAACACAAAATGCAATGTAAATAAATACAAAGCAGTTCCGAGAGGCACTCGCACGTGTTTTTTTTTTTTTTTTTACTGGAGTAACCATGTGACGGCGCGTTTGCCGCGAATGTCTTCCGCGCAATGAAACATTTGAACTCGAGCGAATGTTCAAGCGTCTAACTAGACGCGATAGACGCGTATTTGATGCTCTATTCGCGTTCGATGTGAACACACCATTAGGCAGTAGCACCCCTGCGCTGGGTGCGCCCCTTCCCCTATTACTGAGGAGCTAATTTGTGTGCATATGTGTGAAACACGCATAGGAAAAAAGAACGACAGAAAGAACGGCTCCCCTCCAGCCGCGACTCGGCTCCCATCGTTCATGTTTATGAGCCGTTCAAAAGAATCGATTCGTTCGCGAACATCACAACTCTATCGCGCACCATCTTCACTCGGACGTGCGCTTCAATCCGTTGTGGAGCCTCTCCGTTCGTTCCGGTGAAGGAGGAGAACTTATGTTGCCACTGGCAAGCTCCGCTCTGCTGTTGTGTGCCGTGCGCCGCGCATGCAGGTGGAAAAAAGTTGTGCGAGTAATTTACTTCACGTGATCGGCTTTTTTGATCTGCGCTTTTGGGGTTCGCCGATCAAGCTATTTTTAGCCAATATCGGCCGATCAATCGGAGTATCACTAATTAATTGCATATACTACCCATCAAAAGTTTGGGGTTGGTATGATGTCTCTTATGCTCACGAAGCCTCTATTTATTTGATTTAAAAATACAGTAACATTGTGAAATAATATTATTGCAATTTAAAATATTTTAATGTAATTTATTCCGGTGATGGAAAGCTGAATTTTCAGCATCATTACAAATCATTCTAATATGGTGATTTGCTGTTCAAGTAACATTTCTTATCATTGTTAACAGTTGTGCTGCCTAATATTTTTATGGAAACCTTGATAATTTTTTTTTTCAGTAATGTTTTATGAACAGTTTAAACTGAACTGCAGTTTTGTTGCCATGTAAAAGTCTATAACTGTCAATTTTGATCAATCGAAGTTTGTGTTGACGTGTGTGTGTGTGTATATATGTATATATATATAAATGTATTTTTCTTTCTTTTTATAACTTTATTTTAGCCTTAGTAATGGTACCAACTCGTGAGTTGGCTCTGCAGGTGAGCCAGATAAGTATCAACATGAGCAAGCACCTTGGTGGCGTCAAGGTTATGGCTACAACAGGTGGCACCAACCTGAGGGATGACATCATGCGTCTTGATGAGACTGGTAATTGGATTTTTCTACCATCCTTTGAGTTTCCCAAGTTTTAAAATGCTTGTGATTTGAGAATAAAAGAAAGGGTTATACAATTGAAGCAAAAAAAACATTTAAATTAACACTTGGCAATCTTAGGGTTAATTCTTCATTGAGCATTAAAGTTCAGTGAGTTCATCAGTTTGAGCTGGAAATTTGCCTAAGGACGGCATTCCACTCGACATGACATTTGTCGGGATATCACACCTACCAACTGTTTTTCTGAAGTCTTGCCAGACCAGACATTTGAGCTATTCTTAAGTTGTGCTTCCTTGTTCCTTAAAGAGCAATGATGTTACATAAGGAGTCTCATAATTATATGCACTTAGTTATAATGCAGGGTTGTAGGGCTGCAACTAACGATTATTTTAATCGATTAATCTGTTGATTTTTCTATTAATCGGATAAAAAAAAAAAACACAAGCATTAATTTTCAACTCTTTATTTAAAACCAGAACTGTCAGTGCAAATTCACAGTGCAAAACATCTAGTGCAAAAAAATGGACTGACACAAAAAACATACGTATGCTGCCAAATATATAGGCTTTTTAAAAATAGTGCACAAAAAGATGTATATTTTTTTTAAAGGGACCTGAGCTGTCAGAACAAAAAATAATTTATAAAATATAAATCAGAAAACTTGTTCACCTTGTTCTGTGTTCTGAGTCCTTACGAGTTAGTTCTTTCAATGTAGCCCGGCAAGACTACACAAGAATGCAAGTCCGTTCTTGGAATTGAGAAACATCCTTTGACTAGTTGGTTTAGGTGTGTTTAATTAAATTGGTCCAAAAATCTGCAGGATAGTGGCCCTCCAGTAGCAGGATTGGACACCCCTTTTATAACACCCCTGGTTTTCAATCCTGGTCACCCACCACTCTGCACATTTTGTATGTCTCCGTTATCTGACACTGAACTCGGTTCCGTCCATGAATCTTTTCCTGATTACCTGATGATCTGAATCAGGTGTGTTAAATAAGGGTGACATGCTAAATGAGCAGAGCAGTGGGTCCCCAGGACCAGGATTGAAACCACATATGGGGCCAAGTCATCATGGCAGTTTAAAAAAAATGTATTTAAAAGAATTTAAATGAAATCCCTTTTTCTCCTTCTATTAACCTTAATATCTTTTCTCTCTAGTACATGTTATAATAGCTACCCCAGGGAGAATCCTTGACTTGATAAAGAAAGGTGTGGCCAAGGTTGACAAAGCTCAGATGGTTGTGATGGATGAGGTGAGAAAAATAATGCAAAAAAAGTTAATTTCCAACTAAGCATCCTCTCTAAATGAATGCTAATATGATGGAAGTTCATAATATCCGATTCGTTCTTCACAGGCTGATAAGTTGCTTTCTCAAGACTTTGTGGTGCTTATTGAGGACATCATCAGCTTCCTGCCCAAAAACCGTCAGATTCTTCTTTATTCTGCCACTTTCCCCACCAGTGTGCAAAAATTTATGGTGAGAGATACTGTTTTTATAATCATCCTAGACTTTTTGAAGCCGAATATCTTGGATTTAATGTGCAAAACATTTTACTATTATTGTCCCATATAAATTTGATTTAATCATGCTAATGACTCCGTCCCGTTGTGTAGTCCAAACACCTTCAGAAGCCATATGAAATCAATCTGATGGATGAGCTGACACTGAAAGGCATCACTCAGTACTATGCCTATGTCACAGAAAGACAGAAAGTGCACTGTCTCAACACACTGTTCTCAAGGGTAAGCGGACATTCCCTCCAACATCTGCTCTAGATTCAACTTTTTTTGTGCAAATTTTCCATTTGTATTATTCCAAAGCTTCTTTGGCAATACTACATTTGAGTAACTATTATCTTAAAGCCTTTTTGAATTTGTTCTCACTAGGGATGTAACGATTCACTCAACTCAGGATGCGATACGATTCACGATACTGGTTTCACGATACGATTTTTTTTAACAAGTGATTAATTTAAGAAATTATAAATGAAAAATTCTCCCTTTTATTATTTCTCAGACAAAATGCTGCACATTTCTTTTTAATTTTAATATATTTGTCAAATAAAAAAAACTACATTGAAATGAAAAAAAAAATCCCTTCAAGGTTGTTTCAACCTATTTTTTACAGTCTATGGTTTCAACTCAGTCTTTCGGTCTGTCTGATCAAGAGGGTGGGCACTGGTACCTTCGCACACTAAACAAAGACTATGTAAAATTAATACCACATTTAGAGGGGTTTTAATTTTGTTATAATTTGTATCATTACACTAGCAAGAGTAAAAAACAAACAAACACACATTTAGAAAAATATGCCATAACCATCAATAAATTATATATTCAAAAATATATCCATGTACACATTTAAAGAAAGAGATAGTAAAATAAATACAACACCTGGTTGCCACGGAAACACTGATGCACCTTGTGATCTCCGTGGCTCTCGCACTTGTCGTAATGCCTTTTACATGAAAACGGAGGTGACTTGTGCTTCTCTCTGTGGTGATTATTATTAGTCTACGGAAAGTCAAAATGCCGCCACACCTCCGATTTGAATGAGTCAACGTAGGGCTGGGCGATAAAACGATAATTATCGCGATATAATTTTTCTCGATAAAACGATATCAAGAGGTCGATAAATGTTCGATAATGTGTATGCGCCAAAAGCGGAACGAAACTCACACGGAGCATTTATCCGCTCGGCTCAAAGTCCAAACAGCAGCGCGAGGCCGCGAGCTCACTAGAGCAAGCAGACGCGTTTATACGGTTATACTCTGTCTCGCTCACGAGCTCCAGTGAGAAGCGCTTGAGTTCAGCGAAGAACACAAATGTCTCAGTTTAAAGGCAGATTGAACAGCGCTGACAAACAGGAGAAACACTGTGCGCAACGATACAGTCAGAATCTGAATTGATACTGAATCCATTTAGCCTACCATGGATTTACTGTAACGTTAGCCTATAGTAAAATTAACTGCACCATGAAATGTGGGATATACATATTGAATTGTATTATATTATTAATGTAGACAATGTATTAAATGACTAATGGAATATAATAACAGTATTTAATAATGTATTTAACTATTAGGCTACTGTTTTTCATACAAATACCATATAAACCATAAAGTTACATTTTGCCATGCTAGTGAGGTGCTAAGTTATATATGGCCTATGCCTGGTTTAATCTGTGGTTATCATTATCTAAATGCATGATACTGGATGACCAATGGTTCATTTTAATAAAACTCAAACAGTCAGAATATTACATTTTACCAAATAAAAATGTGGTCGTTAAATATTTTTTTTAAAAACAGATGTTACTGGTTTTGTTAATGAACATAAATTTAACATAGTAGTAGTATTAGTTTGAGTTAGGATGCAGATTTACTGTCAACTCACTGTCAAATATGCATTTTGAGACAAAACGTAATATTAATATTGCAGCCTGCACTCCAGTGCCAACTGTGCTGAAGAAATATGTTTCTATTTAGATATTTATTTTGTTAAGGAAAAATTACAAATGTTTGAATATTCTACCTCAGATTTGTGAAATGTTCTCCTGTTTGGCAAGTGTTTGTCATGATATGTTCTGACAATAAAGAGTAGTTTAAAACCATAATTAACGCTCTGGTTTCTACAACTTTCACTTAGAAGCAAAAATCTGCCTTTAAACTTGAAAGAAATAAAAATTTGACATTTATCGTGATAATTATCGATATCGACTGATATAAAAAAAAATATCGTGATATTTTTTTTTGCCCATATCGCCCAGCCCTAAGTCAACGTCAACATCTACGCTTGCCGTCGCCATGTGTTTGATGGCGCGTGCACACCAGTCTATGGCACACACTGGCGCGGCGCGAGCAGAGCAAACCGAGCGTCTTCAGTGCATTCCTATGGAAGATGAGCTTGGCTCACACAAGCTCAAGTTCCATGAATGAAGTGAAAACATTCGCAAGCGAGGTTCACAACTTCACAGTAGGCTACAGTAAACGGCCCTGCTGTTTAAAACGTGTATCGCGATTCGTTTAACATTTCAACCGACTTGAATCGTCACACATTTTTATCGATTTTCAACCGGTTGCTAGTGAATCGTTACATACCTAGTTCTCACCTAGGGAGAAATTTAATTGTATTTATTTATCACTTTTTCCTAGCTCCAAATCAACCAGTCTATCATCTTCTGTAACTCCACTCAAAGGGTTGAACTCCTTGCCAAGAAGATCACACAGCTTGGCTATTCTTGCTTTTACATCCATGCCAAGATGATGCAGGTCAGCTTCAGAAGGCAGCTACATAATTCAAAAGTTGTTAAGAATTTTTTTTTTTCAGTAAGGATGCATTGAAACGATAGTGACAGTAAAGACAAATTTAAAAAGATTTTAGTTTTCAAATGAATGCTGTTCTTTTGAACTTTCTATCTCTGAAAAAAATGTATCATGGTTTCCACAAAATACTAAACAGCACAAAAGTTTTCAACAATGATATTCAGAAATGTTTCTTGAGCACCAAATCATAATATTAGAATCTATTATATGACACGGAAGACTAGAATAATGGAGTAATTTTTTTTAAATAAATTAAGAAACTTTATTTTAATTGGCAAGATCAAATAGATTTTTTTGTAATATTTCAGAGCATAAGGAACTTCTTTCAAAAACAATTGTACAGACTCCAAACTTTTAAATTGTGCATGTTCTTGTGTTTTCCTAAATTATTTTATATTATCACAGGAATACCGAAATCGTGTGTTCCATGACTTCAGAAACGGACTGTGTAGAAACCTGGTCTGCACAGGTATGGATAGCCACATTCGCAGCACTCTTCCTGATTTTAAGGGATTTTCCTAAGCGTTTCTGAAACATTTTTGGTGGTGTTTTACTTGTCACAGATCTTTTCACAAGAGGAATTGACATCCAGGCTGTCAATGTAGTCATCAACTTTGACTTCCCCAAAAATGCAGAGACGTACTTGCACCGTATTGGTCGATCAGGTAACCATCAACATCGTCAGAAGTTAACTGATTATTATTGTAGGGTTTCCATTTATTATTTGTGTCTTTTAAATCTGTTTGTTAATTGAATTGAGTTTTTCCTCTCTCTGTTCTCAGGCAGGTACGGTCACCTGGGTCTGGCCATTAACCTGATCACCTCAGAAGATCGTTTCAATCTAAAGGGCATTGAGGACCAGCTGATGACTGACATAAAGCCCATACCCAGCAGCATTGATAAGAGCCTGTATGTGGCAGAGTTTCACTCCCTGAACCCTGATGAGGAGGAGGCTGCTCACAAAGCAGGCGAGCTTAATTAACCCTTACTGGTAAGAAGGCCATGTTCTGAATGACCTGGGGCCTCATTTATAAACGTTGCGTACACACAAAACAGGCACTGAAAGATGCGTACGCTACTTCTGACGCATAAGTTGTGATTTATAAAAACAAACTTGACGGGAAAATGTGCGCACCTGCACGCAAACTCTGACCCATGCGTACGAACGTTTTGGAGACGGAGCAGTTTGGCGACACCGATGGTTAGCTGGTTAAATGTCTAAATTATACATATACAGAAAGATAATACAAATATAATTTCACTCACCAAGAAATTTTACTCGAAGCAAATATCCATCCTTTCTTAGAGGCCGTTAGTGAAACTGACGCATGTATAGCCTATCTAACGGCATGATGAAGGACAATCTTAAATTTTCATTATGAGTCCTAATCATAAATACAGTGCATGTTCACAATAACAGTTAAAAATATAGCTGCAAGCAGCCATTATCGGGGCCAAGCGCAAGAAGCGGCAACAGATGCCATCATGGGTGTGAGTGGCAGACCAATTGCAGCAATAAGCAATTAAAGACATTTTAAGAGAACTTTGGATAAATGGCTAAAAAAATCACATATACAGTAACTTTTAAGATGATTTAATGGTTTATCACTTTTGACAAATAGGTGGCGCAGTTACCAAATTGATGTGATGTGGTCAGAGTGAGGTGACAATGACACATACAAAGTTTGGTGTCAAAATGTCAAGGCATTGCAGAGATAAAGACTTAATAGTCATTTTGGCAGCATGCCTCAACTTTGCTGCTGCGCTATACGAAAACGGTTTCATCTATCGACACGAAATCTATAACTTTTAGTCGGCACGGTCTGGAGATGATACGATTCGATTTTGGTGAAAATCGGAAAAACGGTCTAGGAGGAGTTCGAAAAAGTAGGTTTTGACTGAAAATCAAGATGGCGGACAGGAAGTTCGGCCAAATAAGGAAAACCTGGTATCTATGTTCTCAGCTTGACCCAAGGAATCTATTAAGACCAGTGGCACTTCAACAGGCAGATGTATTCAAAAGTTATTAACCTTTTTGGAAATTTTGTTATAACTTTTGACCACATGGTGGCGCTGTTTCGAAATATTTTTAGTACCTTCAGGGGATGGTGTTGTTGGCACATTCTGAGTTTCTTAATATTACATCAATGCATTTGTTTAGTATAGCATTTTATTTCACAAAACTCTATTGAAGTCAATGGGAATTTCATGTTTTGTTCTATTATAGCGCCACCAAGAGGCTCAGTCCCACAATTTTTTTTATGTGTCCTCAGAGTGAGCCCATACGTATGTGTGTCAATTTTGGTGAAAATATCTCAATTCACTTCAGAGTTATAGACATTTATATGAAAAAACACGTAAAAAATGACTGACACATGACTTTGTTTGAATTTTACTACCCCTTACTATCAATATTTTCGCATTTGGGCATTAGCGTATAGTCTATCGACCTATGTTTCCAAACTTCTGGCGGTGGTTTCGTCTCGATCGGACAAGCGGTTTCGAAGATATAGCCAAATGTTTTTTTCGCGCTAAATCGCAACGCTACACAAACCGTAAGACGAAACCCAGCATGTTTGGTATCGTTGGACTCGGCAACGATTCAGGAGCTCAAAAAGATGACTCTCGTGAAAATAAGTCGACCACACCCAAAGTTATAAGCATTTGAAAAAAAAAGTTCACCACTAGGTGGCGCTGTTTCGAAACTTCTCAGGCTCTTTCAGGGCATCGTACTGATGACCCATACCGAGTTTCGTAACAATTCGTTCATGCGTTCAGAAAATACAGCATTTTAGCACATAATTCAAAATGGCCGATAGACAAAATGGCCGATATGGACAAATTGGATATCAGTCGACTCGGCATGACGCCCTGAATCTAACAAGACCAATTTTATTATTTTTGGACAAACTGTTCAGAAGTTATAAGCAAAAATAGCCATTTTTCATATCTCCGGACCAGTAGGTGGCGCTGCGCCGAAACGCTGCATGTTGTCTCAGGTTAAGCTTGTGATGACATGTACCAAGTTTGGTGTCAATACGATAAAGCGTTGTGGAGATACAGCCTTAAGTCCGTTTTTGCGAGCGCTACGAAATATATGTTCGTGCGTTTATCAAAAACGGTTTGACGAATCAACATTATTCTAATAACTTTTTGTCGGCATGCTCTGGAGATGATCTGGATCAATTTTCGTGAAAATCGGAGCATCGGCCTAGGAGGAGTTCGAAAAAGTACGTTTATTGAACAATTCAAAATGGCGGCCATATTTTTATGAAGGGAAATGACGTCATATGGTGCAATCGAATCGTCATGAGCTCAGGAATCAGAGGAAAAAAGAATTTTTTTGATAGGCCGTACGGTTCAAAAGTTATTAGCATAATAAAAGTGAAACTTTGGACAGGTGGTGGCGCTAGAGGGAATGAGTTAGAGACACCAAAATTGGTGTATTTAATGTTGGGACTGTCCTCTATCAGAATGTCAAACCAAAACAACTTTCCCGCAAACGGTTCTATGGGCTGCCATAGACGCCCAGACGGAAGAAGAAGAAGCAGAATAATAATAATAATAATAAATATAGCTGCAAGCAGCCATTACCGGGGCCAAGCGCAAGAAGCGGCAACAGATGCCATCATGGGTGGGAGTGGCAGACCAACTGCAGCAATGAGCAATTAAAGACATTTTAGGAGAACTTTCGATAAATGGCTAAAAAATCATATATACAGCAACTTTTAAGATAATTTAATGGTTTATCACTTTCGACCAATAGGTGGCGCAGTTACAAAACTGATGTGATGTGGTCAGAGTGAAGTGACAATGACACATATAAAATTTGGTGTCAATATGTCAAGGCATTGCAGAGATAAAGCCCAAATAGTGCTTTTAGCATCATGCCTCAACTTTGCTGCTGCGCTATACGAAAACGGATTCATCTATCGACACGAAATCTATAACTTTTAGTCGGCACGGTCTGGAGATGATACGATTCGATTTTGGTGAAAATCGGAAAAAACGGTCTAGGAGGAGTTCGAAAAAGTAGGTTTTTACTGAAAATCAAGATGGCGGACAGGAAGTTCGGCCAAATAAGGAAAACCTGGTATCTATGTTCTCAGCTTGGCCGAAGGAATCTATTAAGACCAGTGGCATTTCAACAGGCAGATTTATTCAAAAGTTATTAGCCTTTTTGGAAATTTTGTTATAACTTTTGACCACAAGGTGGCGCTGTTTCGAAATATTTTTAGTACCTTCAGGGGATGGTGTTGTTGGCACATTCTGAGTTTCTTAATATTACATCAATGCATTTGTTTAGTATAGCATTTTATTTCACAAAACTGTATTGAAGTCAATGGGAATTTCATGTTTTGTTCTATTATAGCGCCACCAAGAGGCTCAGTCCCACAATTTTTTTTATGTGTCCTCAGAGTGAGCCCATACGTATGTGTGTCAATTTTGGTGAAAATATCTCAATTCACTTCAGAGTTATAGACATTTATATGAAAAAACACGTAAAAAATGACTGACACATGACTTTGTTTGAATTTTACTACCCCTTACTATCAATATTTTCGCATTTGGGCATTAGCGTATAGCCTATCGACCTATGTTTCCAAACTTCTGGCGGTGGTTTCGTCTCGATCGGACAAGCGGTTTCGAAGATATAGCCAAATGTTTTTTTCGCGCTAAATCGCAACGCTACACAAACCGTAAGACGAAACACAGCATGTTTGGTATCGTTGGACTCGGCAACGATTCAGGAGCTCAAAAAGATGACTCTCGTGAAAATAAGTCGACCACACCCAAAGTTATAAGCATTTGAAAAAAAAAGTTCACCACTAGGTGGCGCTGTTTCGAAACTTCTCAGACTCTTTCAGGGCATCGTACTGATGACCCATACCGAGTTTCGTAACAATTCGTTCATGCGTTCAGAAAATACAGCATTTTAGCACATAATTCAAAATGGCCTACAGACAAAATGGCCGATATGGAAAAATTGGATATCAGTCGACTCGGTATGACGCCCTGAATCTAACAAGACCAATTTTATTATTTTTGGACAAACTGTTCAGAAGTTATAAACAAAAATAGCCATTTTTCATATCTCCGGACCAGTAGGTGGCGCTGCGCCGAAACGCTGCATGTTGTCTCAGATCAAGCTTGTGATGACATGTACCAAGTTTGGTGTCAATACGATAAAGCGTTGTGGAGATACAGCCTTAAGTCCGTTTTCGCAAGCGCTACGTAAAATTTGTTTGTGCGTTTATCGAAAACGGTTTGACGAATCAACATTATTCTAATAACTTTTTGTCGGCATGCTCTGGAGATGATCTGTATCAATTTTCGTAGAAATCGGAGCATCGGCCTAGGAGGAGTTCGAAAAAGTATGTTTTTTGAACAATTCAAAATGGCGGCCATATTTTCATGACGGAAAATGACGTCATCGGGTGCAATCGAATCGTCATGAGCTCAGGAATCAGAGGAAAAAAGAATTTTCTTGATAGGCCGTACGGTTCAAAAGTTATTAGCATAATAAAAGTGAAACTTTGGACAGGTGGTGGCGCTAGAGGGAATGAGTTAGAGACACCAAAATTAGTGGACTTAATGTTGGGACTGTCCTCTATCAGAATGTCAAACCAAAACAACTTTCCCGCAAACGGTTCTATGGGCTGCCATAGACGCCCAGTCGGAAGAAGAACAAGAATAATAATAATAATAATAATAAGAACCGGAACAGATACAATAGGTGCCCGCACCTTTGGTGCTTGGCCCTAATAATAATAATAAGAACCGGAACAGATACAATAGGTGCCTCCGCACCTTTGGTGCTTGGCCCCTAATAAATAAAAGAATGTTTTAAACTATGTTTTACTTCTGATATAAACATTAGATTAAATACGCAATTCTCATTAATGGAGTTAAACACTTAAACTAGCCTACATGAAATCATTAATGAGAAGTCACAAAAAAAAATTATATTCAATAAATATTTGTTGTGGATGCAATGCTTTTCAACACGTTTCCTCTGGCATACTGTGTTTTAATGTTTTAACTACAGAGATTGCTTATGATAATAGCAGATTGTCTGAGAAAATATTTTCATGCAAATAATGCAAAACAAGATCTATCTGTTTCCATTAAAAAATACTATTTGGCCAGTGGAAAAGATTGAGAAACTTTCTCTGAAATGTATTTTACACTATTTGATTTATTTATTCAAAACAATTCAAGGATAGGCTACTAAATGATTTGTATTAATGTAATGTGACGGCACATCTGTATTTCCTATTTTCCTAATGTCTTGTACCGTTAAACATGTCATCATGTGGATGAATAATCATATGCAAATGATATGCAGATGAGGATATGCATAGTAAAACTAGGCGTTGTAAGCTCCATATATGGTTGTTTCGGGGTGGAGACGCATGTGCGCATAATCTTCCGCTGACTGGGATTTATAAAGTGAATTCTACGCAGGTTCTGCCGTACGAACGGTTTTATAAGTCTGAATATTTTTTTGCGTACGCCATTTTTGGCTTTCGGGCGCACGTACACTTTTAGTAAGGATCCAACTCACAGTTTTATAAATGAGGCCCCTGATGTAAAGCACTTCAACTTAATTAGACAGATGTGACTTCAATTGTAATGTACCAATATCTCCCTTTCTTTCAGGAGAATAAAGGGACCAATGCTTGGCATTCTGCACAATTTCTACTGAAGACAGACGCTAAGATGACTTTGGTTGTTTTTTGATGTTTATTTTCTCACCAAATGCTTCAGTGGTCTGGAACTGCCATGGTAAAATGTGATCAGCTGCCACAAGTTTAGGGGGTGGTATAAAGTCTTTAGGCTTGTTCTCTATGGACTCACTGAGGCAGCTTACCCTTTTTCTATTTGAAGCACAATAAGCCACTGTTCTTTGGACCCAGAGCATTGGCAAAGACCATTTACCATCCATAACTGCTGTTCATAAGGATTTTTCCCACTCTTTTATTTACTAGAACAATAAAAATAGAAAATACTCGGAGTTGGTGCCAAAAACAAATTCCCAAGCTTTACTAGGAGAATGTTTAGTGCTATCTATCCATCACTTAATGTGAAAGGTTTTTGCACATTATATGAGTTTTATTCAGAGCTTTACAGTTGATCAGGGAAAACTAGGGAGGTTTAATACGTTCATAATGGTCTTCTGTTGGTTGTTTACAGCCGTGTGTGTAAATATCTTGAGAGAGGCTTGTGCTTTCAAATGCAAACAGACTTTTTCTTTGGCTAACTTGTCTCATCATAGTGTCATCTTTCCCAAAAGTTTTTGAAAGCATCCAACATTTTTTCAGTCTCTGCATTTTCACTCTGACTTCAGCCATCTCTGTCTCTAAGTGCCTTAATCTATATACTTCCTCTGGGTAGGAGGGAGCGCTCTAGGTGTGCAGTGCAAAAAAAAAAAAAAAAATCTGCTTTGGTCAGGATTGTTAGTGGAAGAAATTGTTACCAGCTAGATTTAGACAGTCTAATACCTCAAACCCATAAATCATTTGACCCACCGGTTTGTTGGTAGTGAACAGTACTACCTCAGCATTGGCTGGGTGAGCGATAGATTTGCTTGTCTGACAACCAGATATCCCAGCTCAGATGTTTGATAAGGCAGGACTTTAATTTCAACAGTTCAGCCTGTTTTAAAAAAGCAACAAAAAACTGGCAGACAGTTTAGGTGGTTCATTTCCCCCCTATGAGACAGTCAGGTTTTATTTCATTGAAACAATGTAATGTGATTGATCAGATTCAGTCTTTCCCCGATGGTGTCTAATGCACAGAAATAATCGAAGTAATGTCTTTTACAACATATCAGCACACATGTTGAGATGAAATGGCAGCTGTAATAAAGTTGGTAGCTCTTGAAGTGTACACTTTTGTCCCCTGTTGTACGTGTTGAATTGTGCTCTCTGCCATGTGTTGTATTCAGTAGATGTATGTTTTACTGCAAGGATTTATGGGAGAATGGCCAAAGCTTTTTGCTCCAAATGTCAATGCCAGCCTATTCTGTCCCTTCTCTTTTAAACAAAATAAAGTCCAGCATATTCTCCAGATGTTTGTGTTTTTTTTCTAAATACCAAAGAAACTATGATTTTGTCATATTGACCTAATTGGTATTGGTACTGAATAAATATGCTTATTAATTTTTATAGTATAAGCAAGTATCCTATCTTTTTTTTCAACATTGTTTTAGGTTGATGTGTTTTTAAGCTATTTTCTATTGTGTGTCTTGAATCTCACCACCACCAGATAAATTCTCAGCTCGCTTGTATAAATGGCTGCATGCTATCACATTTATTCTTAATGTACATGGATTATTTAAAATAAGGTAAACAAGCCAGCTTTTCACACAAGCATTTTCCTATAATGTTAAAATTGTTTTTAGAATCAAAAAAGTATCTTTTGTACAATACTATTGTATTGTAAGAACAATAGTTAGAGCTAGAAATCTTGTTGGTGTCAAAAGCAATATTATAGACAAAGCTTTGATTTTTGTGCAGGATTTATTGGTCTTTCATTGAGCAGAAATTAACTTTAATGATTAAAATATTTTAATGTAAATATATTAAATGTATTTGAATGTATGAAGGAGGAACATTCTCAGTGTTTAAAATCAAAGAGAGTGTATCAATTTAATTCAGTATCACTAGAACACTATTGAGGATAAAACAAAAATGCAATTTAATTCATGATGAATACATAATTGTAATGCTCTCACAATTCTTATGATTTGTATAGGTGGAAACTTAAATCAGGGATATCTAAAAACCATATAAAAACATTTTCATTACTTTAATAAAATAAACATTCATTGGAATAAAATAATAATATATTAAAAACTGTATTTATTTGTAATGTAAACTGTTTAAAATCTGAATGGCAGATTAAAGATAATAAAGAGAATCCTATGACACCAATCCTATACTTGCTTTAGCTATAGTAAATAACATCCTGTCGTCTATTTTTAATGTCAATGTTTACAACAAAAAACATGCATGAATAAATTGCAAATGTACAGCCCCTCATACGCTCATACCCTTGAAGTGTAACTTTAGAGGAGTGTAGAATACACGCCACGAACCGTCGTATTTCCTTCCCCACCATATTAAGTAGCCAATCATCAGACAGTTGTGTGTTTTTTTATCCAATGATCTATCAATATAGCCGGAATGGGCGGGCCAAGACGTCGGTTACGTAGTCTGTCATCCTACCGGTGCCTCTCAGCCGTATAACTGGACTGCATTGCTAAACGTGAGTATAGCACGAGGCCTGCAAATAGTTACATAAATTATAGTCATACACTTGCTATAATTAGTCGGTCATGTGTTGATAGAAACGACTGTCCAGCTAGCGTATAATACATCTTCTTTCGTGTGTCTCATTTAGAAATGTGCCAGTCTTTCTTTTTTCACACGTTAGCTAGTTAGCTAGCATTAACCTTAGCTTACTTGCTATTTAGCCAATGAGGCGTGAATGAAGCTCCACATGCTAGTGCACACTTTTCTCTAGTGAACCAGATTCTAGTCGTTGCTGTGCATAAAGAATTGGTGTTCATATTTAGGGAGTCGCAGCTGACTAACGTTACTCGCTGGTTGTCTAAACCTGGAGAGATCAAGGTTTTCAGTTGGCAGTTGTTAGAAGTAGAACTATGTTGTTTATTGACAGTATTCTTTCGATTGTAGAAACGTGACCTTTTGCCCTATGATTGTTGTCAGTGGAAATAGATAATCCTGAAGTTAATGAAAGTGTTATAACATTTAATGTAATTTCAATGTTATCATACTGTTGACTTGTCCTTCAGCATGGGCAGTGTGTTGGCTGCCAGCTCCCCAAACCCTCCCCCGTCCTCAGGGGGTGGCAGTGCCCCAGGGAGTGCAGGTCTAGTGACGGTACCACCAGGTTTCACTATGCCCCCAGTGTCTGCAGTCCCACCCTCCTCAGGCACACTAGGGCAGCCCGGGACAGATGCAGAGGCCTCTCGCCCTAACCCCGGCACATTTGAAGAATGTCATCGCAAATGCAAAGGTTTGTCTATCTGCTTGGATTGCTCCTGTGGTCCCGCAATCTATGTTCTGTTAACTTAGTCTTTTTGTCTGCTTCTCAGAGGTCTTCCCTGTGCAGATGGAGGGGGTACGCCTGGTTGTCAACAAGGGCTTGAGTAATCACTTCCAGGTCAGTCACCACAGTGTGAATGGGATTTGCAAGCTCTTGTTCTTCTTAGAATTGAAAGATCAAAGGACAACAACATATATACATAGCCTACAAGTTTGGAATAATTAAGAATTGTTAAAGTTTTTGAAAGAAGTCTCTTATGATCAGTCACCAAGGCTGTATTAATTTGATCAAATACAGTGAGAACAGTAATGTTTTGAAACATTCAAACAATTTAAATGAACCATTTTCTATACTAATATATATACGCTTTTTTTTTTAAATTCTGCAAAGCTAAGTTTTCAGCAGCCATTTCTACAGTCGTCAGTGTCATGATCCTTTTTGCTTAATATTTGAGGAAATCGTGATACACTATCTGTCAAAAGAGTGGGGTAAAATCGATGGAAACAAAGAGAATACTTTTAATCGGCAATGATAAATTAAATTGATCAATGTGAAAAGACATTTAGAATGCTTCAAAATATTTCAATTTTAAATAAATGCTGTTCATTAAACTCTCTATTCATCAAAGAATGCTGAAAAAAATATATCGTTGTTTCCACAAAGATATAAAGCAGCAAAAAAAAAAGTTTTTTTCAACATTGATAAGTACGGTGGCTGAGAGAGCTCAACGTGCTGCAACCTAAAGACGACGCATTCAAATAGAAAAAAAACGCATGCAAATAGAAAAAAACACCCGCAAATTAAGAAAACATCTTCGCGTTTCTGTATTTGGTTGTGTTGTGAGCTTTTGCAGCGTGTTTCTGTATTTGGTTGTGTTGTGAGTATTTGGAGCACGTGTGTTGTGAAACTGATGGAGATGTTTTCTTAATTTGCGGGTGTTTTTTTCTATTTGCATGCGTTTTTTTCTGCATGCATTTTCTTTAGGTTGTAGTACGTTGAGCTCTATCGGTCACTGTAGATAAGTATTAATAATAAGATCCATTAATAATAAATGATCACCAATTTCTGAATGATTGTGTGACACTGAAGACTGGAGTAATGATGCTGAATATTCAGCTTTGCCATCACAGGAATAAATTATGTTTTAAATATATAAAAATAGAAAAATGTTTATATTTTTATATTTCATAATGTAACTGTTTTTACTGTGTTTTTGATCAAATAATTGCAGCTTTTGATAGCATAAGAGATCAATCCATACTTTTGACTGGTAGTGTATAACATCTTAATTTGCTTCCTCAGGTTAGTCACACAATTACTCTAAGCACCTTGGGGGACTCTGGTTACAGATTCGGAGCCACATATGTGGGCAGCAAACAAACAGGACCTGCAGAGGTGAGTGCCTTTATTACATTTGAACTAACAGGCTGACAGAAATTAGATTTTTGATTTTCTGTCAACTTGCTACACCATTATTGTTTCAGAATGAAAAGATTAGTAGGATGTGATGTTCACAACTCACTTTTTTTTTGTCTGCCCCCCCAGTCTTTTCCAGTTATGGTAGGTGACATGGACAACACAGGCAGTCTAAACGCACAGATCATCCATCAGCTGACCAACAATGTTCGCTCTAAATTGGCCATTCAGGTATGTACAGCTTTGCAGTCATGTTCGCTGGTTGCAGTCAGAATTTTAGGAAATAGAACAAATTATGGTCCAGTAGATCTTGCACATTCCTATAATTTGGTGAGAAGAATTCAATTGTATTCTTTCTTGAGATTTAAGAAGTGTTTTTTTTTTTTTTAACTTGTTCTGAAAAGCAGTGCTGCATAGTGTATTGTTATTAAATGCCTGACTAAATTATGGGTTACAGACACAGCAACACAAGTTTGTAAACTGGCAATGTGATGCAGAATATCGTGGCGATGACTTCACAGCTGCTGTTACCCTTGGCAACCCAGATGTTCTCGTTGGATCTGGTAACAAACTTGCATTCGCTATTGACCATGACGGTCAAGCTCCAAAAATGACTATATAAAAAGATTTTAGGTTTTTTTTCACTCTATAATCCTAATACACACTACCGCTAACAATTTTGGGTCTGAAAGATTTAAAAATATATATTTTTGAAAGAAGTCTCTTATGCTCACTGACACTGCATTTATTTGATCAATAAAATAGTAAAAACTGTAATAATGTTTATTATTATTACAATTTATTTGGTAAAATTGAAAAAATGGTAATAAGTTTATTTAACATGTAGTTTAAATAAAAAAAAACTTAATATATTAATCTAAAAATAAGATATTGCATAATCTTCACTGTATGGATTAAATATAAATGTATTCTTATTAAAGCTAAAAACAAAAGTATTCAGTCAACAGTAAGTTATTTTCTCTTTTGTTTGCTTCACATTAAAGGGATAGTTCACCCAAAAATGAAAATTGTCATCACTTACTCACCCTCGTGTTGTTCCAGACCAGTATGAGTTTTTTTCTTCTTCTGCTGAACACAAAAGATGATATTTTAAAGAATGTTGGGAACCAAACAGTTGGCAGTAGCCATTGATTTCCATAGTAGGAAAAAAATGCAATGGAAGTCAATGGCTACTGTCAACTGTCTGGTTCCCAACATTCTTTAAAATATCTTACTTAGTGTTCAACATAAGAAAGAAACTCATACAGGTTTGAAACAACATGAGGGTGAGTAAATTATTACAAAATGTTCATTTTTGGGTGAACGATCCCTTTAATGATGATCCCTTAACTTTCACTTGAGACAAAACTGGCAGTGTTTACAATGATACTCCACACGATGGGCAATTTGACCATTCAAGCGCAATAAAACGTGGGGGAAAAAAATCCTGATCGCATGCTTTGAGACTTTTGTCTTTCTGAGCACCGCATTGAGCTCTTTTTCACTGCTTATTGTGCTTAACACTTTTTAACATCAAGCATGTCCCAAATTTGCCATTGCCTGCTGAGAGGGGAGCTTTTTGTGCACGCACTTGTGCAGTGTAGGTCCCGTTTATGTTCGGTTTCATTCATTTCATTACTCTAAAGTGTTCATAGTGCTATATATTTACATACTGCGATATGCACAACATAGTAATATCTTTAAGGATAGACTTTTTATACTGTGGTAACAAAATATATATATATATATATATATATCATAACACCCAGCCGTAGTAGGAGCTCACATTCATGTTTCGTCTGATAGGTATCATCGTTGCGCACTACCTCCAGTCCTTGTCTCCTGCTTTGGTATTGGGGGGCGAGCTGGTCTATCACAAGAGACCAGGAGAGGAGGGCACTGTCACATCATTAGTGGGCAGGTACACAGGTAATCATTTCCAGATCATTCTTTATCACATTTTATTCAAGGTCTGGCAAAAGTCATAATTTGATTAAATGTACAAATTGGATCTGCTACCTTTTCATCCTCAGGTAGTAACTATGTCGCCACGTTGACTGTTGGAGGAGCTGGTGCACATGCGTCATACTACCACAAAGCCAATGACCAGGTACTTCATATATAGATGAATTAAATGACAGGTCTGTTACTCAAGATAAGACTCGTTGTCTGAACTCACTCTTTGAATCTGAAAACCTCCCACAGCTCCAGGTTGGGGTGGAATTTGAGGCTAGCACACGGATGCAGGACACAAGCATGTCGTTTGCTTATCAGTTGGATGTACCCAAAGCAAATCTGCTGTTTAAAGGTATTGGAAGGCTTTTCTTGAACTGTTTCAAAAGTTGAGGTCTGGTTCTTGAATCTGATTGGCTGAGAGCCTTTTAATCGGCCATGCGATATTTTACCAGTATCACCATGGAAACTGTTTCACCATTTGTATCACTCCGCTTGCAGCATTTCTTATAGCTGTGTATGGCGGACGAGCAAACCATCATAATTTTACAAAATCTACTATTGTTGTGTGACGGTAGTTTTACGAGTTTTTACTGATTTTGTGTGCCATTAGATCAGTTGCAGTGACTTTTGTATTGAAAGGGCTTGAAAAATTTTGTAAACAAGGACGTTGTTTTTACTTTAAACAACACCTTATAAGACTTACAAATGCATTACCTAGTGCTGTCATGGGAAATCCCTTTAACTGTTCAAGGGACAAAGACAAAGATATTGCTTTCTGCAGACATTCAAACTGATTTTGTGATAATGAATAAAAGATTGACCTGAAGAATATCAGTTGATGCAGATAAAGTAAAGCAGTAAAAACTCGTTAAGTAAGTCTCTCATAATACTCTACTATATAAAATACAATAAGCTTCAATAAAGCAACTCTGTGTTTTGTTTCCAGTTTTAGAATTCGTAACAGGCTTGGGCTCAGCTGTTAAACTGTCAGCTTGGCAGTGATTGCCTACGGCCGAATCACAGCTGTGCTGATATAGAGCGATATTGCTCGTGTGTATGTGTATATATACATATATTCATATGTGCATACATGTAAGGAAACAGTGCTGCGCAGAGGAAACACAGTGCATTTATTTGGCTAAATTGCAGTCTTTGTGATATGAAAATCTCACTAAGCTATATCACGATTTTGGTTTTATTTCACAGAATCATGCAGCCCTGCTTATTCCATGTTTTGTTCTACTGTTGCTTACCTATCCTCTTCAACATTGTTCTTCAGGTTCTTTAGATAGCAATTGGGTGGTGGGAGCGACGCTGGAAAAGAAGCTGCTTCCCCTTCCTCTATCATTAGCTCTAGGCGCCTTCCTTAACCACCGCAAGAACAAGTTTCAGTGTGGCTTTGGTATCACCATCGGATAGAACCACCGTGGCGATTTCAGAATCTCAACAGATACAACCCTCCACCACGCTTGGACTGGTGCAAAGAGACATGGGGACATGGACCAACACTGAAGCGGACTCAGAGATTCCCAGTATTCGTGCGTTGAACCTTCACAAGGATGGACCAGGACAAAGAGCTCGCAGGACTGTCCAACAGAGCTCTCATCAATATAAATGTTCAGTTATCTGATAAACAGACAGTCACATAAGGTTTGTTTTTAAATGCACATCATGTGGAAGAACAATGTCCGATGCATGTAACATTAAAGGTGTTTTTGAAGAAAGTGCATATCCATATTCAAAATATACTTCATTCAAATACAGTCAGGTAATATGGAGATGCCTTTGCTCTTTTTTTTTTTTTTTGCCTTTGTTGAGACAAAATTATTCTTTTGGCCTTTACACAAGACTATTTTCTTAAGGGCAAAAGACAAATTTTTTGATCTATAAACATAAACCATTTGTTTTGGTCTATATAGATGTTGTCATACGGATTGAGTGCTCATTTTTCATGTAAGAATTAAAAATGATTTAATCTTCAATAATATACTCCATGAAATGCTGTTTGTGATGTCAAAATTATGAAAATTCAATGCATGGGAAGCTCTTGGTTTAAGACTAAGTGATGGGTTAAGTTGATGCCTGTGTCCCTTTTGCCTGGTTTCACAGACAATGCTTAAGCTAGTCCCAGACTAAAATGCATGTTTGAGCTGTTTTAACTGAAAGCAACTTGCACTGACATATCTTAAAATATGTCAGTGCCATTGTTTTGTCTTAAGATGCACATCAGTAATATTTTTTTCTAAGGCACATTTATAAAAGCTACTTGAATGTCCTAATTGAACTATGGATTACTCCTGGCTTAATCTAAATCCTGTCTGTGAAACCAGGCCATAGTCTCATGAAATAACTAGTCACAGAACCATCTAAGACGTTTGACCATGAGATCCTGTTAGATGTCTGTTAGGGTCTTTGGGGCAAATTCAGATGCTGGTTTCATATTGACTGGGCGTAACCAATCAGACTGTCCTTTTTATGTCTTAATGTGTGTCTCTGAATTTCCCACATAGACAAATTTCCAAAGTTTGTATTTTTTAGTTAGTTGTACACAGTTCAAGGTTTTTGGGGCAGTCAAGGAGTTGAAGATACTGTAATAAACCTGTAAAATTTAGGCTGGTTTTAATACCCGGTGTCTGGCTTTGTGACATGGAGTAATATAAAACAGGCTTTTGGCCTGATTCTAATGGATTATTTTACAGTGCAATTGTTGAATAAATATCTGGTTGTGAATTGGGTTTTGAAAGGAAGCAGGTTTATATTTTGTTGACAGATGAAAAGAGTCCTACTCTCATTGACTAAGGATTGCAGGATTACATGTATAGGTAATCTGTGGTTTGACAGTGAGGCAATATGAAAAAGAACAAATATTTCTTGTTTATTGGAAAAAAGTCAGCATTGGTAAGCATAGTGCATTATATTTCTATTACAAACATGAACTTCAAATGTGTTATATATTAACTATAACACAAATCATATCCAGATCTAGATTTAAATTTTCAGGCAAATAATTTTAAACAGAACAATTAGGAACATCTGCGGGACTGATTTAGTCCGATTAAGTTTTTCCGCTCTGTCTCTTGTGGTTCTGGATCATTCTCTTCATAACCAAGTCCAACTCGAGGTCCGACTGCTGAACATCTCTGTTATCACAGCCAATCTTCGGACAGCTATGAAAAATAACAGAAAAGTGGGTAACAGTGCCTGTTTTATACACTACTGTTCAAAGGTTTGGGGGTCAGTAAGATTTTTTTTTTTTAAAGAAATTTAGACTTATTTAGCAAGGATACATTAAATTGCCCAAAAGTACTAAAGACTTTACATTTTACACTTTTACAAATTTATATATCAAATAAATGCTTTGAATTTTCCATTTTAAAAAATCCAAGATGTTTTTCCACAAAACTATTGAGCAGCACAACTGTTTTCAACATGTTTCTTGAGCACGAAATCAGCACATTAGAATGATTTCTGAAGAATCATGTGACACTAAAGATTAAAATAAATACATTTTTTTAAATTATTATATTACACAATATTACTGAGGTTCTTTTTTTTTCTTTTTTTTTCAGAAATATTCAAAAAATCTTACCAATCCCAACATTTTGAATGACAGTGTCAGTGTATTAAGATAAAAATTATTATTTTTTTTTTTAATTAAAGTTTACATTGACACTGGGCTGGTGGCAGGATATGTAAATGAATGAACTGTATACTTATTTGGGACAAGATAAAGCCAGAACTGAGCAGTGGCTACATACCGAAATGTCTTCTTATTTTTGTGCCTGGCCTTAATCATTTCAAGTACAGCCTCTTGATCATAGTAATGATTGCATATCTTGTTTTTCATTGGATTGACCATCTCAACCTATCAGAACAAGAGAAGGTAAAAATAACATTTCTGTAAGTTTATTATTCATGCAATACAAATACTACATAAAAATACCACCACAAATGTGAACTTTTAACTCGAGCCATAACATCTTGTGCACTTGATCAAGTGTGTGTTTACCTGGGTGAGAGGGCAGGTGAAGTTTGTCTGGCTCTGTGTAACAGCAATGTCCTCATCCAGTTCCTCGTTTTCGTTCTCATCTGCAGTTTGACCTGCTGCATATACATATATGTACAAATACACATTGAGGAATGGCATCACTTCTGACACGTTTTTTGTGAATGCTGTGCTGCAAGAAGTTTTGTGTCCCACCTTGAATGGCATATTTCCTGACACTGTCTTTGAAGGCAACCACCTTGCTGTGCCTTTGCAGGTCTGCGTCTGAAACTCCAGCCATTAATTCAGTGAAACGGCCCTTTACAGAGTTTCTCAGATGAACCATGGCCTCTGGAGGTTCTTGTCTGACCTGCAGAACATATGAGAGAAAGCCAGGGTGGATCAGTGGGTGACTTGACAAAGACTTTGTGTCAATAGTCAGCAAGACAAACCTGGGTAGTCATCTCATCAACGGAGTCCACAAAACAATTGATTTCTCTGTCCAGTCTGGAACACTCCAGAATCATGTCCTCCAGTTTCTTTAGAGCTGAACTGTTATCCATACCTAAAATTCAATAAAATGGTACATTTTGAAAAGTATGTCTAATAAACAAAAGATAATATTTGGGACAAAGATAAATATATGCATCATTTTAAGACATATATAATAGGCAAAAAGAGATTAATCAGGCTTACGCATCTTGTGAATATTATCAAAATCAGGTATTTACGCTACCGTTCAACAGTTTTTTGTATCTGAAAGAAGTCTCTTATGTTTACCAAGGCTGCATAAAAACTGTGAAATATATATTTGTTTTAAATAATTCTATTTGAATATACTTAACATTTTTAATGAATTCCTGTGAAAGCAAAGATGTTCAGCATCATTACTCAAGTCTTCAGTGTCACGTGATCTTTCAGAAATCACAGTAATATGCTGATTTGGTGCTCAAGAAACATTATCAATGTTAAAAATAGTTCTGCTGCTTAATATTTTTGTGAAAACCATGATAAAAAACAGGTTCAAAAGTTCAAAAGAATAGTATCTATGTGAACACTGTAACATTATAAATGTCTTTAATTTTGATCAAGTTCATGTATCCATGCTGAATAAAATTACTTATATATATAGCTAGCTGTTAATTGTTGATGTAAAAAACGGATAAACATTGGATGCTCACCTTGTGCTTCGACTATTCCCAGCGCAACGTCTGATATCATGTCCATACAAGCTCCAATATCTGTTTGACATGACTTCAGAGTGGATACGGTGGACTGTACTGAGCTCAGAGACATCTCTAGAAGGCATTTGACTGCTGGAAAAGAAATAAACACAAATTCAACCCACAAACACACGTGCAGCTTTATCATTCACTTTCACCTATTTTCACAAAAGCGCACTGGAAGGAACATTAAAAATCGATAGTGCACCGAAAAAAAATTATATCTCCTGTTCTTTGAACCTGTATGACTTTCTTTTTAAAATGGAACATAAAATCGATGTCGGACAGAATGAGACTTTCATGTTAGTCATCACCATTCACTTTTTTTTTTACATGGAAAAATATATGAAAGTGATTGGTGACTGAGGCTGGCAGTCCCAAACATTCTGCCGAACATTTTTTTTTTTGTAAATCAGGGAAAAAGAAAGTCATACAGGTACCGTTTAGCACAACATGATGAGTTAAATAATGGCATTATTTGTATTATTTAGTCAACTCTTAAACAAAACATATTATGAACGTATTACCCTACGTGGTAATAGCATTTCGACACATTAAAATGACTTATCTGCGATATTTTTACAAACATAATAAAAAAATTCGCTTTACCAAAAATACCGCCACTAGGTTAACTAGTCGTTTCCGGTTTCAAAACGCCTTGAATGACACGTCAATATAAAAGACTTCTAACGATTTTATAATCATAACGTAGTCTTAAACTATTCACTACGTTGCACATAATTGTGACAGAGTTTGTAACAAAAAAAACTATATCGCTGACAAAACGCAAATTTTTTAAATATCATCATTTTTTCGACTTCGTATAAACTCCATATTTATTTGCGTGACTGTTAATTTGACAGTCAAATTGAACGGAAATTCGCAACAAGGACGCGTCTGTGCGCGGCCACGTCATGTAAACTAAACGGGAAAGGAGTTGCGTACACCAGGGTAACCAAAATAGAAGGAGACTGAAACAGCATTTCTGCATTGTGATCACAGTTTCGTTTGTTGCACCTGCTCATTTTCCAAACCTGCATCGGCGGAGAACCGACAGAGAATCTACAGGGTCTTAAATCATATGGCAAGATGTCAGATATCGGGGACTGGTTTAAAAACATCCCTTTCATCACCCGTTACTGGTTTGCTGGCTCAATTGCTGTGCCGCTAATAGGAAAGCTGGGATTAATTAGTCCTATGTATCTTGTGTTATGGCCGGAGGCATTCTTTCATAAATTCCAGGTAAGTTTGGATTAAACTAAACAGTACAGAGACTTTAGACAACAGCAGCGATAACACGGCCTTGTAACTTAGGCCTCATCCTAAGTAACGTTACACAGATGCCCCACACATTGGGCTACTTTGCTGTAGTAAGCGCTTGTTTTTGATGACATAAACATATTTTGTCAATGGTCGATGATTATGATTTTTTTTATGGTTTTTTTGATTAGCATTTTATGCTATCTAGTCTGGTTGCGTACACACTACTCACGATTGCCTCAATTACATGTTTTTGTGTTATTATATTTTGTTTTACATTAGGTAGCTCTCATGTTAGACATTAAAAGTTGTCGAAACGAGTTCATGCGATGTTTAACTATAATGCAGAATAAGAATCGTAAGAGATGGCAAAACCGTAACACATGGGCAATATGTGCATCGACAATATTCTAACATATGTAATCCCACCCTCCATCTGTCAAGTCACCATTACAATTGTTATACTGGAGCTATATTATAAGGTTGAAAGCCAGAAAACACCGTTTGATTTAAAGGTTGCGCACTCACAGAAAAGCAAAAGCCGTAACATTGAATGCGTCCCAGCCTGATCTGTGCTGAACCAATGACAGCGGAGTACGCGTCTGGAAACTACTTCCGGGACAATAAGACTGCTAAATTATTATTTTTTCTTTGAAAAGCCCTTCTTATTGTGATGTCAAAAGAAAACGTTGTTTACTATATATGATTAGAAAATATTTTAGTTTTTCGCAAGTTAGTTAGTTTTTTTAGAATATAATATAATTAATATTGTATATATTTTCCACGTTGTGGAGGTCGGCTTTTCTAATGTCTAATTCTAACCGTATGACTAAACTGTAAAATATTAAGCTTTTTAAATATGTAATTAATCATGGTCGCTCATTAATCATCATTTAATGTTTTCGGTGCCAGTAATTTCCACCAGGTGGCGCAAAGCTATTTGTTTGTGGGCTAAAAGCGTAAAACAATGTGATTGGTGTTTATAAGTCTGGGGTCTATGGAACAGTTTAGAGTAAAACAGTGGAATAAATAATAGCTTAATTAAAATTAACAATTAAATACTACATTTAACAGTGCAGTACTATAGTGAGTAGGAAAACACGTCATAATATATATATATATATATATATATATATATATATATATTATATAATATATATATATATATATATATATATATATATATGTAATATTTTAGTATTTTCCAAATAATATTTTACACATAATTATAATCTTAATTTTTCATCATATAAATTGGATCTTTATGCATGAAAATTATAGCTGCCATCATATGAGGATGAGTGTATTTGGCTGGGTCTGTGAATCTAAAAGATTGAAGCCCCCTGTTTTAAAAGCTGTCATGCAAATTGCACCATTCCCCTAAAAGTTATTTTATAATGTGGAATACCTGGAAACCCACATTAGTGATTTTTGTGGCATTTAGCATATCTCTATGTCCTTAACAGTGATTTTTTACTGTCGGTTGTAGGCTAATGTAGCTTGTAAATGTTTCCTATGACACCTTTTTTGTGAGTGATGCACCTGAAATTCAGGCACCTCTGCTAATTAACCCCTGATTCATTTTTGTAGCTGCAATTTTAGTTGTAATTTAGTTACTTAGACATTGAGCTCCTATTAATATGGGGTTTCTGTGCAGATATAGGCAGAATATAGAGTGAGGAATAACACGATACAGTACAGATAAGCTTTAAAGCGTGTATATTGCCAAGCTAAGAGCAAATAGCTTTTTGTCAAAGTGAACCAGTGCTCACATTGGCACATTTGTCTTGTGAAGGAACCATTTAGGCCAAATAAACCTCTTCCCGTCCTCTCACAGCATACCAATCCTGCTGTGCTTTTTAACCCACTTTTCTCTGCGCTGCAGTGCACAGAGGTCACCTCTCCACACAAGTGAGCTGGCGTGATATATGCTGCAGTGCGCGAGGGGGCCGCTGGACTGCCTGGCTACCGCAGAGCCAACATCAAAGCATTGCTGCTCAGCGGATTCACAGTGCCCCAGACCCAAAAACCCTGCTAGCTCAGAGTTTCTGTGTGTGCCGGAGGGAGGAGAGAAAGCACTAGAAGTGAAGGAGGGAGGGATACAGGGAAAGGGAGGAGGACGAGACAGCCGGAGACTATAGAGAGGGAGAAAGTGTGCATGTGCATGTTGAGAGAAAATTAAACACCAGAGAGTTTTTTTTTTTTTTTAATTGTGCAGGGGTGTGTGTTTGTTTACTAACCCAGTTTTCCTAGACTGGGAATTACAGAATAGTTCTTGATAACAGACCAGATGAGTGTGTGTTCCTCTCAGAGCGTAATGTCTGGGGTAATAGCTAATCATGCTCAGGCACGTGGATAGTGAATCAAATCTGCAGTACTGTAAGCCCTTACAGGTTGATTGAACTTAAAAAATTTATGGAAACTCGTTGCCCTAAAAAAGTTAATTTTGTATTGTTGAAATAACAGCATATTTTAAGTTTAATGTACTTAAGATTTCAAATGCATTTAATTGAAAACTTTTAGTTCATTGAACTAACAGTTTTTAATGCAATTCAATTTAAACTTTAGGTACATTAAACTTAAAATATGTTGTTTTTTCAACAATACAAAATTAACTTTTTTAGGGCAACGAGTTTCCATAAATTTTTTAAGTTCAATCAACCTGTAAGGGCTTACAGTTTCCATAAATGTTTTAAGTTCAATCAACCTGTAAAGGCTTACAGTTATGCACAGACAACATATGACTAGTTCATCCAGACTACAATCTGGATGAATGTTGTGAGTAGACAGAACCCAAAACTTTAATTTAAATATAGCTATTTGATTTAATAATGATTTAATAAAGATACACCTGCATTACAAATAACGACAAAGTATAGCAATCATTTTTTTGAACTTTCAATTTATTTTAATTCACTTATCGAAATCAGTTTTCAAAGACTGACAAAAACAAAGAAAGAACGATTCTGAAAGAGAACCAGAAGAACTTACATTTCCAGATCATCTTGATTAGCCTTGCTTTAAACTTGAATCTGCAGAGTAAAAAAAAACATTATATTGCTTTTTACATAAGAAAAAAATTATATATTTTTTGATCTGTTATCTACTAAATTTATATCCAAAATAAAGTACTATCTAGCTAGAAAAATGCAAGAAAAATGCAAAAAAATGCAATACTTACATTTCCAGATCATCTTGATTAGCCTAGCTTTGAACTTGAATCTGCAGAGTAACAAAAAACATTAGATTGCTTTTTACAAAACAAGAAAAAAATTATATCTTTATTGATCTGTTATCTACAAAATTTATATCCAAAATAAAGTACTATCTAGCTAGAAAAATGCAAGAAAAATGCAATACTTACATTTCCAGATCATCTTGATTAGCCTTGCTTTGAACTTGAATCTGCAAAGTAACAAAAAACATTAGATTGCTTTTTACATAACAAGAAAAAAATTATATCTTTTTTGATCTGTTATCTACAAAATTTATATCCAAAATAAATTACTATCTAGCTATCCATTTATTTATTTAGCATGTCATGATACACTAGACTCGCATTAACTGAAATGTAACTTACTGTTAGCTAACACCACGCTGATGAGCACGAGGTTGCTTTTCTTTGGCTAGACTACATAACTACATGGGGTAGTATTTCTTGCGGGCAGTCGAATTTCAATTTAAGCTACGTTACTTGTTTAATACTTCACTCAGAAAGAAATGTAAAAAAATCTAAAAGGTTAATGATAAAGTTGCGCTTTAAGCCACGTTGAACATTTCTAATATGGCAAACCGCCAAGATGCAAAAACACCATCGAAAAAATATATCGTTTTACACAACAGACGACATTTTCGTTCATTTATTTAATGAGAATTATTGATCAAAAAAGGTTAAGCATTAGATTTTAAATGTGACGATCCCAAAGAGCATATGTCGTATCAGAACTAACTTATAAAAGTGTCGGTTGCGACTGATCGATATAACACGATGGTGAACGTTAACATGTAAACACAGCCTAAACTTACATATAGTTTTACTGGCTAAATCTTATACATCTCATTTATATATGTGTTATAACGTATTCGCTGTTTCAGACCAAAATGTGCTACTACTCACCAGCAAACGTGCATGATGCAAGTCCAGATCATAGACTGTAAAAAAGAGGTCCAAAAAAACAGACGAAAATGCGCGCTCCATCCATGTCTGACGTCAGTTAAAAGAGCCAATCAACATCTTCCTTGTATTGCGTTGCATTGACAACAGACTAAAATAAGCTAAGTTAAGTACATTCAATCTAAACAATTCAATAGAATGAAAAGTATCATGCAAATCGTACAACAAACTAAAAACATGGAGTAATTGTGCAAACATTTTGGAGTTTATGTTTATTGTACCCAAGTAGTTTGAATTAATACAATTTCAGGGATAACAGGATGCCACTTTTATCATAAAATTCAGGCAGTGCTTACAAATTGTGACTGCTGAGTATTCTCAGTGCCTGTTGGTTTTCTATACCATCCTCTACTGCAGTTTACGTCTGTATCTATTACGTTTAATGACTAACTTGATACATCTGTTTTAATAGGCCAGAATCTCTGGGCATGTCCAACAATCACTAATCATTTTTCTGTGCTCTCTCAACAGATATGGAGGCCGTTATCTGCAACGTTGTATTTCCCAGTTGGCCCAGGGACAGGTTTTCTCTACTTGGTTAATTTGTATTTTCTCTACCAGTACTCCTCGAGGCTTGAAACAGGTAGCTTCTGTGTTCCTAAATATATGAAACCTCTAATAAGAATAGCGTCTGACTGGACTGAAAAGTGAACGTAGTATTTTTTTAAGTTGCGCTGGTCATCTTAACTGCAGTTATGTCGTCTGCAGTTGGATTGATTCTGATTGTCAGTAAATGTTTTGTAAATGCTGAAAAATTTGTTCTCGTAGTGATTACAAAAATAGTTTCTCTGTGTCGTTATTGTAATAGCTGTGATGTGGACTTTCTATTCTTAGAATTAGTACAATTATTAAAACTATAGCTAAAATTATCACTATAGTTATCTCCCTTTTAAGTCCCAGTTACACCAATGCTGATAGCTTTATAAATATTATAATCAATTGATATGGATGCGGATATAGTTATTATAGTTCTCTTTATAGTTATCGTTCTTGGTGTGAACAGCCTTTTTATACCAATGCCTAGTGGCGTGGATGTTTTCACTTAACTGATGCCGTTGTAAAAATGCTCTAATCACTGTCATGATAATAGGGGGATTACCAAAATAAAAGAAGAACTTTTTATTTGGTCATGGGATTTCAAAATGGCGCCCCTCTTGTGGTGGCGGGTGCTCCATGTAAAATAAAATAGCTTTAATTAGGCTTCTGATATAACTGCAGTCTTCATTTTCAATTCCATTTAAATATAGTTTTCAGTTATATTATGTTTGTGTAAAACTGGAAAACGGAGTGAGTACACCTTTAATGAGAGTAAATGAAATGATGAGAAGTGACATTCCATACTAATCATCATCTGTTCTCCCTTTCACAGGAGCTTTTGATGGAAGACCAGCAGACTACATGTTCATGCTCCTTTTCAACTGGATTTGCATTGTTGTATCCTTTCTGCCATGTGCACGCTATACAGTAATATTTTTAAAGAAGTTCAGTTCAGCACAAATATTTTTCAATGTCATCAAATGATTTGCATCTGTGCAGCACATACACACATTACTGTAAATTAGTTCAGTCAGTGAAAGTGTCATGCTGAATTCAGCATTTTAGTATATTGCATTAAATGATTTAATATTCTCTAAGGATGTTTTTTAACTTCCACTGTTCCACACAGCACGCAGAAGCTTTTCTTGGAAGCATGTGCATTTCCCTTTAACATTTGTAATTCAGATAACAGGTTTAATGATGGACATGCAGGTTAGTATGCCCCCCCCCCCCCCCCCCCTTACCCATGTAAAGTTTTGATACCTTTAAATTTAAACTATTTTATTATATTATATCAGTTAAAGGTTGATATAAATCACAGAAGCTAACACTGTAGACTTGCTGTCACATCATGGAAATTTCACGCTAGTAGTTAAAATAAAAAAATTAGAAATCTTATTTGATACTGAGTGTAATAATATCTTTTTAAGGCATATTTTTAGTATGTACTACCATTCAAAAGTTTGGGGTTGGCAAGGTTTGAAATTTCTTAAGCTCACCAAGGCTATATTTGATAAAAAAAAATATTTCAGGTATTGCAAAATGTAATTTATTCCTGTGATGGCAAAGCTGAATTTTCAGCATCATTGCTCCAGTCTTCAGTGTCACATGATCCTGCAGAAATCCTGCTCAAGAAACATTTATTATTATCATCAATAGTGAAAACAGTCACACAGCGACATATCTGTGGAAACTTGAATAGATTTAAGGAATCTGGTTAAAATATATATATATATATATATATATATATATATATATAGTAACAATGTAAGATCATTTTATTGTGTCCTTGGTGCAGTATACATTTCTTAAATATAAAGAAAATAACAAAATTCTAAATTTTGGGTCAGTAAGATTTCTTTTTATGTAAACTCTTTTCTTTTTTTTTATAGTGTATTGACACATTTAAGAACTCGTATTAAACTATGGTTATGGTACTATGGCCATATGTTTCTTATACGGAAAGAAGCTTTGTAGATTTGGAGCTGTCAGTTATGGAAGACAATATAAAAAATGCCCCCTGCCTCCCTTACATAATATTTTAATCATTAAATTGCCTAAAAAGCAAACATCTTATATTGTTTAAATGGTCATTAAATTAATACATTTAAAAACGTTTTTGTCTTTCTAAAAACGTGCTACTTAAACGAACGACAACCTTTCGTGATCTATCACTATTCTTCTGCACTCCTGGAATTTGCAGTTAATTAAGCTTTTTAATGTAATGTATTAGTTGTTTAAGGGACCGTTGCATGACAGTTAAAAACATCTTTTATCTATGTTGTGAGAGAAATTCTATTATGTTGTTTTATTTTTTTATTTCACTATTTATTTGTTCATGAATATCGGGTTGCTTGTATTTTGCAGCTCCTGATGATCCTTTGATCATGTCTGTTCTGTATGTCTGGGCTCAGCTAAATCGCGACACGATTGTATCTTTCTGGTTCGGAACCAGATTCAAGGTATTCAATACATTACTATAGTAATTTTAATTAGTTTTATATGAAATGCTGATGTGTGTTTTAATGCTCCACACTAAAACCTGTTAATTTTCACACTAACAGGCTTGTTATCTCCCTTGGGTAATTCTGGGATTCAACTATATCATCGGTGGCTCGTAAGAATCTCCCCTCACGCAGATTTCATGTTTAAATATGACAGTCATTTTATGTAGATGCTGCATAACAATGAGTCATCATAGTGGCATAATAATTATTGTAACCATAACCTTTTTTATTTCTTCAGTGTTGTCAATGAGCTGATTGGGAACTTGGTTGGCCACCTTTACTTCTTTCTGATGTTCAAATACCCCATGGACCTGGGCGGCAGGTCCTTCTTGTCCACCCCGCAGTTCCTGTGAGTATATTGGTTGCACAATGCTGGTGTCTTTTTATTAAATATTTAATTAATGAATCCATAGCTGAATGAAAGTGATAAGTGTTGAAAAGCCTCTTATGGTGCTTTATTGTCATATTCTTCATGTCATTTCCTTTTTCCCCTTAGATACCAGATGTTCCCAAATAGACGAGGAGGGGTGTCTGGATTCGGCGTTCCTCCGAGCAGGAGGCCTTTACCCCAAGAGCAGGCAGGAGGAGGCGGGGTGGTGGTGGGCGCCATAACTGGGGTCACGGCTTTCGTCTGGGGGACGACTAAAGCCTTTGACTCTTGCGTCAATGGATAAATACTGAAACTTCTTCCATCAATGCTGCAGAATATGGATTTTATATGTTTTTGGGTTCATTTGTGTTGCTTTTCTTCTGGCCCGCAAAGGAAAAGTGACGGGGGCTCTTTCCTAGCGTAACATTGTCCTCTTTACTCTCGATGTCATATCACACTGTTATTGAGTTTCACAGTGTGTACAGAAACTCTGCAAAAATATGTGCTGTAGCAGAGTTGGTGTAATTGTAGGAAATACAGGGGACTTTGATTGTTTCTCCCATATTATTACCACATCATTCAACATATGCAGGCTTCATGTTACTTGCTCACAGTCAAATGTAGCCGATTCATTTCTCTATGAACTGTTTAGTATCGATGGTCTGTTAGCATGATTGTTTAGGAATGGCCATGGATTTTATGTCTAAAATGTTTTTTTGTTTTTAATCACCTCATTTGTCTAAATTCATTAGGTTCAATTTATTGTAATGTTTCTTATGCATTGCATTTGTCAGTTAACTGAATTATCAATCAGAATCTGAACATGCAGATGAAAGTGCTGTGCATATTTCAGTCTGTTTGTTACATACATTTAGATGCATATTTCCATCTTTTTTTATACATTTAGATCCCAGCCTTGTAGTTTATCAATCAATCCATTTACAGTAAAACTGCCATCCATGCATTTTTCACACACAAGTTAATTTTTCCTCCGATACACGTGCAGTCTGACTAGCAAACATAAATTATTTGTACACTAGGCTTTCAGTACTATCATATTTGATTTAGTATGCACCAAACACGTTGGTTTAATATTATATATGTCCCTCAACACATTGTTTTGATAAAGGTGCTTTACAAAATCCAGACACCTTTGTGTGCATACGGTATATAACGGTGTGATATAGTCACATTAAAATTATACATGGTGATTTTGCCAAAATCCTTGTCAAATAAAATTTACTACTGTCCTAATCTACAAGCTTTACTAAAATGTCAGTTCAGTTTACATTTCTAGTGCTTCAATTATTGCCATTTCATTGCCATTTTTGATTACTGATGCTACAAATTATACAGCAACTGTGCTCAATATTTGAGTACATTGATTTCAGTGTCTTGAGGGACACACTCAGGATACAGGCGCCTTAAAGTTGTATTTAAAATTTGCAGCACCCTGAATGGACTCTTAATGTAAGGAAAATTAGCAGCTCCCGAATAAATGTAGCGGGGGTTTTTGTTAGTTCGTTTTTTAATTTTTTACTTTGGCAATGCTAACGTTGTGTAGACAATGAAACTCAGAACAGGCTTTCAATCATTTGTGTTTTATTGAATTACAGCAGACTGGTTCTTATAAAGAGCAAGCAGGATTCTTGGTAGCAGTACAGTATTCCTGATACATGTCTGAACATGACACTAAAAGCAGCAGCAGGAAAAAGAAATACACTTAAGCGAGCTGAAAGCAGTTCACAGCCGAGAAGTGGAAAATGGAACTATGCCTTGAATACCAGGAAAAGCCAACATGATAAGTATAATTTTGCAGTTACTGTAATATTGCAAAAAATTAGCCTATGACTACAAATAAACATGTGCTGTGCATCACTGTATTGTATTGATTTTGATTATGTCCACCATGTGGCTCTGTCCCCTTGGCGATAAGGTACAGTATGAGAGTGCAGGCAATGTGTTTATGGTCCAAAGAAAAGTCCATAATATCACCTCGTTTTTCTGGAATGAGATGGTTTTTATTGAAGCACCGCTTGCGTGCGTCCACTTGAAATGTTAAGTGCCATCGTGGACCACATTGTGTTTTATAACAGCTTTACCAGCAGGTGGGTTGATTTTGTGTCCTCGCAAAAATGATTGAACATTCCATTATAAGGGTCAAAAGAAATGTCTTGGGACTCCTATTATAAATGTAACAAAAGTCTCATCTTCAAAAAATTTTACAAATCTGTTGAAGTACAGAAAAAAATATTTACAAGGGCCCTTTTAAAAAACAAACACATAACAAAGCAGTCAAACTTTGGCACTCCATGGTCACTCTCCGGACAGTGTTTCACAGATGCTCCCAGTCCATCTCGTCTCTGATAACCTCAAGAGTCCAGATATGAGATCATTGGTTCCATACACAACGACAAAGGTCATTCCTTAATCATCAGGCCCATGTAGTTCAGTCATAGCAGCCTGTTTTCTTCTGCAACAGAACAAGCAACAAATGGCACTTGACTCACATAAATTATGGATGGAGGCTTGAAAATTGACACTGTCCCCTTCCCAACTAACACAAAATTTGGGCTCTGCTCAATGCTAAGCTGCTTTTCTAAAGGCTAAATTACAGACTGCCGACATCCTGGGTATCTTACAGCCACATCTGCTGCATTATCACGAGAAGCAGCTATTACTATGTGAAAGCAATTGTCTTGCACCTCCATTCAAAACATCAACCAGCTAGTTAAAATAAAATAAAACTATTACCTTTACAACTTCATCCCGTCACTCGATGTTCTGCTGACAGCACTTCAAGGTCTCGTGCCACTTTCTGTGCATCATAGTCTTTGCTGTCAATGTCAGCTGCCAGGGAAACCCACCTCTTACCATCTACACTTCCCTGTACATGTTCCTTGCTCTTGCTGATATCAGGCATGTTGTGGCCCAGTTTACTGGTGAACCATTCTACTATGTCCTGGTTGGTTAGTTTTGGCGGCTCTGCAAGCTTCTCAAAACCCTCCCCTTTTTGTACCTTTGCCTCTTGAAAGTGTCTTTGTAGGACACTCTGTGTCTGATCCGTGATCAACAAGCTGTTTTGTCCATTCTGTCTTTTGTTGCTAAGACTTTGAAATTGCTCCATCCAATCCAAAGTTCCATTCTTCAGAGCAGATCTGTTGTCCTTAAACCAGCGGACAATTTCTGTACGAGCTAGCCCTGTTTGGATTTCCAGTTGGTTGTACTCCTCTGGTGAGGGCCACTGGGTTTGTGCAAACACGTCTTTAAGGAGGCAGAGCGACTTGCCCTCAATGGCCTCTGGACACACTGAGGACGTGAGAATGGGAAGAGGTGAGTCCCTGACTCTGCTGTCCTGCTCATGGACTCCATTCAATGTACTCCTTTGAAGGTGATGCTCAAACCTTTTCGAACCCATCGAGTTGAGCAAGGCTTGCTCCAGGTTGTCACGTAGTGCACGGCGCTCCGCAAACCAGCAATCGATTTCATTTTTGGAGAGCCTGGTGTCTGCAACAAGGTGCTCTATCTCAGCCTGGGTTGGAAAGCTAGTCCTTTGGAAACTCTCCTCTAACTTTTTCATTTGCTCAGAGGATTTGCCTTTAACTCTCTCTAGTAGTGGAAACTGTGTAGCGACAGGCTTATGTGGTTGGCTGTCCTTTGAAGAGAAGTCTGTCTTAATCTGTTGCACTGACTTATGGTTTCCATGGCGCTGATCGCTGAACCATTTTTTGATCTCTCCCCAGGAGAGGCCAGTCGTCTCAATGAGACGATAAACTTCTTCATCATCAGGAAACTGGCACTGAGCATAGCTAGTGGTCAGCTCTCTGATCTGATCAGGGGTTTTCTCACAATCTGAAAAAAGACTTGGTGTTGGAGAGACAGACTTTGGAGTACTCTGAACGGACTGGATTATTGAAGGCCTCTTTATCTCTGGGGCAACCAGTGGTGCTGTATGGGGCCTCTTGACACCCTGTGGTATTTGATTTGTGACTGTTAGTGTGAGAGGAGAACTAGTCGGATTTGAGCCATTGGCAACTGGTGCCAACACTAGGCCAGATTGTCCAAGGACATGGCAAGAGACGGTCTGGATAAGGGGCTGTGAAGCTTTAGTGGACTGAGCTAACTGAGCAGGAAACACAGTGAATGCTTGTTGAACAGACTGAATCGTTCCATTGAACATTTTCTTTCGTGCTTCCTCAACTTCCTCAGGAGACCAGCTGATACCCTGTTTTAGCCGTTGGGTAGTGAACCACACTTTAATTTGTTCTTCAGGGTGTTTGGAGGCTGCAGTAAGCCAAGAGAGCTCTGCTTGAGTAGGGTACGGAAACTTGTTGAAGGAGGTGATGAGGGTCAAGTTGCCATCTAACGAGGGGTTGTATTTTGAAGTGTTCAAGGGGACGGCGATTTTTGGTACTAAGTTGTAGTTAGGTGGGCGCTGCAGAGATGGCATTATATGAGAGAGGCCATCTTTAAGAGTTGCATCTGGGATTATCACAGTCCCGTTCACATTCACTGCAGTAATTTGCTTTTTCGGGAGATCTTGAGCAAGTTTGTCCAGCGGACTATCGTCTTGTAACCGTAAACTATCTGCTTTGGACTTAGCCAGCTTAACAGTAGTGGATTTGTTTGAAGGAAAAGCAGTAAAGTCCTCTCCTGACTGAGGGCTGGTTGTATCATAGATGACTGCACAGTTTGAACCTTCGATTGTCTGTTCTAGAATGGTCTGACTGTTTAATTTGATTCTCTTGAACTTGAAGTTGCACTCCCCAGGATGGCACTTCTCATTGTGTTCTGTCAAAGAATCAAACTTTTTTGTGTTAAAGTTACATACTGCACACAAGTAAAGTGGGTTGAGTATAACATTGGGGTGGTTGGAATCAACATGGTCTTTAAACTCGTTGAGGTTTTGTGTGGAAAAGGGACAGTATTTGCACTCATAGCCTCCCTGGAGTTTCCTATGTGGTCGTGTTTTCACGTCAGGTTTCTCCATCTCTGTTGCTTCCTGCATAGAGTTCACAGAACTCTTCCTCTCTGTACAATCCTCACTAGAAGACACATGTGATGATCCATTCTCTTCTGTACCGTCCACACAAGAATCCATTTCTTCTGGATCGTCTGCAGTCACCAAGTCATCCGGTCGGATCATGCAGGGGGTTGTAGACTTTCTTCGACTAGCCATGGTCGGTACAGTGCAGGGGGACTCTGGTGATGGGCAATGGGCAGGTCTTTGTCTGGTGGAGGATCGGTAAAGGATGTTTCAGCTGACTGTGAATGTCAGCTCCAATGGAAGACTTCATGAGACTTCATCCCAGACCACACAGCCTATTTAAAACAAGAGAAGATACAAATGAAGCAGGACAGATTATCAAGCATGAGAATTAAGGTATAATCTAGGTATGAACTAGCGTATATGTATAACAATCACTCTGGTGCTTAAAGGGATACTCCAGCCAAAAAGGAAAATTCTGTCATCATTTACTCACCCTCACGTTGTTGCAAACCTGTATGAGTTTATTTCTTCTGCTGAACACAAAGGAAGATATTTTGAAGAACGATTAGAACCAAACAGTTGTTTGACACCATTGACTTCCACAGTAGAAAAAAAAAATACTATGGAAGTCAATGGTGCCAAACAACTATCAAACAACAAAAATATTTTCCTTTGTGTTCAGCAGAAGAAAGAAACTCATACAGGTTTGCAACAACTTGAGGGTGAGTAAATGATGACAAAATTTTCATTTTTGGGTGGAGTATCCCTTTAGGGAGGTCAGACACAGGACATGAAGAAAACAAAGATTCTCTATAAGTATGCTATAAGTATGAGCTGTCAAACCACAAATAGATAAACTTGTTCTTGAAACATTGGCTATAATCAAGGTGTCGTCTACAATATACATGTCCCTTGCCAGGAATCTTTTTTTTATTTATTTTTTTATGATTTTGTATAGGGTCAAACTTGGAAAACGTGTGAATGGCACATAAGTATTCTAAGCAGAATTCAGAGTAAAATTGAGCAATTTTGAGCAGTCTCCAAAGTCATATCAGGGCAGATGCCGAACATCAGCAGCAGTCTGCAAAGATTCGTAAAAAACAAAAGTTTTGATTTTAGGATAGGCTACTGCATGTTGTATGTCTGCCGCATCTAGTGTCTAGTGTGTGACACTTCATGTGAAAATGCAGTTTGACAGCTGAACAATAAAGAGTTAAAGACTTACAAGTCACTGTTTGTCATTGTAATGTGATAAGATAGATGTCTATCAACACAAAAGGTATCAGCATTTGAACTGTTAATTGTCACTTCAGGACTACAGATCCTCATTAAAATTTAAGCTGAAGTTTAAGGCTCCTGAATGAAAGCATTTACACAAACACCCTAGTACTGTGTATTAAATTAGAGTCATCAAGCAATATGGTGGTCAGTCCAGATGGGAGGGGCAAAAACATCCTGTAGTAGGCCGAACTAGTCCAGTCCAATAATAGTCTTCCTCAGGCCTGTGGTGCCCTCAACAGATCTCAGTACATTGGAGACTGATTAAATATGGATGGGACCCTGAGCATCTCATATCACTGCCTCAACTCACTGTGAGAACATGAGTATAATGTAACCCTGTCCCTGGCAATTATTTCTTTATTCTTTGAGAAAACTGTGCTATGGGCAAAAAAGGACAACCAAAGTTCACAGAAAAAAGAAAAAAAAATCAGCATTTTTTACATTTAATAATTATGCAAACCGCTTTTATGAATTCAATGAGAATTTTTTAATAAAAATAAAAAAAATCAACAAGATTGTATAATTTATTAGTATTTATATTGATTCATTTGCTTATCATTGCAAAAAAAGTGAAAGTACATCAAACATGATACAGATAACATTTTTAACTATCTTCATATTTTGGTAAAAAAAAGTTTTGCTATACAAGCAATAATAAACAGCTACACTGAGGTATAAGCAGCTACACTGAGGTAAAAAGATGGTTGCATAAAAACAAAAATTCACCTAAACCAGCCAGTACATTTATTACCTCATGAAAATCACTAGGAAAGGAAACACTCATGCACACTCTCAATTTGAAGTGTCTGCCAATGGCTTGTAGCCAATAAAGAATGATAAAGCATGAGACCACTTAACTTGTGATCACAGTGTTCAATGTAAAGCCATTTAAAAAAAAACATTACTAGGCCAAGTCTCAATAGTCGTTATTGACACAAGAAAAAAAAAGACTGATTGTTGTGTACTTGCGATTAAAACTGCTAAAGGCAAAGGACAAAAAACTGAACTGAAAGGGACCTCAATATTACAGCACACAAAAAAAGAGAAGCTAAATAGGGATGCACCGATGGGATTTTTGGGAAACCATTAGCCGATTTCAATACAGCTACTTGTCACTTGCTCTCTTATTCTAACTTTTGTCAATAAAATAGATCATGATTTAAATTAAATTGATCATGTTTTAAATTAGCAAAGTTAAAAAAAATGCATGCATTAAGGTATACTAGCTAGTTTATTGTTTCATCATCAAATAATTTTTTTTATTGAACATGGATTGAATACATTCAGCAGGCCTACATAAATACAACATAAAGATCCATATTAAATAAACAGTGCTTTTTAGGTAGGTCTTATAGTAGTGAAGTCTTTCCGGACACGTGCTTTGGATGTGTGTGCACACAAAACTTCACACAGTTAGTAGAAGCGAGTTCTCATTCACGTCTTCTTGCAAATTTAAATATTCAAGTGCATGGCTTAAAAACGTGTGCAAAGGACAAACTGTTCCGAGCGTCGTTGATGCTGGCCCCGGGCAGTCCTTATTGTCAAGCCCTGCTGTATTTTGTACAGATTTAATTTTGTTTAAGCAAGTATTTAATTATTTTACCCAGAGAAAAACATTGGATTATGCAACAGACATTATACAACTACTTATTTCATTAATAAACCATATGGGTTTTTTTTAGCATTTCTTTTTCCATGCTAGCTGATATGCCGATGGTTTTAAATTGATAAAAAAAATGGGCAATAAATATCAGCGACCATTACATCGGTGCATCTCTACTACTTAACCATTAACACAGGCTGGGAGTGGTGTTTAGCATGAACTACAGTTTCTGTGAAACACTACTGTTTGTTGCCTGTGTGGATTCACATGCATTAACATGCATGTTTCCAGGAGAGGATGTTGCTGCGGAGCCGCTGTGAAGGGGCGGAGACTGAGCTCTGTTAATACTGTGGAGCACAGTAGGGGGGGGGCTGAATTTGGGATTGAGGCAGAATTAATTTAAATCTCATCAAATGGGGCTCTAGAAGCCTGCAGCACAGCACAGATGTACACCGAGTGCTATTTTTCATGACAATACTGACTAAAAGTGTTGTGTAATTGGTACCGATCACACCTCCTTCAACAATTTTAGACTCAAAATGTAAGCACTATTGACTCCTTTTGAATATTAGAATGAGGTGGCTGAGGTCTTGGAGAACACAGCAAAATGTATACCTGATGCTGAACAATATATGAATCTACAAAGAGTAGCATCATAGATTATATTTCAAGGCTGTAGTAATAAGAACTACAACTATTTTTTTCCTCTCTTAAAAAGTGTTGTCTAAATGAGGATGGATGTAGGTGCACGCGAGAATGAAGTAGTTTTACAGAATGAGAATGACACAGAGCTCAGAGCAAAGTCCTTTGGGTAGGTGTCCAGGCTTTCAGTGATTTGGGGTACCAAGGGACAGGCCTTGAAAAAGCTGAACTCATGCGTTGCCATGGAAACGGCCCAGCAGCAGGTGGGAGGGATTTTCTCCACAGACATCCAGATGAGGAACGTTCCGCATTCCTATTTTTGGCCGAGCCTGTTCTTTCGGGGTGAAACCCACACTGAGAGAGATTGTATTCATCCTATTAATTCTAGATTTGTATACTTGTGTATATGCTGATACATTTTTCATGAATCAGTATGAGTGGGTGCATTAATTATGCTTATTGAGTGGAAGCAAAACTAAACTTAAAAGAAATGTGCATCTTGTTGATACTAAGAACACAGAAACAAAAATAAATGTCTGGTTGCAATAAACACCTAATTTCCCGACGCTTTCAGCAAATAGATTAGTATGAAAAGTCTTCTTTTTAAAATCTTTTTCAGCAAATGATTAGTAAAATGCATGGGGTGTTTATCTTTGCGGGGGAAAAAAAACATTGATCGTCAACCTCTCTTCGTCGTCTCAGATCATTTGGAGTAAGAAAACAGATCCTTCTACTGTTCTATAGGTCTGTGATAATGAGCATATTGCAATACTGCAACTCTATTTGGTATAAAAGCTTGTCTGTTGTGCTGAAAACAAAGCTGCATCATCAACTAAAAATTTGCTCAAAGATTGTAGGTCAGCCCCTTGAGAAGCTCTACGACTCAGCCTATCATAACAACTTGCTAAGGCTAGCCAGCATTATAACTTCTAACCCTATGCATATTCTGCATAAAGAATTTGAACTTTTACCATCAAAGAGGAGGTATAGGGTGCCCAGATTTAATAAAGTAAGGCTGAAACACTCTTTTGTGCACCAGGCTATCCTAGCGTTGAACAAAAACATTCAGTCAGAGATCAAGAGTATCGTGAAGGTGTTAGATGTATAAGTGTTATATTATTTTGAATGTATAATACGTGATGTGTAAGTGTATGTCGATGTAGCATGTACGTGGTATGTATGTTGTATTATTTTGAAGGTATAACATGTGATGTGTAAGTGTATGTCACTGTAGAATGTATGTTAGATGTTGTAGACATCTGTACACTGTTATGCAAGAAAAATTTCAGACTCGTCTGACAATAAAGTATAAAGTAAGTAAGTAAGTAAGTAAACCTCAATGTTACCATATTTTCCCCCAGTAATAAACCAACATCAAAATTAAGCATCAATGAAATTAAAAATCAATTTCAGAAAGAGTAAAAAGTAACAGTGGCTTAAATTGTGCTTTTACTCAGTAGGGACTAGTATGTTTGGGACCAAAAAAAAGCATGCAGTAACAGGGTTGGACACAAAATATGGGATGCAGCTAAATATTATGCCTTTATGGATTAGAATTCATTTACAGATTGCTTTGATTTTGCTTTAAATTATTTAATCTGTGATAATTGTTCATTGTTGGATTAATTAAAAGGCCTAAATCACTATTTGTACAGACATTTGATGCATTTAAAACCAAAAAGCTTTCATTAGGTTAATCTCCTTTTAAATAACCTATTGTCTAACATACAAGCTCTGTAAACCTTTTCCTCTATGTTTTTTGGAAAAAGTAACAAACTACACCCTATTTGTGGAAATTTCCTTGTGTAGTTCCATAAAAGAGGGACTCTTTCTAAGAGGCCGGAAAAAGCGTCATTCAAAAGAACATGATCTAAAATCAATTACCCATAAAAATAACACAAAACAAAGGATTTTTACAAATCAGTGCATCGGTTTGAAACTGGGCACTATTATGCAGGGAAAACCATGCTTAATTTTGACTAAGTAACCAGAGACAGAGGGCATGACATTTCTGCTGTAAAGACCTGACTCATACAGTGTCTTCAAAAGAAACTAAATCTCTGTAGCCAACCACTAACTTATTTGGCTGCTGCCCCAGAGAGTTATGAAATACTCATGGAAAGGGTCAAAACTGAGGATCAAGAGATCAGGGTCATGTGTGAGCACTGAGTCTATGAGCTTCAGATGAAATACTTTGTTAAATAAAATGCTAATCCGGTAACACCGGCTGGTTAACATGACTGTGTATCTACACTACATTTGCTGGCAAATGGTTTCTTTGAGCAACATTAAACAGGTTTTATTAATTCTAAAGAGCCACTATTGATTTGATGACTTGATAACATTTACACAACATTAACTGCTGCCAGTTCTGAAATGAATGGCAACATTTTTCTTCTCTGCTTTGTCTGAAATACTCCTTATAAAACAACAAAAAAGACATTTTGGTAGATTCTACGTCTCTGATATGGTTAAAATCTACAACTGGTTTATCAGACTCATACCACTGGACACTGATCACTGCTGTCAGCCATCTGTGAGTTTGAGTCACAACACACAAGAGGGCTGAATAACAGATCACACGAAGATCTAAAGCTCTGCATGACTCCACAATGACACCAACACAACCATTTTAGGGATGAGAAGAAAACTGGGAGGTAGAAAATTGACGGTGAATGAACTCGGGTCTCTTTTTGTTCATAGCTTTCCCCATTTGATCTAATGCATTCCAACATGCTGGTGTGAACGAGTCCTGCAATGAATGCCACAGGTGACATTATCGATTGTTATTAGAGATTGTTTTAATTGCTCTGTATCAGTCGATATTGAATATTTATTTATACACAATTTCCCACTATTTTTACGTTTAGATTATATTGGCCTCCTTCTAATGCTCAATTAAGTTAAACTTTAAAAATAGGTCATTTGCATATAACAAAATCACTTTGAGTTATTTGTGCATGTGTGTGTGTGTATATATATGTATGTGTATACTGTCTGTGTTTTTAATGTTAATCAAACAACAAAAGACAAGGAAATCACTTTAAATAGCTTTTAAAACTTTAATAATGATTCATCTTTATTTGATTTCTATAGTAAGGATTATGCAATGTTGAATTACATTTGTTTACTTTATTCAATTTCTGTACCTGAAAATTAATATTAGACCTAACTGAAAAGCACTGTTTATTTTATTTGTATCTTTGCTCTATTTTATTGTGCTGTTGCTTGTAGTTTGATTATTTGTCCTTATTTATTTATTTTTTATGTGGGGAAAAAAATTATTTCAAGCAGAGAACTGAAAGATAAGTGAGACATGAGGAGTGGGTAAATTCTTCAGCTTTGATGTTATAATTTTACATTAAAATGGGCCATCTTCACTGACTAGCATTTCTCTTTTCATTGGTACAAGCACATCCTAAGCTATTACCTGTATCTCAAAGTCTGAAATCCTGTGAAGGATGAATGATAATTTAATGACATAGTATGACTGAATTACAAAGCATGGTTTATCACTGCAGTACAAACATCACTGTAATGCTCAGTTTGGACTCTATATCACTGTCATCACAAATCTTTTTAAATTAGCAACCCACCTGTCAATGATGGTCTTGCCTTTTAGAGCACAATATCTGTAGGTCCTATGTGGCAAGTTTTCCTCCTCTGCCACCTTTTTTTTACCCAGCTTCTTCTCACCTGTAAAAAAAAAATAATTAAAAAAAAAGGCCTCAGAGGCACTGGTTCAAAAATAATAGCTAATCTTTTCCGAGAGACACTCCTCATGACAGATATTGTTGACTGCAGACCCATTTTATTTTCTCTTTACTATAAGTTACAGGTCAGTGGATTGATAAGACAGTTAACAAACATGAACATAAACTCAACACTGTCATCTCCCTGACGGAGCAACACCATCTTTCACAGTTTTTATAACAGTTTAGCTGAACTAAAAATTATACAACAGCTCAGACACAAGGTGAATGTAGTTCAAGTTAGCCGAGGACTTTATAATGCAGCTGCTTGAATCAAGCGAAGCTTATTAACATGTAAATAAATAACCTTTAACTCGTGTGTCATTTGTTAGAAATATTTAACATTCTACTCCTCAATATTATGGTCAGTACAGTATCAGTCTCTCCATTAGGCTACACCTCCAAAAAGCTGGGTCACAAAACAACTATAAAAGTAGGGCAGAATATTGGCAACAGAGAGGCTGCTCAACAGTGAGCGACTGCAAAAAGTTGAACTCTTCTCCAGTCAAGAAAACAACCTTTTCAAACTGATTGTTTTTTTTTTCTTTAGTTCAGAATCTCCTGTGCTGAGGCACATCTGCATTGAAGCCCAGCTGCTTTCACTGCCACTCGACATGCTCAAATATGTAATCATAAACGAGTATGATTACGAGTACGATATGATATGAATATGATCGTGCATAGTGATGAATCATGATTTGTTGTAGTCATTATGCAGCATTTCTAATAAGAAAACAGAGCAGGATAGTGTGCCACCTTAAACTGCAACTTCAGCTGGTAGCACACATCAGTTTTGACTCTCTCTTCCAGGACATGAATGCAGAAGGAAATTAATAGCTTTAGTAGTGATGACTAATAAATAACCTGGCTCCAATTTGAGGCCAGACTCCCTCACAAAGAGGCTCTGCTTTCAGTGGAGTCACCACCAGCACCGACAGAGAACACACAGCTTTCAAAGGAGCCCAGCCCACGGCTGTGACATCAGCGACTGTCGGCTTAGTCACCAACAGCACGAGCTACGAGGCAGAGGCAGCAGCAACCACCTCCTCAAAGACGTCAGCTCCTCACGAACGCGGGCAGCCATTTTGAATCCAGCCAGTCACCTGGCACAAACTGCATTTTGCACCGGAGCAACTCGAGCAGAGTTGTACTTTTGATGATATGTGTCACTACTTTGCAAAAGTTGACTTAGTCTTGTTCCATGAATGAAACTTTGTAATGGGAGATGTGTCCATACTACAGCCCACAAGGTGAACAAGTCTATTTGTGCCAGGCAGAGTGAGAATGTTTAGTTATTTCAAAATGGCATCAATGCAGATTAAACTTGTGATAATGAAAATGTATCATAATGCCCTTACAACGAACACATAAGAATAGCCGTTTCTTCATAGTGTGCATATTACAAATACTGTGTTCAGTTCTACTAAGCCAATTTCTAAAGTTAAGACAAATATCTACTTGGATTAAAAAACAACATAGTGAAACATGGTACGAATTGATCATCAAGTAGTCAATAAACCAGAGCAACCAAAGTGGTTCTCTCATTTGACATTATGCAGTAAACTACATAAAACTATATTATACTGTCCATGATATGATAGAAGCATGTGGTAAAAACACAAGCAGAGTATTATACACAGAGTAATGAGATTCAATGGAAGGAGAAAAACTATTTACATATGATGTTTGGGCCCCACAAATGTTGCTGCTAGATCTAAAGATGCAGATCCCCTTCTCTTTTCGACTTGACTTTATTCAAACTCAAGCAACCCCTCTGAAAAAACAGCTAGGCTAGTTCTTTTTCCAATCACCCATTAAAGCTTATAAATATTCTAAAAGTAATTCTCAAGCTACATCAGACTAACGTTACCTGGAAAAGTAGGAAAGACATGCTGGTCATGAGTAAACAGACAGGGATGACTGACAGATGGGAAATCGGTCACTGTCCATAATCTGGAATTCCATCTGACTGAACACTGAAGCAAATATCACGCGTAGGCCGCTAGTTCTACACACTTGAATCATAATATTCGCCGAGATTGTTTAGGCTACGATACATCAATTGCATGGCTATATTAATAATTTTAAACAACTCAGATCGGCACTTTTTTATTAGTATATTCAGCTGTCAGAAATGCACGTTTGCTCTATATAGGGTGCTATGGCCCTCTAGTTGTGTGGATGCGACAATTTTGGGAACTATCACAGATGTGAACACAGTGCTGCAATGTGGCTCGAGTCTGATGCGTGTGCCATGCAGTATGGTCGCGGAAGGCGTCACCACTGCCTACATCATACGACACCAAGCCGAAATCAAAGTAGTTGCGTGCCATGCTCACTTCATACAAGTGCATGAATTAAGCATTATCCGTTCGAAATAGCATTCCGATCGTGGCTTACAATGGAAAAGAGGGTTTTGTTAAGGCAGAAGAGACTCCAATAAAAAAAATCACTTGGACCGACGTAACGCCATGTCGACATTGGTAGCCATATTTTGCTGCTTATTTCGACAGCAAAGAAGTAGACATGTTCTCGCGCCCATTACCGCTTAACTTTAACCATTCTATGAAACTTTCCGCAAGCCACATCAAATCACAGCCCTGGAAACGTTAAAACTGAGGTTATCGGGTCAGGTCGATGCGGTTATTCTGGTGCTCACTTTCTATGATATACCTTGAGCAAACAAAGTTCAGCTGAAATAAACAACTGACATCAGAAGCACTTTACACCATGTTTCAATCAACTACTTATTCTGTGTATTCAAACGCGCACGCAACTTTAAGGTTTGTTTGCTATTTTTTCCAACCGACACAAATAATTCAGCCATTCTTACCTGCCTACTACCAACGGAAAACGCTGGGATGTGAGGTTAATGACAGCTCGGGTCCAAAATTGCGTACTTTTCCACGTGTACGGCCAATAGAAGCGTACGATTGTAATGATTCTGCCGAATCCTAAAGACAACAGCCGAAAAAAATTGGCGATCACAGGGGGATCTACGCCAAAACCCACATGATCAACTACGTCAGCAGACGTATTTGCATACGATACAAGACGCCGTTCCATCCCGACTTTGGGAATGAATTCTTAAAAGCAAAAAGTTTGAAAATCGCCAATGGCAAGCGATGGCTTTGAGTGCAAGAGCAGCAGTTCACTTCGCCCCGTGCTTCCTTCTTTGAAATGATTAAACCACTGTTGTTTTGACGTCCCCTGCGTGAGTTTGGATCACAGGTCATTGAATATTAAGCACTCAGGCGAAGGCCAGTGGCTGAACGGTTTTCTCTCTCGTTCTCTCTCTCCTCCTCCCATCTCTCCCGCCCTCCCTCTTCGCATCCCCTCCCACGTTTTGCCTGTAGTCTTGCTATGGTTGTGCATCAAAACAAACAGGACAACTTCTAAAACGAGACACATCAAGAAACTCGTGCAAGAATATCGACGTTGCTATGGAAACCTACCTTGCAGACGTTTTCTCAGCCAAGTTTGTGACAGCTCGTCATACAACGAACAAAACCGAAAAAACTAATATACACGCAAAAGCCAGGAAAAGAGTAGGCTAACAGACGACTTCTTTCTTGGGAAAAATGCTCTCGAGTGTCCTGGCTTTAAAACCTGCGCATGCAGCAGTGGGTATGAATTCTGCTGCAGAAGCTTATGAATTATTCATTAATCAGGACCGATCCGCCAGTGTTTGGGTATATTTACATACAAATAAGCAGCTAATGAATTATTAATGACCATTTTCTTGATCTTTGTTTTTTCCCCTTCATTTTAACTTATGGATACATGTTTTATTCGTGATTTAGGTAGCACACCTGCACATTTAGTTGTCAATATATTTAACGCCATCTACAGGATATGCAATGTAATGTTTAATGGATTGTGGTTACACTGTAAAAGATAAAAAATGGAAAATGTAGCCTACTAGTAATTTTCTGCCATGGCCATTATCCAGAAATTTGAGAGAAATTCACATTAACCCTAAAACACAACGCAATGAGTAGCCTAATTTAAAAAAATAAAATAAAAAACAGGTAAAACTATATAGGCCTATATATAAAAAGTATCACAACAGTAGTGCATACGTATGCACTATATTTTAAGTGATAAAAGATTTATACAATTGCTTTGTGTGAGGAATATGTCCAGATTTAACTTTTGTCATTTTTGGAGCTTGCTCACTATTGAATTGGAGAACATGGTGGCGAGTAAATCATTAAATATATATATATATAAAATGATATTATTAAAATGATAAAAACACAAATCAGTCAGTAGAGGAACATCACTGTAAATTGTACATTTCATTGTGAAATATCTTTCATTCTTTGTTGAATTTTAAAACAAAAAATAACACACACATGAACTTGACTCTCATAAATGTGTGTGTATTGATTTGATGGGCTAGGGCTAGGCAAAGTCCGTCCCCCAGGAGACAAACTGATCGAGAACAGACTTTGTCCTGCACAACTCACAACAGGAAGCAAAGTGGTGCCAGTTTAAAAGGTAAGTGGCAGTTTTAATGAAAAAAAAAATTGCTGGCATATAATAGGCCTCTATGTCTGTGTGGATTACATCTATCATAAAAGCATCAGTTTCATAGCTTGTAATATTTACTCTCGATGTTCTATACTTACACTAGGTTTGTTGAAAGACACAATATGAACACAGAGCAGTCTCCCCCTCCGTACAACCCCTATTACCCTCCGCAATATCCTAATGCAACGCAGTTCAATGCTGGGCAGCCCACCGCTGGCATGATGCCCCCCGTTGTTGAATATGTCAATATGGGGATTCCAGACAGCGCTCCCCCAGAGTACACCCTGGGCTTTGAGAACGAGAACTGCTTTTCTGATGCAACCATAAGAAGAGGTCAGCTGTGCTCTCTTGAAATTACTTCCGTCTCTTGGTTATGTAAATACATAAAACATAATATGCTCAATGTTTCTTGATGTGCTAAATTAGAATTGTGTTTTTTGTGATTTTTTTGTGTCATGTCAAATGTGATTCATGTAGGTTTCATAAGAAAAGTGTACTTGACACTCATGGTTCAACTATTAATAACTGTTGGAATCATCTGTGCTTTTCTTTATTGGTGAGTAGACTGGAATTTATGTTGCCAGATACTTCAATTAATTTTAATTCAAAGAACATAATGAAGTGTACTTAAGTGTTACTTCATAGCCTTGAGCATCTTAGACTTGCATTTTAAAATATAATAAAAATTGTATGGCCCCAAACTTATTAATACATGTATATTATTAATACACTTGTGCCTTTTTCTAATAGGGAGACACTCAGTGACTGGGTAAAAGGCACATACTGGTTTACCTACACTATGATGTGAGGACTTCCCTTTTGTGTGTCCTAAATACTATGCATATATTGTGTTTAACTGAATATATATATATATATATATATATATATATATATATATATATATATAATATATATATATATATATATATATAATATATATATATATATATATATTACACTGACTTATTTTGTTTGGTTAAATTTCACAAGGGGTGTAACATTTGCTTTAATCATTGTGCTCATCTGTTGTGGTGACATCCGTCGGAAAGTTCCCTTAAACTTCATCTTCCTATTGATCTTTGTAAGTAAATCACAGAACCACTGTAGTATTTAATTGTGGTGACCATTAAATTGAATCATTTTGTAAATGCTTAGTGCTGTTTTCTCACACAGACAATTGCAGAGGGCCTTCTCCTTGGATCAGTTGTAGTGTGAGTGAAAAGCATAATTGAAATTAATTTAAATGCACTTCAATTACTCCAAGAAATTGAACTTCAACAATTGAACATTTCGGTTACACAGCCAGTGTTATAGTAAGAAACTGACATATCTTTTCAGGTACTATTCGGCAGAGGCAGTTCTCTGGGCAGTGGGTGCAACTGCTTTGGTGTCTCTTGCAATGAGTTTGTTTTCATTGCAGTCTAAAGTACGTACATTCATTACAAAACTGCAGTGACATCAGACCATATGTATATGTATTACTAAGTTTCATAATTAAAATTAACGAAGTATGTAAACCTGTCTTTGCTTGTTTTTAGTGGGATTTCACAGCTGCTTCAGGAAGCATATGGGCAATGGGCTGGACGCTGTTTTCATTTGCATTGCTTTGTGCAATTCTGAGATCCAAGGTAAACCCTCAAATTCCTTCTCTTATCAAAAATGTTTACTTGTTTATATTCATTCATGCAAACTTTCATATTTCACAGTATTTGTACATCCTTTATGCATCGTTGGGAACTTTGGTCTTCTCTGTGGTAAATACACTTCTTTCTTGCTTTATGCGGTGCAGCTTTGTGTGTGAAGATAAATAATCCTTATGGGGGACGTCATGAGTCAGTCACTGGACATATAGTGTGTGCAATGAAGCTGTATTAATGTTCTGCCAACAGTCTGTTATTGTCTTAATAATACCACTTTACTGCTGTCATTATCTTACTGTCTCTCCCTTTATGTAGTACCTGGTGATGGACACGCAGCTCATACTGGGTGGAAAGCACAAATACAGCACCCATCCAGAAGAGTACATCTTTGCTGCTCTGAACTTGTACCTTGATATTATCACAATTTTCTTATTATTGCTTCAATTAATTGGAATTTGTCGTTGATGTGGTTAATGATTATCATGATTTCTGTCCCACTCGACACCTGTCTCACATATGGCTCTGGGTTTTGAGACACAATATTACCCTCTTTTTCTTTTTCTTTTTTTTAAACATGACTCCATTGTGTCTCTGTACCAAGTAAATCAGTAAAATAGCAAACAGTTTAATAATATAATAGCTATTGAATTAAGTAAAATAGCTATAGTTGTGAGTTATTTTAAGAGTAAATGAGGGCAATGTGATGTACATGGCATGGGTTTTGAGACATATTCTTACCCCCATTTTTTATAAACATGACTCCATTGTTTCTGTAACATGTAGTGATAAATGTTCAGTCATGTCACTGTACTTTAAGTTAAATTCATTAAAGTGTCTACTGTTATCCATTTGATATGAATTTTAATTATTTGAGAACACTAAACATCCTTGAACAAATGCTATTTTAAGGGAGTGGCACATCTTACCCCGCTATCCCCAATTATATATTTATAAATTAACAAATTCTTAATAGTATAATATAATTAAAATATTAATTTAAATCAATAAAATAGCTAACAGTTTATAAAAATAGCTATTGAATAATAAAATAGCTATTGAATTAAGTAAAATAGCTTTTACATAGCTGTGACTGAGTTATTTTAAAAGTAAAAGAAGGGCAATGGTATGGTATGGGTTTTGAGATATTCTTACCCCCATTGTGTCTAATATGTTGTAATGATGTTCACCGTCATGTACTTTAAGTTAAATTTATTAAAGTGTCTACTGTTATCCATTTGACATGATTTTTCATCATTTAAGAACACTAAAAATGCTAGAACAAATGCTATTTTAAGGGGGATGACACATCTTACCCTGCTCTCCCCAATTATATATTTATAAATTAATTAATTCTTATTAAGTGTATAGCAACAACTGCAAAAACAGTAAACGTTTCTCTGTACATTAATAATGTCTTTTGCACCATATTAATTAATATGAACTCCTTTCCATCAATTGTGCATACCACAGAGAAACAACAGAAGAGGTTGCGCTTTTGCTCATGTCTTCTATTCTATTACTTTTATTATGTACTACGAATATTGCCGGAAGTTGATTAAACCGTCACATAACAAAAGTGCCATGGCGGATTTAGACGAAAACGCAAGTGATAAGGAGAAATCGTTGGCAAAAAACAGTAGAACTAGGGACGGCGAAAACATGAAAACAAATAATCACAAACAAGACACCTCCACCGCTGTTACCACCACAGAGTACTGCGAAAAATTACAAGTGTGGATGTGGCAGTACTACTACAGCTATATGAACTGGCAGAGCTGGATAGCCATGTCTGCGTTTTCCTTCCCACCGTGTTTCCCAACTCAAGGAACAAATGAAACGCCAGGAGCGACGACATGGGGTACAGATATGTCTAATGGAGACCTTCGGAATTGGTTGAGCAGCCCGTTTGGTTTTCCTGCTGCAGGTGCGAACGCGGGGCGTGCTGCTGCTGACGCGAGCGGACAGAGTTCTCGAGCTCCTGCCACGGCGCCTGCGCAGCTCCCGCCACAACAACAACCACAACAACCCAATGGAAATGCTCAACAGCCTGGTGATTATATATTATAATTATTTTATTAACTTTCTTTGTTGTTAAAACTGCCAGCTGCAATATTACATTCATCGCTAGCGTTGGATATGACAGCTCAGTACTTTGTGTACAGATGTAAACGAGCCTTCTTGGACTGTGTTTAGTTTATGCATGTGATTGAGTGTCTACGTTAAAATTAAAGAATATTTTTTTGAATGGTATTCCAGACTCTTAGAAATATGATTTTCTCAAGCTCAGGTGCTTAAAGTCTATTATTATGGCTTCATTGTGTAAAAACTGACATTAACAGGGTGTCTAATTGGATAGAAAGTTAGCTGGAATTTGTTCAGTGATGCATTGACATTTACATGAATGTGTTTAAGTCACCATCTTTTTTTAAATGCCTATTTCTGTAGTTTTATAGTGAAACAAAACTATGAAATGATTACCAATTAGCCTACATCAATATTCATATAAAATGTTTTGTTTAAGACATTGTTATTGGAGAAAGGAGAGATGAAGAAATACCATTTCTTCCTTATAATTGTCAGTTTTATGTTAAGTTTGTGCATGGATCTATGGGACATGGCAAATTATTATTAAAGGAGTGAAATCACCCCTATGTTCAATTAATTGTTATTAAAGGAAACTAATATTGTTTACATCTTTTAGTAGTTTAATATTATATATCCAATAATAAGACATATAAGATGTGGCATAAAATTGTACCTCGTAATTAGAATGATTCAGTTTACAAAAGCAGTTCATGTTTGTATTATTTTTGTCTAGGTAGGGAATATTACATCCCCTCTCCTCTGCAAAGGTTCTTGGCGGAAATGGTGGATTTCTTCATTCTTTTCTTCATTAAAGCCACAATTATCCTTAGTATTGTGCACTTGAGTGGAATGAAGTGAGTCTGGAATCTTTTATTTATATATTTTTTACATATCATCTCTCCTGCTGTTTTCATTTAAACTAAATCATTCACTCTTTGCCCATTTAAAATCTAATTTTAGGGACATCTCAAAGTTTGCCATGCACTTCATAGTAGAGGAGATTGATGAGGACACGTCAATGGAGGAATTGCAGAAGATGATGCTTGTGGCTCTAGTGTACAGGATATTAGTTTGCTTTTATGAGGTTAGTTCAAACAATTGAATTCATCTGCTGAAATAATTCATGAAGACCTGCATAACTGTTTTTGATTGTTTTCAGATCATATGTATTTGGGGAGCTGGTGGGGCGACACCAGGGAAGTTTCTCATTGGCTTACGAGTGGTCACATGTGACAGCTCCATTCTGGTTCAGCCAAACCGAGTTCTTGTGGTACCAGCGACAAACGTCACACTTTCTGCGTCAGTGCTGCTGTTAACGTAACTCTTTGTCATTTTTGTGAAAATGAGACCAAAATTTCTATTGAAACTTCTTGTTTTATGATTTACTTGTAGGTCTACGGTGAGAGCGTTAAACAAGAACTTCTCCATCGCTTTCTTTTTTCCGGCATTCATCACACTCCTTTTCTTTCAGCACAACAGGACTGTGTATGACATTGTGGCTGGCACCATTGTGGTCAAGAGAAACAGGCTTAGATGACTTTGTCATTGAAGTCATTATCAACCCGACTTTGTAATACAAAAACAAGCTCATAGACAAAGGAGAGCAAACCAGCTGCAGTAAAAATACTGAAATGAACTAAAGCTATTGGCCTCTGGAAGAACTGACACTTTAAGAGCTGAACACACACAGTATTTCCAGCATTTCTCCCCCATCTCCTCTGGACATGAATTGCTTTCTCAGAAGTATTTTTAATCATTGCTGTTGACATCTTTGAGTATTTTTTTCTTGTGCCAAAATAAGATAATTTATAAATGTGCGCCACATAATACTTGAACTTCCTCTGGTACATTCTTTCATGCTCTCTCTCTCTCTTCTTCCTCCTCTCTCTCCTCTCTCTCTCTCTCTCTCTCTCTCTCTCTCTCTCTCTCTCTCTTTTCTCTCTCCTCTCTCTCTCCCCCTCTCTTCTCTCTCTCTCTCTCTCTCTCTCTCTCTCTCTCTCTCTCTCTCCTAATGTATGTGGAATATTTACTTAGAGTATTCTTTGACTATGGAAATTGAGCAGAAATTAACTTATTTCTCCAAATGCAATATAGTTTGGTTATAGATTATAATTTACTCGCTGCATTTGTATTTCAGATGAATGTGTTGTTCCTAAGTACTTCTCTATATTTTATGGCCTTTAAAAGCTTGAAAATGCCGGAAAAAACATTTTATTTGTATAGCTGAGCTGTTTTGCATACTGTAATTTTCACTGCATGCCTTTTTCAGCTCTATTCTGCACTATCCTGAGCTGCTGAGTTGATTATTTCAACTTTAAATTAATAGCCTCATACTAAATGTATAGATATGGCCAAATCGAAATAATTCACTTATGTCCCAGAGAAAGCCTTCTGTGTTGTCTCTGTTAATGGATTGACTGTTTATACTAATAACAATCTTTTTAATAGACATGTTATATGAAGGATTTTACAGCACATGAAAAAGGGATTCATCTTCTGAAATCACATTTACATACAGTTTGCAAGAATATAAATTTATCTTGTGGGTCACTTTTTCCAAACCTACAAGCACAACTTTCCAGTGGAATGGACTATTTGAATACATTAATTCAATCGTGCTATTTAGCCAAGCACTTTATTCCCCGTCCCCTATAATCTTGAAATAAATGTCTAAATAGTAGTTTAGACCTAATATTGTCCTAATATTCGGTTATAAAAATCTCTAATCATTAACTGTCACACACTTTCATATAAAGTAATCATTCCAAAGAAGCCACATAGTCAGTGGTTGAATTGCACAAAAATGGCAAAATGATAATATAGTGCAATTGGTGAATATGGACAAACTGTCAGCAAATATATTTTTATTTTTTTATTTTTTATAGAGCAGCAAAATATAAAAATTATGAGCAGTGCTGATCTTTATATGTGCTGACATTGTATTGTATTGGCCGTTAACAAATTTAAAAAATGTATATTCTACTAAACATTAAAAAAACGTAATCTGTTAATACACAATATGGTACTAATAAATTGTGCATTCTTATTTAAATAGGTTTAAAAAGCTAAAATATCTCACTTTGGTATTAGATTACATTAATTGAAGCTGGGCCATTAACTATTTGTATTGTATTCGTCACATCCTTGAACTGAAGATAGATAATGTGTATAAATACAGTCTTGCATGGAGGAAGGATTTGTGGCATCTGGCTCATCATCAGTTTAAATGAGTCACCAGTAGATGGAGTGGGAGAGCTGCTGACTTGCCATGTAAACTGCCTGTGGATTCTAAACCTGTCAAATAGTGAAGTACTGGTAATCATCTCTCATGCATGGTATGGTTTCTGTTAAGTTGTTTACATTTCTAGCCATGGTAAAATACACAGTATAGGAACAGCTTTGCATTTTTCTACACTATATCACTGCCCAGCTCCCATAGCGTTTCGTTATTTTTGTTGCATAGAAACAACATGAAACAAAATGCTTCTAGAATTCCTCTTAAAGGGACAGTTCACCCAAAAATGAAAATCCACGTCGTTCCCAACCTCTAGAACTTTTTTTTTATGTGTAACATACAAATATATTTTGTGTGAAAATCAATCTTGCACACAATGAAAGCCATTATGGTCCAACGTTGTTTGTCCTCCTTTGTTAAATCTTCTTTTCTCTTCCACAGAAGAATAAGGTTTGGAACAGCATGAGGGTGAGTAAATGATGACAGAATTTTTATTTTTGGGTGAACAATTCCTTTTAATGGATTAGCATAATAAAATAGCATTTTAGTGAAAGTAAAACTTCCTATGTTTTTTATTTATAAATAATAGGTAGACAGTCTATTGTTGATTATATTGTTCAAATCTTGCTTTATTTCCTTTGAAAAACTTGGTCAGGGCATAGGCTTGCTTTGCGAGTGATCTTGAAAGCTTGATTGTGTTAGGACCTACAGATGGTTTTCTCCAACACAGACCTTCATCACTCACTCAGATATTTTCCCTTTTCTATCTCGTTGACCCTGATGCTTTGTAAACCCCTTTTAATATCAGACTGGTACAAGTGATGTTGCATTGCAGTTATCAGTGAGTAGTGCTCAGCCACGCTCAACCTGACTTTATCTCCCAAGTCAGATTGAATATGCAGTGCCAACTATATGACGTCATTGTGAGAAATGGCTCTCTGTGGGGGACACCGGTCAGCCTCATGCTGCTATTATAATTATGTTGCCTTGTATATGAAAAACAAAACAAAAAAGATCCCATCATTATGTAGTAGAAGGATGTCAAGCTCTAAATTCATCAGGTGTGTCTCTGATCTGGTCTTTTCAAAAAGCTGTATTCGTGTTAGTGTAAAATTTTGTGTTTTTTGAGTTGTCTGAAGGATGAGAGAAAGAAAGGACAGTCGGCCTGCAAGGCATGTTGTCAGGGGCCTCCAAACAACAAGCTGATTGAACAGTATTCATCATTAATTGGTGATGTGTTTTACTTTCTGTAGTAATGATGTCATCGGTAGCCAATCAAAGGCCATGGTGACTGTGATTGGTGTGATCTGATTGGCTATTCAGTTGGAAATAAGAAAGGGTTGGGTTTCTCATCATCCAAGACTGATGTTCACTCTGAGCTTTTGCAAAACGAGTCTGCTCTTCCAAATCGATGATCAAAACAACAATAGCAACGAACAGCGCTCTCAAAAACCCTCATTGGAATTTTGGGCTTCTACTATTGTCTTTATTACCTCGAGACTGCAGCATATTATAGCTCAATGTGGTTGTTTAGTGCTTTTAAGATTTCCTCTTCGCTTGAGGCTAGAACAAGCAGTGTATTTTGACACAGAGCATCCATATTTAGTCCTCCAAAAAAGAAACATAACATATTTTTGCCATACAACAATGGAAGCATATAAGTATAATGCTTTTCATCAGAATTCAAGTGATATTGACCCAAATTTATGTTGTTCTTCTGTTCTCCTTTTTTGGGTTTATTTCTTGCCAATTGTTAGTGGCATTGAAGGAAGAGCATATAGTAAAAGATGAGTATGAAATTACTTACTAATTATTTAAAATAAAACTCCCAAATGTTTAGGGCATTGTACACAATTATTAGTAAAATCATTATTAAAAATACTTATTTTTTTATTAGTAGGCCTACTAATGTTTTTAAAGGGCACCTATTATGGCATTTAAAATGTTCCTAATATTGTTCTGGGAGTCCCCAACAACAGTTATACATGCATGCAATGACAAAAAACACTTTTGTTGTCTTATAATATGCATTTATTTTTACCTGATTTGCTCACCGACTGCCTAATGATTCCTTCAACGACTCATTTTTCCAAACCCCTCCTTTGCGTGACGCTAATAACGGTGATTGGTCAGACGACCCAGTCAGTTATTGTTTGCTTTAGCACAACGCATAAACATATTGATAAAGCACTGCAGTACTACAAGATGCTCTATTCTTTATGACAACTCCAATAACAACGACAAACATTTCACATATTTCAAAAAAATTGACATTAGAGATCTAGAAACTGCGCTGAGCGTAACTTACACAACACACACACATACGCATTGAGCATGCTACAAAACCCATAAAAGCAACAATTATTAATAATACGCATGCAATGAGTGGGCATATCTTATTCAAATAACTTGTGAAGTTGACGTCATCTAGATAGAGAAAAAGCATTGTTCGTCTATCGATTCATATTAGCGATTTAGAGTCGACTTACTTTTGAGAGACAATAACTTTGTATACGGTGAACTTTCATATTTAAAACTTTGCAGGATGTTTTTGTTCACTTAGATCTGTTATACACTACATGAAAGGTAATTTTCAAAATTCCATAATAGGTGCCCTTTAAAATAATTATTTACATAGGATATTATAGAAATGTATTGAAAATGTACAGAAAAAGATATATAACAAGGCAAGGATGTCAAAATGAGAGTCATCATATGATTCTCTGTCCTTACTGAATTGCTCAATTTGAGGCCCATCATCACTGGATTTAGAACAGACTGTTATCACGGTTCAAAAGTGCTGACCAACCTTATCAATGTCCTAGTGTCTGTCTGTTAGGCGATTAATGTTGAACACCTCCCAAGTTTACACACTGACAGGCGTCTAATGATGTCTATGTGGCTCGTGGCTCTCTGGCAGACGTTATAATTAGTGATCCAGCTGCAGGAGAATGGAGACTTCAATGTCCATTATGACGGAAGGCGCGGATATGGGAATGGATGGGGGTTCAGCTCAAAGGGGACCGATTTGGCAGAGATTTTTTGGGAAATGCAGCAAAACATGCCTATTTTCTCTGTTATATTATGGTGTTTTAAGCCTGCTATTAACTATTAATTAACTGTTTTTATTCAGCAGCAGCTGCTGGTAAATCAAAGGATTCATAGCTTGCCAGAGTTTACAGTATTGTGAAAGATATGTTACAAGATTATAGGGGACGGGAATAAAGTGCTTGGCTAAATAGCACAATGTATTCATAGTCCATTCCACTGGAAAGTTGAGCTTGTAGGTTTGGAAAAAGTGACCCACAAGATAATTTCCTTGACCTTACAGTCTTACTCATTTATGACCACGTGTTTGAATGGACATTTGTTGACATGAGTCATTCTTGAATCGGGTCCACATTCATTCAACTATGGTAGTGAACTAAGTCAAGCTGTACAAGAGCGGAAGTGTCTGCCCGGCAACAGTATCAGTGTTTGCTAAACAATTCAATCCTGACAAATTCACAAAACCAGGAACTTGTATTGGAAATTGATGTTTTTGAAGGGGGTACTGTCTGTAATAACTGGGAGGAATAGAGATTTTCCTTTTCTGAAAGAGTGGTCACTTGCACTTCACTAGGAATTTGTTGTTTCGCATAAAAAAAACTTAGACTATTCATTGTATTCATTGTATTTTGCTGATATGTTAGTTTAACTTAAAATTAAAGTTAGGGAAAGGTAATAGCAAGCTAGCTTTAAAACTAAGCATGAGATCCCACGGATCCCATTCCCACCCTCCCTTTAGAGCGCGCTTCAAAGCCACGCCTCCTTCAAAACACATGAACCATGGCTCTGACATGAACGCACTCACAACAGATTCTGCAAAAGCGTCACGAGAGACCTCATGTCTCAAAAGCACATAACATTACAATAATAATGAACGTAAACAACCTACAGAAGAACTCAGACTTGTAGGCATACCTGACTGCTACAGTTTCAAATCGGCGTTGATAGTGTTGATGACATAGAAACGCATACATCCGAGTCTGAGGAGGTGAACAGCTCCGAGAACGTCACGGGTTGCCATCCAGTGGCGCGGAAAGTAGAGGTGCTGTTTTCACCAGATTGTAAATGCAACGCCAAAAATTTGTTTTTCAAACATTTATTCTTTTTTTTAGCATTTAGTAATTTATTTGTAATAAACACTTTAAGTGGGCTAATAAAAAATGTATTGCCTATTTATATATTGAATTATGTTTTTTAAAACATACGCGCAGAGTGTGACGTCATATTGTAAACCGTTGCAGTGTGCATAATAATTCGTGGTGCGCTCTACTCCTGACCCCAAGTCCACCACCATCCGTGTGAAAGGTAACGGCACTTCTAGACAGTTTTTTTGTGTTCATTTCTATTTCCTGACTCTTTTATTGTATATAACAATGTAAACAGCTCAATAACTCTTTTATTGAAAGGCCCAATTTATGTCCCGTAGACCGGTCCGTTGCATTACGATTGCAAGGAGTATCAAAAATGTGATGTGCAGTCAAATGTCCCGGTGTGTGTCTGCTGTTTTCGAGCATTCTCACCGATACGCATGCTGTGCTTCGCAGAGTTTTGATGAGTTTTATAGACTTGATATGGTTCATTCAAAACCCCGCCAAAAAAAACTCACAACACCCCCAACCTAAAAGATCTTCCTCTGCCCCTGTTGCCATCTCTAATAACGATTACGACATGTCGTAAACGCAGCATAAGATTGTTGTTTTGCTCCAAGAGGAACTGTAGATAACTCCTGTTTGTTTCCGACGCCCGTTGGTAACTGTGTCTACAACATGCTGATGAGCAGGGTGCGGAGGTATGGAAATAAATATTTTGACGGGCAGGTAGGACAACATATCATTGCGTTCGGATCGAATGCAATGATTGGACAAACATTTTTTGGTCCTGAGACAGAGCAGAGGCAGAGCCGTCGCAAGGGCTGTGCGAACTGTGCAACCGCACAGGGCCTCGCGCCACCAGGGGGCCTCGCACTCCAGCTGTTTTTTTTTTTCTTTTCTTTTTTTCAACAAATTAAGTGGGTTTTTCATGGGCTGTAATCTCCCAGTCGATTAGTTGATTTATTGGTCGATACATACTGGATCAACCAAAATTTCAACAGATGGAAAGCACTAATTGCTAATGGGGGTGTTTTCAGAGCACCCCTGTTTCACAGGTAACAGCCTCTCTTCAGAATACCCCTTGTTTTCACTTTTTTGGATTAGCCCAACCCACTGGAGACAGATTGAAAACAGTAAGGCATTGGTATGGAGGTTTGCTGAATTTTAATTTAATTGCGAGCGTTTAATTTACTGTCAGTCCTCCTTTACCATGTCAAAGACATCGACAGTGTGGCAGCATTTTACGAAAACGGATAATGGAAAAAAAGTCGAAAGTTTGCAAGCAACAGTTTGCATATCACAGCTCGACTAACATATCACCTAAAAACAGTGAGCTAACTTGCCCCGTCTATTTTGAGTAGGCAATATGAATGAACATATAAGAATTGGCATTTAAATATGCCAATTAGTAGGCTAATAATCGTTTTTATAACCGCAGGCGCACTCGCATGCAACGACTGTAGGCTAAGTTAATGATCTCCATACGGGTGATTATCCGCTTATCATTATTTAATCTACCCACAAATTAAATAAATATTTAAATTAATTAAATAAATAAATTACACTCTATTCAACAGATTTCAATGTAAAACCTTTTAAACATTTGAAACATCTATTTGTGTCTCAGCCGCGAAGCTGAGCTTCAGCCTCACTCTGTGCGAGGACATGCACAGAGCGGCTGAAATGAAAGTGTCTGTCAGTTATTATAACATTATGACAAAAACAATTGTCTAAATTATGTTGCATATTCCTCAACAGTTCTTGTGCTGATATCACTAATTGACAGAGTAGCCTACTATTTTTGGAAATCATGGCTATATTGCGCAGGTGCACGTGATGCAACGCCGTTAGAGCCGACAGAGTGTATAATTTCAGTGCCAAATAATTAGGTCAAAAACGATTTAATATAGGCCTATTGCAAATAGCCTATTCGTTTTTTATGTTTGTTTATAATTAATTTAAGCGGACAAGGCTTACAAGTAGGCTTCACAGCCAATTATTCTAACGTCCAGAGCCTGGGAGGGGCCTCGCATTTCAATTTCACACAGGGCCTCGCACCCCACCTGCGACGGCACTGGACAGAGGTATACATAGGGGTGAGCGATATCACGATTTTTGACCATGGACGATTAAAATGTCTCCACAATCTGCTTTTGAAGAAATATCGTAGTATCGTGCTACAGTGTATTCTATCAGTTGCTATTCTGGTGCCTCCGTCCCAACATACTGTACAATACGATGTACATTCACATCACATGTTAACGCAGAGGTCGAGTTACGCTCATGCAATACTGCAATTCACAAAAGTTAATGTTCGCATGTGCTTTAAAGCCTTGCAGCATAGACTGAGCGCATACACCCGAAGCGCACATGCACTAAAAAGCCTGTCAAACAGCGCCTGGTTACTGGACTAAGTTATCTTTCGAGTCTCACTGAGTTAAAACTGTCAAATACACACAAGGTTTACATAAACACAGTTGGTTAGTTGCCCGTGTCCGTCACGGAGACAGTGCTGGAGACTGTGCCGGTGTCCGTACCGGTGTCCGTGCTGGAGACGGTGCCGGAGATGGTGTCCATGCCGGAGACGGTGTCCGTGCCCATGCTGGTGTCCGTGCCGAAGACGGTGTAGGTATAGGGACCCTATAAGACATAATGGAGCAGGAACAATTTTCATTCCTGATGTTTTTTATAGTGACTGACAACATTTATTATGCATTAAAAGTGAAATGCAACTGTAGAAATCTACTAATGGTAGCGTTTATCATATTTGTTAAGCAAAAGCGAGGAAATCTATTTTCACATGGTTTGCTGTATAATTCTACATTTCATGTTTCTGCGTAGAATTAACCATTTTCCAGTACTGTTGCGGCGAAGCAGTGACCGTGATTAGAGATGGATACTCTAGTAATGGCTTTATAATAGGGTGGTTTTATAATTGCTGTTTGTGTGTTTTCTTATGTTTCCTTTCTCTGTTAGGCTGCCAAAACCACAATTGAGGCTGCAGTCCCCCTCCCTTGCCCTTAGTATTAAGCCCTTTGAGTGTCTGATAAAGAGAATGTTATTGCATTCCTTACTGGAAGCCTCAACTATCTAGTGGCCAGTATGGGTTTTCACTTTTATTAGGCATTCAGCACTTTTGACCACTGAACATTGCCTCCTTAACCCTTTGGCAAGGGTTAAAGAAAACAAAGATGATGTTCTTCTTGTCTGTGCTTGTAAAGTGGTTGAGCTGCTCCTTCAACCATTCTTGTCCTTGCTCCTTGTGTTGTGTTCTCAGCAGAAGTGTGTAGGCCAGAGGTATTTTTGGCTTAATTTTGAAATACTCGGTCTGAAAGACATGGAAAAACATTTTACTTTCAGAAAGGTTTGGCTGTCTGTTGTTGTGGTCGGCTCTGTTTAAGAATTAAATAGAGTAATCAAAAGCGATAGTTCACTCAAAAATGAAAGTTTTGTCATCATCTGTTACCTTCATGCCATTCCAAACCTGTATGACTTTTCGAGATTTTTGATAGTCAGGGGTTCAAACAACATTGTACTTACAAAATAGCGCTACAAATAACTGATTATGTGATTTCTTAGCAGTTTAACAGCTCATCTGTTTTACAGTCAGTTGGATCTTGCAAGCACACCAACATGTAATATGTCCTGAACATACTGTTAATTAATCATCCAAATATAAGAGCTATTTATTCCTTAAGTGTCTGCTTGTAAAGCTTACATAGAGTTTAACCGTACCTCTTGTCAAATGTCCATTGACTTAATTAAGGGTGCAACAATTTTTGCTGGACAAATATAGTGTTAAAAGTTGAAATCTATAAAAACATTTATGTTCACATGGGTACATACAATTTCACATAACGCATGACTCAGAGAAAAATTCTCAAGGTGAGAAATTTGTAGACCCTGTCCTTGTTACCTCGGCAACACAGGTCCTTGCATAATCTTCCCACATGCTCAAAGATGGCATATTACCTCCTAAATCAAGGGACTTTCCAGTTCGAAGTGTGTACAGATCACTCATGGCACCGGACTGGTTGCCATCCGTTAGAAAAGTTCCTTTAGGGGAAGTCAGTTTTCTCAGCGGCCAAATTGGCAACATCCTACAAAAATAGCTCCTATCAGGAATAGGGAGAGACCAAAAGCTCTAAAAGTGATTGTCAAGATTGCATTATAATATGAAATAGAATTAAAATTAGATAACAATGGCATAATAAATTGAGCAAGTTCTGAACAACTCATGCCAAAATCTGTATTTGTATGGCTAGTCTTGCTAAGTGGAATAGCTATTACATGAATAAATGAAGCAACTATATCATCATTATCTTCACTGGCTTCGAATTAGAAATATAGCCTACCATACAAAATGATTTAAAATGTCTTAAATATTATTTATTAAGTGTATTTATTTTCTAAATTCTGTGACCTAAATTCTGTTAACTTAAGTTGGTCCTCTACTACATGATATATTATGTTAGCTTGTGTCCACTGCAAAGTCCTGTACCCCTTATACATGTCTGGACATGTTAGGACATGTCTCAGTATCTCTGAGAAATTTCAGGAAGGTTCTGTAGGGTGAGCGTTCTTTCAGTGTGAAGACTGAACAGGTGTCAGAACTTAATACAGCAAACAGAACAGTAATTATGGAATTATAAAATACTGTTTTGCTCCAGTGGTTAGCAAAAGTGACTGGATGTCCTTGAGAAGAAAATGGACCTGATCATGGACCATTGTGAGTGCATTTCCTCTTTGTGACGCATTCAATTTTTCTTTTGCTGTAGTTATGTCTGTTTAATCTTAGTTTTATGAGCAAAACTCAAAATAATAAGAATAAAAAGAAAACAGAAACAGAGAAACTAAGACTAGCAGAACACAGACAGAACACTTCATCGCTCTTTCATCTCATCTCCCTAGTGACTGGTTAAGACAATACCTCAACAAACAGTAACATAGCAACTCTCCCAAAATCTCCTGCTATTAGAAGGAATGGAGATATATCAAAGACTGTCTCTCTGTTGGGCTTTGTAGGGTTTAGACACTGAGCCATCCAGAGTGAAAATAGTACGGGTATTCTCTGAGCTGCTGGACGCCTATTGCCTCTGGCAAAAAAAAAAAAAAAAAAAAAAAAATGTATATACCGGTAATTGTTTAATAACAGTGGATACTTAATACTTATGTGGAAACTGTGATAAATTTTCATTCAGAATTATTTTATGAATAAAAAGTTCAAAAGAACAGACTTCATGTATTTACTGTCACTTTTGATCAATTTTGCATCCTTGCTGATTAAAAGTATTAATTTCTTAAAAAAAAACGTCTGAAAGGTATATATATATTATATGTAACTATGCCAATTAAATTTTACATGTGTGTTTTACTCATGTAAACTAATAATATTTATTAGTTTATGTTTAAGATTTTAAATCCTTGATGACACAAAAGAAGATTAGGATTTTTGGGTGAACGATTGGCTTTGAGAAGTCTATGTTTAGTGTGTTGAGTTGTCCAAAGAGGAGTTTCCTTTCATATGCTATATGGTGGCTTTGTATCTGTCTGTGGTTTAGCAAAACACCCAATGCAGTGCTAAGATCTGCTCAGAGAGAGCAAACCAGGCCAGGCTAATATTAGAGGTTACATATTGCTGATGGCTTTTCTATGTTCCCAGCATTTCTCCTGGTTGACAGGACGTGTTTCAAACACAGGGTGTTTTCGGATCTTCTCAAGGTTGTGTGCGAAGATAACATTTTTGTATGTGAGTGTGTGTGTGTGTGTGTGTGATGGAACAAGTGATTATTTGCATGTGGTTCCCCCCTGAGGGTGAACTGCAACTACTTTGCATGCTTAATGTGAGAGACATATGGGTTTCTATGTTTGTGTATGTGCTTATTTAGGTGCGTGCATTTGCATTATAATAATATGTGCTTGTTTTTGGTGTATTCTTCTATACTTAATATGGGACCTTTGAATATAGTGTTGGATTATAGGGGGCTTTTGAGTCGAATATGTGAGTAATTGTGCAATTCTGGGAGTCAAGTGTAGGCCTAATGATAATGAATCATTAAACATGAATTTATCCAATTAGAGAACGTTTAGTATACGTACAATGGTTCTCTGTACGTTATCGCACAAAATCTCCCTGCAATGTTAGTATATGTGCCATCAGTAATTAGTTTCCAAAGAAATAACCAAGTGGGAAGCATACACTAACGTTAGGGAAACCTTCTGGGTTTATTTCAGGGCAGACTTATATAGCTCAATGCAAATGTGCACGTAATGGTGGTGAAGCACTAAATTAGTTTTCCACCGAGAGAAACTAATTAGTTGTAGAAAGAAAGCGAGAAAACGCCTAGAAACCCTCTCTAAGACTCTCTCAAGAGAATTTCATGGTCTGTGGTTTGTTTGTGTTTCTCGCGAGTGCGGTCTACGTGAGGGTACGTGTTCCTTCTAGTGAGCTTGGTCCCTTGCTCACAATTTTTCTTTCCCCCTCCCTCCCTTTCCCTCTCCCTTTCCCTCTCCCTGTCCTTTCCTCTCTCTCTCGCTCTCTGTCTCTCCATGTGTGCGTAGTCTGGGCGCCTGCCAAGTGGAGTGTGTTTTTTGAATGAATACCTGATGAGGCTGCTGAGGCTGCTGAGGCTGACTGGGGGAGGAGGAGCCGTGTTCTCTAGAGCACTGTGTGTGTATGTGTGAAGAGAGAGAGAGAGAGAGAGAGAGAGAGAGAGAGAGAGAGAGAGAGAGAGAGAGAGAGAGAGAGAGAGAGAGAGAGAGAGAGCTGGCAGTCAGTGTGCCTTGCATAACATACGCTGTAGCTCTCACACGTAGGGCTAGTGAATAAGCGCAGACGAGGGGACTTCCTTTACCCTCGGCCCACCGAGCAATTGTCGAAGGAAGTGGAAGAGAGTGAAGGCAGAGGGAACATTGGACATGGAAGAAGACATAAATCAGAGGACTGCATGTGTGACCTGATAGCAGAGCTAAACCTGGACAAAGGACAGCTTGCCAGTGGGTAGAGTGAGTTACACTCGTAGTGCAGAGAGAAAGAGAGAGAGAGTTGTTAAAGGCTCCCCTATAAAGAAAGGTAAGGCATCACCCTTAGATGAAATGTTTGATTGGTTTTCAATCATACATGCTTATTGCACGATTATTCTTTAATTCCAAGAAGAGAAGAAAATATAATGTGCATGTATCTAAGAAATTATTGTATTATTATTGCTAATAATTGCCAATAGGCTTTGCAGAAATAACTGCAATTCTGTGCAAATGTTTCAGTGTTACTCTGTATGTTGTGCCCTTTTGCTTGTAGGGTGAGAGTAGAGAAACAGGCTTTAGCCTTTGTAAAGGCAGCAACAGCTCTGTTTGGATTCATGTCTAGCTTAGGACTCCCTAGACTGCCTCTTAAAGGGACAGGCGCCTATATAAAAGGTCGTTAAGTGCAGCAAGGAGCTGCTTACGGGCTCTAAATGGACATGAGTGAAAAGACGTTTTAGGAGATGGGCATGTTTTTTGACGAAAGACGTTAACATGAGCATTTCATTTTAGAGAAGTTATGTTTGTATTTGTATACATTATCATTGGCACAGGCTCAGTCATCTCTGAGATGACATCATTGAAAAAGGTGTCACAGCACATTGCAAGTAATGTTTTCCTGAAGATTTTGCATGCATAGAAATAACTTTGTGTTACAGTACGTAGCAAAATTATGTTACTATTTGTTTGTATAGCAGAATATTTGTGAAATGGGAATATTTACATTCTGAATTCGTTGTTTTGTGCCAATTATTCAGACATCTTACATTAGTATCGCTTTATTTACTATTAGTGTGTTAATGTGTTTGCGTGAATTTATTGGTGTGAATATGTTGCGTTGATGACATTTGATCTGCAGCGGGCCTGGAGAGTATGAGATCTGCTGTTAACTAGAAGGACAGCAAGTTGTTAATCTTTCTAGCTCTTTGGCCAGCCACACTGTAATCAAGTGTGTGTGAGCGTGTGTGTGGGTCAGGTTTTGCCTACATTGTGAGGACTAGATGTCCCTATAAGTGATAGTAAAACCTACAACTGAAATCACTATGATTTATTTAAGAAATGAAACAATGTCTTAATAAAGCTCTAAAGTTTTCTGAGGGTTAAATGGGTTAAGGGATATCAAATATCTTTAGTTCAATTTACTCTAATTGAGGTTCTTTCAATAAAAAAAACGTCTCTGGTTACTTACGTAACCTATGTTCTCTGAATAGGGAACGAGACGCTGCGGAAAGCGCAGTGGGATATTCTCTGAATGTGCCGATTGTCTGAAGCCTTATAGAATCACGCCAATTCATTGGCTGATGGCGTCCGCGCAATATGGCTCCGCCCCGACGCTCTTACGTCGCATCATACGTATTCCGCGCGCGCGCCATCTGCTCCTCAGATTTCTCTGCCGAAAAGAAACTGTCAGCAGCGCGAGGAGCTTGGCCGCTAACGCAGCGTCTCGTTCCCTATTCAGAGAACATAGGTTACGTAAGTAACCAGAGACGTTCTCTTTCATAGGTTCTCTCAACGCTGCGGAAAGCGCAGTGGGAACGGACTACCAAACTCGCCAAGCTAGAGCGCTTTTATGACTGGTAGATAAAAGAGACAACGACCGAAACGAGTTCAAACAGAAAGAACCTGGGAACCCGGGGTCATGTCAAGATCCAAGCTATAGAACCTTACAAAAGTATGCGGAGAGGACCAGCCTGCCGCAACACAAATATCCTCCAAAAGTGCTCCTCTAAAAAGAGCTTGAGAAGATGCTACACTTCTGGTGGAATGTGCTCTAATGTTAAGAGGTGAAGGCAAGCCACGCACCCCATAAGCCAACGAGATAGCCTCTGTGACCCAGTGAGAAATCCTCTGCTTCGATGCAGCAAGCCCACGGCGGCTAGCACCGAAACAAACCAGAAGCTGGTTAGATTTCCTCCAACCGCCTGAGCGGTCTACATATATCTTAAGAGAACGAACTGGGCAGAGCAAGTTAAGCTCCCTATCTTCCTCAGATGAAAATGGAGGAGGGTGGAAAGCATTAAGGTTAACTACCTGAGAGCGGAAACTTGAGGAAAGAACCTTGGGGACATACCCTGGTCTCGGCCTCAAGGAAACTTTGACCAGGCCAGGGGCAAAGTCCAAGCAGGACTCGCTAACAGAAAGAGCTTGTAAGTCTCCCACCCGCTTTAATGAGGACAAAGCTAACAAAAGAGAAACCTTAAGAGTCAGAATCCTATCCGGAGCTGACTCCAAGGGCTCAAAGGGGGCTTTCGTCAAACCCTCTAGGACAACAGAAAGATCCCATGAGGGGACTCTAGGGGAGCGAGCCGGTTTCAGGCGCTTCACCCCACGCATAAAGGCAGAAACTAACCTTAACTTGCCTAGGGGAATCTCATCCGATTCCCTATGCGCTGCAATAGCCGCGACATAAACTCTGAGAGTGGTAGCGGCTGCTCCAGCCGCAAACTTCTCCTGCAGGAATTCCAGTACTGAACCAGCAGGGCAGTTAACTGGGCTCTTATCATGTGCTAAACACCAAGTCTCAAAAACCTTCCATTTGGAAGAATATAATCTCCTTGTAGAAGGAGCTCTAGCACTCGCAATAGTCTCCTGAACGTCAGTTGGGAGACCAGAGCTTAATGCTAACGGCCTCTGATCGGCCAAACATACAGCTTCCACATGTCTGGGCGAGGATGCCATATCCTGCCCTGTAGCTGGGACAGCAGATCTTCCCTGACCGGGATCCTCCAGGGGGAGACTCCAGTAGAGGAACTAGCTCCGAAAACCATGGCTGAGATGGCCAGAACGGAGCTACCAGGAGGAGGCGGACTCCGCTCTCTCTCACTCTGGCCAAGACCGCCGGGATCAGTTTGATGGGCGGGAAGGCATAGAGTTTCTGCGTTGGCCAAGGGTAAGCGAACGCATCTATCCCCAATGGGGCCGGGGGACTCAGGGAGAACCAAAGAGGGCATTGGGATGACTCTTGAGATGCAAAGAGGTCCACCTCCGCCTCTCCAAAAACCTTCCAGATTAGAGCCATCGTCTGGCGGTTCAACATCCATTCTCCCGATCGGAGTTTCTGTCTCGACAGAAAATCTGCTGCGAGGTTCAGAACCCCTGGGACATGAACCGCTCTTAGAGATAGGAATCTGCTCTGAGACCACAGGAGAAGGTGACGCGCATGCCTGTCTAGGGTGCGCGACCGAGAACCTCCCTGCCGGTTCACATGAGACACCACTGCCATATTGTCCGTTCTGACAATGACATGGTGACCCTCCAGAAGAGGGAGGAAATGAAGCAGAGCCAGAAAAACGGCCCTTAACTCCAGGCAGTTTATGTGCCAGGAGAGAGCCTCTCCGGTCCAGACCCCACACGCTGGTCTGCCCTCGAAAACCGCTCCCCAGCCGGTGAGAGAGGCATCCGTCGTAATCATCTGGCGACGAGATACCGCACCCATGCTGACCCCTTTCCGAAGAAAAAGAGGGTCCCGCCAAACTGACAGGGCTCGAAAGCAACTGCGCGATACCTTCAGTAGGCGAAGGGTTGACCCGGAGGGTCGAACCCCTGAGAGTTTCACCCACCACATGAAGGGTCTCATGTGGAGTAGGCCCAGTGGTAGCACGGAGGAGGCCGCAGCCATAAGGCCCAGCATCCTGCGGCAGGTGCCCACAGACACATGATGGCCTAGTGAAAAACGAGCCAAGCATGTCGTCAAGCTGGAAATCCGTGCAGGGGCCAAACGGGCCTGCATGAGAACGGAATCCATGTTCACCCCCAAGAAAACGGTGCTTTGAGCCGGAGCAAGAACACTCTTCTCCGAGTTCAACCTCAAACCGAGAGACTGGATATGACTCAGAACGACGTCTCTGTGGTGGGCCACTAGCTCCCTGGATTGGGCTAAAATGAGCCAATCGTCCAGGTAATTTAGAACACGGATGCCCTGGAGCCGCAATGGGGCCAGAGCTGCATCCATGCACTTTGTGAATGTCCTTGGAGCTAGAGATAGGCCGAAGGGAAGGACCCTGTACTGGAACGCCCTTTCTCCAACGGCGAACCTGAGGAATTGCCTGTGTCGCTGTACAACCTGGATGTGAAAATAAGCATCCTTTAGGTCTATTGTCACGAACCAATCCCCTGGCCGAATCTGAGATATGATAGCTTTCAGCGTCAACATCTTGAATTTCCCTTTGTAAAGGGCGAAGTTCAGTCGGCGGAGGTCCAGTATGGGACGCAAACCGCCGCCCCTCTTCGGGACCAGGAAGTAACGGCTGTAAAAGCCCCGCTCGGTTTCCCCTGGAGTAATCTCCTCTATTGCTCCTTTGAGAAGGAGGGAAGAGATTTCCTGCTGCAGTACAGAAGCCTGAGCGGCGCTGTCTACTACAGTAGGAAACACCCCGTTGAAACAGGGGGGATTGCGGCAAAACTGAAGAGTGTAGCCGAACCGAATTGTGCGAAGAACCCAGGACGATACCCCTGGTAAGCGTTCCCACTCTGGAAGGAAATGTGACAGAGGAGGAGGGATGTTGTAATGCAGACGACATACCTGAGTAAGGGTGCCGTGTTGACTCTCCTGGGGTAAAGAGGTTGACTGTGCAGGAGGGCCATCGGCGTCCTGGCACGTGATGGGAGGCATCGAGATTGGGGTCATGGTGACCAGGTCCGCCTGCTTCGGAGGAAAACGGAAAGTGCCTCCGAGGATGCGGCCGGTAGTTATATAGAGCGTGGGGGGTGAGGGGAGAAAGCCGAAAGCGTCTCCTTCCTCCCGCACCAGACTGAGTAGAGAAGGTGAAATATGGCCTGCACTTCGAGACACTCTGAGTGGCGAAGGTGACAGGGCAAGGAAAGGAGAGCTGGGAGGTGGGCAGAAACGCTTGCGCGGTCTGACCCAACCCTGAGGAACCAGAGGAGCTCTCCTTTTTCTGACCGGAGGGTCAGGAACGGCTCTGCGCCGCCGGAGCAGTCGGTTTGTCGGACCGCTTCAACTGGAGGCGCTTGTGAGGCCGTTGACGGGGAAACGGGCGACCGCGGGCTCCCCAAACCGTGGCAGGTGGGGGATGCCCTGGTTCGCTTCTTCTGGAAGAGAACTCCGGTCTATGAGAGGGACGTTCTCTGGGTCGCACCGGGGGGGGAGCAGAAGGTTCCCTAGCCCTCCTGGGCATGAACTGTCTGAACGCGGCCGATTGGGATTTGGAGGAGCGGAATTTCTCAACCACTGTGTTGACCGCCTCACCAAACAACCCTGTTTGAGAAATGGGGGCGTCCAAGAGGAAAACCTTCTCTTTATCACGGATCTCCGTGAGATTAAGCCACAAGTGGCGCTCCACCGCAACAGAACCAGCCATAGAGCGACCTATAGCACGTGCGGTATGCTTGGTGGCTCTTAAGGCTAAATCCGTAGCCTTACGAAGCTCCTTGACCGCTTCAGGGGTCACACCGTCACCCTCGTCCATTTCCTTCAGGACGTCCGCCTGGTAGGCCTGAAGAATGGCCATAGTGTGCAGGGTCATGCCTGCCTGCCCAGCCGCCATGTAGGATTTCCCAATGAGAGAGGAAGTAGTCCTACATGCTTTAGAAGGGAGAAGGGGGCGCGACTTCCAGGACGGCGCAGACGACGGAGCAAGATGGTCGGCTAGAGTTTCCTCAATCGCCGGAATGGCGGAATAGCCCTGTTCCACAGAACCTACCAGGTTGGTGAAATCAGCAGCAGCCGCATTAGTGAGGCGCGAAGAGAAAGGCTGCTTCCAGGATCTGGAGATCTCATGATGCAGATCACTGAAAAATGGCAGCTTCCTCCGTTGAGGCCTAGAATTAGGGCCACTGAGAAGCCTTTCGTCGAGTTTCGACGACTGAGACTCACGTGGCTCGTCGGGCCAATCAATAGTGAGCTTCTCCGTAGCGCGCGAAAGCACGTCAACGAGCTCCGCGTAGGCCGCAGTAGGCCGCGCTTCCTGGCCGCTCGGCGGAATAACCTCGTCGGCGAGAGTAGGCCCGAAATCCTCGGAGTCGGAAGCCTCGGTAAAAAGTATATCCTCCAGCCCGAAAGAAACCGCGTCGCGTGCTCCCGGGCTGGGGCGCAAATAATCGTGTGAAAATTCGACTGGCATGTCTCGCACGTGCCGAGGGGAGGGAGGGAGAGAAAGAGCGGGGCTCGTCTGCTCGAACTCCGCATCCTCAAGCTCTACATCCGAACCCCAGGTCGCGGATCCTCGAGAGGCCTCGGGAGCGCGACAGGGGGAGACGAATGATTCCCTCTCAAAGACCGCGAGCCGCAATTTGAGGGTTTTGAGCAACAAATTTTCACAGAATTTGCATTTAGACGATCCTATAACTGCCTCACGCGCATGTGAAAAACCCAAACATTTAACGCACTTACTGTGTGGGTCGTCGTTAGCGATGTAACGAGCACATGGCGGAGTACAGCGTCTGTAATCCATGGCAGCTTCACCGTAAGGAGAAACAGAGTTCCGCTTGAACAGTCGCAGAAGCGCCGAGAATAATCCTAGATGTAATTGTAGCTCAGAAAAATCACGAGCGAAGGGCAAACGTGACCGCTTCGTTCTGAAGGCAGAGAAATCTGAGGAGCAGATGGCGCGCGCGCGAATACGTATGATGCGACGTAAGAGCGTCGGGGCGGAGCCATATTGCGCGGACGCCATCAGCCAATGAATTGGCGTGATTCTATAAGGCTTCAGACAATCGGCACATTCAGAGAATATCCCACTGCGCTTTCCGCAGCGTTGAGAGAACCTATGAAAGAGAACATCTGTTGTTGTCATGGACTACAGCTCTGTGGCACTGAAAGGAGAAAGAAAACAGAAATTAAGCATTACTTTTATGTATGTGCAGCTGTATTGCCTTGCGGGCTTAGTTTAAGTTAACTATTTTGAATTGTGGGTGTATTTCAGTTGTGCTCTTTGAAACTCCCCTCAAATAGAAAGGCAAATGTAACACCCAGTAAGAGAGAAGTAGACATACAGACACACAAATAATGTGTGAAATGTACGTATTCTTGAAACTTTCTCACAAATCTTTCCTTCTAAGTTCTCCTCTAAGCTGAAATATGATTTATCCTTGTATATATAAAGAACCATGCATTTTATGCATGCAAGTATACTGACGGCTGTAGTACATCTTAGAAACACAAAGCCCATATTACTGTACATTCAGAATTCTTATTATATTTCTTAGTCTTAATTTTGTCTTATTTTATTGTAATTCTTAGTCGATTGGGCTTGATATCCACAGATTCAATCTCTCATTAAAGTATTTGTAGAATCCAATGAATGACTGTTTGTCTGGTGAGGTTAATAGTAAACAATATTGTCTGCCTGCATTGTGAATTTTTGTGTTTTTCCTCCAATTTTAGGATGTGTCACTCACCAAATGTTTGTTATGGATCCCTGTGATTGCATGATATTATACAGGGGAATGCAGTTATATCTAAATGTAATGTTTTTAATGTATGTTTGTTACGTTGTATGTGTTGAACAGTGTAAAATTGTGATCTAGTGATCACTACCATTCTATTGTTCTTTGATTCATAAGCACTCTGCACCAAATCACATATGCATAAGTGCGTATCAGTCCAATGGATATGCTGATGTGTACGTGTGTGTATTGTGAGCTGTGTACAATAGACTGAAGCATTTAATGGCTGTGTGTGGTGTACGCTGTAGCAGGGGAAAGTAGGACAGTGATTGGTGCAGATCTACTGTGGTGAAGGGATCTCTCCCTCCCTCCCGCACTTTCTCTCTCTCTCTGTCTTCTCCGCTGTTACACTCTAACTCAATAACCCTGCTCGCTTGCAGGCAGAGCTCAATGTGGGTCAGGAGAGCCAGTGTTCTCTCTCTCTCTCTCTCTCTCTCTCTCTCTCTCTCTCTCTCTCTCTCTCTCTCTCTCTCTCTCTCTCTCTCTCTCTCTCTCTCTCTATATATATATATATATATATATATATATATATATATATATATATATACACATCTTTCTCTCTCTCTCTTTCTCACTCTCTTTTGGTCTCTCTCGGTCTCTCTCAGTCTCTCTCTTCTTTCATCTTTTTCCTGTCCACACACTCTCACTGCATGTTAAGTTTGCACCCTGTGCTCTCTTTATCCTCACTGATGTAGATGAACATTATGTATATGAAAACATTATGAGCTTGAGCTCTTGAATCATCAGGAAGATTTGGATTCAGATTTGTTGATGGAGATGTGTTATCTGCTGTTCTTATAGAACTATAAATTATCACTTGAATAAAATAGTGTGAACTTTACTCAAAATATATTACCATTCTACTCACTGAATAAACACAATGATGTTGGTTTACACGAAAAAAGTGTAAAAAAAAGTGTGGTTTACACTGCTAACACATGGAATTGAAAAGGAAGTCAGAGTGGTCAGTAGAAATGCTGAAGTTTTGGCTTGGTTAGCATGGGCCAGTTAGCTATAGAGTGGTGCAGGTGACATCACTTTGTAGGCCAAAACGCGAAAGCTAGTTCACATTTTAGCACTTCCGGTTCCATCATCCCGAAGTCAATGGTTTTTCTGAATGGGGTTTTGGTTAAATAGCTGAAATGAGGTCTGTGGTGAACACAAGCTCAAGACGCTTTCACGTTTAGCGATAATCCAAAAGCCTATGGGAAAGTCCTATTGGGTTTTTATCGAGGGAACCAGTGTGATGCTAACTACCGGTTGGCCTACAAAGTAATGTCATACCTACACTACTCAGTACTCACCACTCAAAATTTCAGTTGCTAATCAAATTCAAGTATGTGCCATTTCAAGCTATTTTTTTTATTTGGCACTCATAACTAAATGGATGTTAAGGTACAAGAATAACATAATATGCTACTTTTAGGCAGATGACTCAAAGGCAGTGCATAAAGGATGCAGTTTCTCATTTTTGTTTTTTTTGTCTGTCTGATGAAGGTACGGACTTATAACCATCAGTGAGAGATGATTCCACATGAAGCACATGGATCCTTTCATTACAAGAGTCCTGACAATACGCAAGACCAAGGTAAAAGCGGAGCAAAGTAATATAGCTATGAAAATCTTGACAACTGGGTTCTACTTTGCACTCTAAAAAATCCTGATCAAGACAAGTGGGTTAAAATACAGGAAAAACTCCAAGACCATGAAGTCTAACCAGGAGCGCTGTAATGAGTGTCTTCCGCCGAAGAAGCGGGAGATTTTAGCTCTGGAAGAGAAGCAGGTGCTGGTGTCAGCTGCTGTAAGTGAGAGCCAGAGTGGAGAGAATTTGGCTTGGCTAGCCAGTGTTGCTACCATGGCTAGCATGGCCCACATCCCCAACAATGCAGGCCCATCCCAGAGCAACAGTTTAGATCCTGACAGCCCCCCACCATCAAATAAGGCTCTCACTGTGGTGACAGAATATCCTCCAGCTACTTCATCTGCTGGCTTTTCATTCTCTTCCAATAGCTCCACATACAGAGGAGTCTTCTCCGGGCCTACTGTGCTAACAGCCAATCCTACTGTTCTCTCCACAAGCCTTCCTCAAACCCTAGGCTCCGTCCAATATACACAACTTCCCCCCAATCTCCAGCTCATAGGGCCCTATACAAGTTATATCTCTTCACAGATTGTACCATCCACATCCAGTCCAACACAGCCACGGAGGACACCACAAGAGGTCTTGGCCACAACAGCTGTCATCTCCCAAGCATCCAGCCTTGATTCACAGAGTCATCATGTGATTTCTTCTATATCAAATGTTTCCCACAGTCAATGCATTCAGGTAGAGAGTGCTCCTTTGGGTTTGACAGTTTCCTCCCCTTCTGTCCAACTGCCCCTTCAAATCCATCCACACTCAACTGTCCTTGCCCCTCATGCCCTGGCTCTAACCCCCTCTCAAGTGGTTCTACACTACACCGATGGCTTCATTGCAAAGCAGCTGGACTCCCATCCCAGAGAGGTGCACAATGGTGCACTAGGAGAGGTTACAGTTGTCAAGCACAGTACTACTATGGCCAAAGGGATCTCTAGCCAACCAGAAGGTGACCAGAGCCACAAGCAAAATCATAACCTGGGCCTCCAGACCCAAGCTCAGGTTTTGCTCCCAGCAGACTATAGTTCTCATGACAGAGCAGGACTGCAGACATCGCTGATGTTGGTATCCAGTAGCCACCTTGCAGCAAACAGCAACTCTGAGTTCCAAAGTATCTTGGCCAAGGATCACTCATCTTTGCACCTTGCTGAGAGAGGAGGTATCTGCCTAGGCAAGCCAATGTCCAGAGTGTCCGCTCTTACTTCCTCAGACAGCCAAGTTTCTCCGGCCTCCACCATCTCCCAGCACACACTCCTGCAGGCTCCTCACAACACTCCCCAACAGGAGCTCTCCACCAGCCTTTATCCTACCACACAGCTCCCAATTATTGGCTACATCACTAGTGCTTCTGGTGGACCCCAGCAAGCAGTAACTGGTTATCAAAGCAACCTGCCACAGCACGTGGTGATCTCAGGCAACCCCTCCTTGCTCATTCCGGTTAGTGCCACTAACATCAATCCATCTACTGCTGAGCCAGAGGTCACCCACTGTTCTGTCATCCCTAGTGTAGCCAATGCGTCAACAGCTCTGCCTCAGACCTTTATTAATACATCCCCACCTGCAGCTGCACCTTCAGTCCTAGCTAATGGTAAAAACATCACAGGGTCTGATGGAAGTCATGCCCCCTGTGCCATGCCAAGTCCAAGCCAAATACAGCTGCCTGTTCTTTCAGCCAGTGTAGTGGGATCTCCAGTCCCTGTAACACCTCCAACATCTACAAGTCCTCAAAGCTCACCATCATCACCATCAGCGGGCCTACCACCATTCTTCATGAAGGGCTCTATTATCCAGTTGGCAGACGGTGAGCTGAAGCGCGTGGAGGATTTGCGAACAGAGGACTTTGTGCAAAGTGCAGAGGTGAGTGGAGAACTGAAGATTGACTCCAGCACTGTAGAGCGCATAGAGTGCAGCCGAACACCCAATGCTGTCATCATACAATTCTCGGTGGGAGAGAACAAAGCCCAGGTAAGTCCATTTCTTTTTAAATCAAGCTCACTTACCATGTTAGTGGTAATCTTCGGTAGAGCTGAATGAACCTTTGGAACTAAAATATTATTTTTGCTTTTTCTCTATTTTAGGTGTGTGTAGAAGTCCTGGTGGAATACCCCTTCTTTGTGTTTGGTCAAGGTTGGTCATCCTGCTGCCCTGACCGCACCACCCAGTTGCTAGCTCTATCCTGTGCCAAACTCTCTGTGGGTGATGTTTGTATCTCTCTAACCCTTAAAAGCCTAAAAAATAGCATTCAAAAGAAAAATAATTGTTCAGCGTCTGTGAAACACAACAACCCTTTGAAATCAGCCAAAAACAATGGGTCCATTGAGGAAAGACCAACCCAAATGGAGGATCTTAAGAAAGGACACAAAATTACATCAAGAGTGCAGAATAGTGTCGAAGGAACAATGGTTGAGACTTCCAACCAAAGAAATGTGTTGACCCTCTCAGAGAACGGGGACATAAATCCTCAGACACTGGTCAACCAAACCAACCAGGCAGAAAAAACATACACATCTAGTGCAGAGAGAGCAGTTAGCCGCAAGAGGAGATGGTCTGCCCCAGAGAGAGGAGAAATGTGGAGGTCGCAAGAGGACCCTCAGATTTTACCCAAATTTTCCTTCCTCCCACATCAGCTGAAGGTCAGCATTGAGGGCCGCTCCAGCACAGGTTGCTGAGGGCCTTTTGAACACCATAGAGCAGTGTTAGCATAGAGAGTTGCTTTCTTTCCAAGAAATACATCATTAGCCTTACTTGATTAATTTGAGAAATCACATAAAGTTGATCAACTGAATAAAATTATTTTTTTCTTGGTGTCCAATGCTTTTGCTTCAACCACAAAGACTCACCAAACTTTCCCCATCACTGCCATGAACTCAAAGAGGGACAAGGAAGAGCAGATTTTCTTTTTGGTACTTTGCTTTTTGTTACTTTGTGTTGCTTTCATGACATTCATTTGACATTCATATCCAGGTTACTGTAATGTTATCTTTTTACACAAGAATGTGTGTGATCATTTGAGTCGTCTCATATGTAATATTAATCTTTAGACTTTCCTTTTAAATCAGCTGGACATGACAATTTTGGGTTGTATATTGCAATGCCTGACTTTTTTTTTTTAGCTTGCTACACATTTAGTGTCTAATTTAGTCTACTGTTGTGTTTACTGAATTTGTTCATAATCAGGGCCTTGACTGGATAAGGACCGTTTTTCAATGAGTGATGGCAAAAGGTGAACAGTGAGATATGTCATTTGTGTGAGTTTTATTACAAGTGATTTAGAGGAGTTGTGTGAGCACATTTATCTTGACAGAAGCAACCTTCTACTTGTTTCCTGCCCCCATAATCCTGTGCTTATATAATGTCAGCTGAGAATGACAGGCTTTGCTCAAGTGACTACTTTGAATCATATCTAGGTCATGTATAGCATCAAGATACATTGAATGTTTTATCCTTATATTTTAAATTAATTGCTGATAGTCTTCTACATATGCAATACTGAGCTTTCACATACCTCATATGTGCATTTAGCAAATAACCCAATCAGATTGCCTCATCGAATCTGTGAGTGAGAAAGCGTTGAAGAAATCTTCACATTGTCAAACTGGCTATAGAAAAGTCTCCGCTCAAGTCAGAATTAGCACTTTAAAGAAAGGTTAAGGGAAGTCAAATGAATGAAAGGATGGAAACATTCCCACTTCTGTTTTGTTACTACAACAACAGACAGTTTTGAGTTCTGTTAGTCATTTTGTGCATTACTATCCATTTTATGTGCAAAGCACCTCTCATTTAGTATTTTTAAATTACTGATGTCTTCTTTACACTATTTTCAGTATTGTGGGGCCTTTCTCAGTCCAGCTGAAATAATGAACTCGTTGTTAAAGACACAATATAATCGCCATACATTGAAAACTAAATCGACACGGCATTCTTGATGTTCAAAACAAGTAACGTTTCACAGGTTTATCCTATAGAAATTGACTTTTGTATCAACTTGTTTATACAAGAAATTCATCATCTAATGAAGTTAACAAAATTATGTAGATAAAATGTATCCTTATATAATAATTTAATTAGCAAGAATCAGTGAGTCAAAGGAGGATGCTGTGCTTTGTCCAATCTGTTCTGCTATTGAAAATCAAATTTTCCAGTAGGCAAAAATGGGAAATATGGTCTGTGAAAATTAAACATGATCTAGGATATTTTTAATGGACTATGCCTCAATTCGTCACAGGCTAATTTTTGTTTGCATCAAATTAAAAACAGTACTCAGACTAATGTATGTCAGCCACTATTGATCTCTTTAAAAATTTTGATTTAATCATAATTAGCAGTATGCCACTAGTGGCCTAAACAAGGACAGTCTTTGTATGTTCTCTGCAGAGAAAAAAGAAAGAAAATGATGAATGTTGAGACACTATTTTAGAATTCACCTTGTCTTTATTTTTGCTGTGCTGGACAAGCTAAACAAATTTAAAGAAATTAATTTAGTACACTGCTATGACAAATTACAGATAAGGTAATACGACAAAGTTTTTTATATGAAAAATATAATTTCTATATTCCATAAATAAAAGCCACATGGGATTGTCTTCAGATTTTATTTTATTTTCTTGTGCAAAACAGTCACAAAGTAATTCTTATCTAACTCCATTGACTGCTGATATAAATTCAGAAAAAAAAATCTTGGAATTCATATAAGAATTTTGCTATTTGCACAAATAGACATTTTAAAGAGAAAAGTCAAGTGTATGTATGGAGTGTTATAGTTAACACTTCATATTGCCAGCTCTGTAGGTCACCTAAAACTATACATTTTGATATGTGTGGTCATGAGTGAGTTTGTTGACTGACTTAAGTAAAGGTATTGTTGTGTCTAGGGTTATATTCAGATGGAATCACAATAGACCTCATATTGTAGACGTAATGCTTGATTGCACATTCAGTCCAATTTGGATTTGGAATTTATGCACTTTTGAAGAGAGAGGACAATGAAAGCGATGGTTGATTAGTAGCCTCACATAGCAACAATTTGTTCAATACAGTCTATTGTAATGGTGATCTTGGTAAGGCAGTAGAAGACTTAGTGCTATGACAATAGAAACCATTACAAAATTGTCAATGTTTCTGGACTGTTGTTTGTTTCATATGTATCATTGTTCTCTCTCTTTTCTCTCTTTTTCCCTGTATAGCTATGTACATTTAAACCTCAGTGTGTGTGTGTGTGTGTGTGTGTGTGTGTGTGGTGTGTGTGTGTGTGTTTTGTGTGTGTGTGTGTGTGTGTGTGTGTGTTGTGTGTGTGTGTGTGGTGTGTGTGTGTGTGTGTGTGTGTGTGTGTGTGTGGTGGTGTGTGTGTGTGTGTGTGTGTGTGTGTGTGCGCGCGCACTGTGTGGATAACTTCTTTGAAGTCAGTCAGGTTTTTGGCAATGTTCTTTTATCCAGTGTGTGCTTTTCGTTTCAATCTAACAATAGTGTTTTATTATTATCTGCATAAAATAAAATAAAAATCTTGTTGTTAAAAAAGAAGGCTGTCAATCACTTGAAGGCATAAAAGCGTTATAACGATTTATAGTGAAACTGAATTCTCAGGTTGAGAAACTGGCCCGAAGACTGTTTCTGTTTCCTGTATTACTTTTTGCAAAAACACTCAGTTACACACAGTAACTACAACTAAAACTGAGTTCATTTTATCTCCAGTGCTATGACTCATGGGAAGTCACTGGCTGACTATTGCGCCCTCTACAGCCCATCACTGTACATGCACCCAATGTAATGTATAAAGAAGGCTAACTTTAGCTAGCATGATGATGTGTTGTGAGTGTAGCTCACATTGCTATTGAAAATGTGTTCATATGAGAAAATAAAACAGTCTGGTGTAATGTACAAGGTTGGGCATCAACAATATGGCTTTTATGGCTGTCCAAAGACAAGCCAGAATTTGTTGTATGCATATGCCTCAATGGTCCATAGCCAGGATTAGCTCTAGCAATACCACAAGGCCTCATTAAGGGTTGGAAGACCAATCTTGACATCCAGAGATTGACCTATAAAATACACAGTCCCAATGTTTGTTTTTTTAAATATTATTTTAAAGGAAGTTCTAGATATTTTACCTCCCGTTAAACCTCAGAGTGACACTTATCTTTAAAAAAGAAAAAAAAAGCACATAACTGATTTCTCACTTTCTTATATATTTGATGTAAATGACTATATTTGTGTGATTCGTTGTACCTGTGATATTTTTCTCATTCTTTGACAAGCTCCTTTTCTACAAACTGACAAAAAGCAATTAAGACAAAAGTCAACCTCAACTTTTCTAACTGTAGTGTGTTTATGTGAACAGAGCATCCAAGACTGTTCAGTGAAGTCAGTGATCATTTATTTGGTGGTGCTTGCAAGTTTTTGTAGCTGTTTTGATTTTTGTGAAATGGAAAGGAACATCGGACTCGGTGAATATGTCAATAACTTCCTGTTAGTACAAATCTATTGTATCTGTATAATCACTCTAATAAAATACTGTGCCAATTTTACTTGCCTCTTTCCTTTGATAAACTGATATTTTAGTTGAGACAATAAACCTGAAATTGAAGTTCTGTAAGTTACAAGTTTTGGCGGTCAGGCAACATAGATGCCTTGAATTATTTAATGGCAAAGACAAGGTTGTGTTTGACCCCTTTAGAAAGACTCCTAAGATATTGGCATTCTACACACACATAAATTCAACAACTACACATATAAACTCTATAAATTCCTCATACACGCACATGGTGTGGGAAAAGATGCTAAAAGATTGACACAGGACTCATTTAACTGAAGAGGATTGACTTTCAATAAAAATATTGCCCCATGTCACAGCTCATATGAGTTCTCCTAAGACACTGACAGACCTACTTTACATAAAACTCCAGCCACCCAATACATAACACATGTGAACACCCGTTCTCAGTAGTGATGTCAAGCTTGAACCAGAAGTATAGCTTGACATGATAATAGCTTGTGACTCAGGCAAAAATTGTGCAAGAGTTATGAACTTTGGGCTATAGGTTTGCCTGTAAGCATTTATTAATGCATAGCAGTTTTCTTTATGTAGTATAACATGCTGTACCTTTTTCCAGGCCTGCAGCTGACAGACCCTCCAAATCTGGGCCAGCAGAGACAGGGCATTGTGGAGCTTTTTTATTTCCTGAACATTTACTACCTTATATAATAGTCTTTCTCAACAAAATAAGATTCATATTTAGCATATGCTACAATCTACTATAGCAATATCACACTGTTACAGTGCTGAACACCAGAACTGTTGTAATAAACGATTTACAACATTTCTATAAACAAAATGTAGTCTAAATATTGAGCAATATTGAGACACAATATTGCCAATTAATTTAGTTTTTCTCCCCAAAAAAGATAGTTCCAAATGAAGCCATGTCAGATATAACCGCTCAGTATCTCAGAGCAACAAACAGTAGCACTGTTTTGATTCTAAATGAAGCAGTGTGTTAAAAATAATCGGCTGATAAAATGACTCACTCATATGGCAGAAAAAAAGTAAAATTATCATGCAAGTATGCTGTTCACTTTCGTTCCTGAATGAATGAATCAGTATTTTTAAACGAATCGGTTAAATGAATGATTCGATCACTCACTGATGAAGACTTTTCTCCACTTATTGGTGTATTGATGTAATCTGCAGAAAGAGTTAAAGGTATAGTTGCTCATCCCAAAAATTTTAATTCTGTCATTAATAACTCAAAATGTTGTTCCAAACCCATAAGACTTTCATTCATCGCAAGACTTTTCATTCATCATCAAGGGATAGCTTTCTGTCCCTCCATTGACAGCTACTTCCAGTTTGTCTTTGACACTTCAAAAAGAGACCATATGAATCGAACGGTTTATATCAAATTTTCTGAAGAGACTTGATCACTTTGCATGATGAACAGATTAAATTGAGGCTTTTAATCACATTTAAACCAACACAAACAGAAGCTCAACCGAACCTGCTTAACTCGTGAGAACAAACCTCATTGGTTCTAGAGGAAGCTTAAACGTGCTGCGTAACACAGGAGAAGGAAACTCATTGTTTCTCTTACATCAAACATGCTTTAACACAACGGATGTTGTTAAATGATTATATTTGATTAAAAACCTACATTCAATCTGTTAATCATATAAAACAATCGAGTCTCTTCAGAGAATTTGGATTAAACCGCTCAATTCATATGGAACGACAATTCAACGACATGAGGGTGAGTAATTAATGACAAAATTCAAAATTTTGGGTGAACTATCCCTTTAAACCACCTCTGATGGACAGACTAAAAGCCTCTATGGCAGTGGGCCTCCCTTCTAACACATCATTGTATTTAACTGGCTATGCTCTGTAAAGAAGCATAACATTTTTTTTTTTTTGCTTTACTGAAATTTAGTAGTTGTCTTTAGTGTACTCTACTGTACTGCCACTTTAGAATCATGATAACATTATATTAGTTATAACCTTTGCCATCAATTCTGACACGTCAGACACTGTACATATCAGTTCTGTAAAGCATACAGTATATATCGCTAGTTGATAAACTTAGTTTATTGGTAAATTTGTACGTGCAAAATGTGAGTCTCATAACTTTACAATGGGACTCCGTACTGTAAAGCATGGTTCATAGACGTGGATCAAGAGAAAAAGTGTGTCTGAGTTTGTTTGACTATAGTATTACAGTTTGTATGACCGAGTGTGTAAAATATTACTGTATACTGGAGAATTCATCTATACTAGAATTAATTCAACAAAATATAATAATACCAGGCAGGTATTAAAAGGTGTGTAAAAGCTCTTTATTCTATTCGGATATGGATGAAATACATGTCAGTATAAAAGAGGACATAACTCTTTAGAGTTATTTAGACCTTTTTGTAATATAGTGCATTAAAGGCTAATTTTGTGAATACTGCAGTAGCACTAAAAAGAAAGCCATTTAATGTAATTAAATGAAATATTGTTTGAAATATTTGCACAATAAAACTGCATACACAAAACAAAACAAAGACAAATATAAAATAAACCTTTAAAAATCCTTTCTGATAAAGAATATAGTTGATGATGTGGAGTGTTAACAACTACATTTGTATTGACTTGTGCATTCTGATACAGTACATAAAAAAATCATATGAAATGTTGCTGTGTACCGTCCGTGCACAACATTTGCTTCCAGTGTAAACGGTTTATTCATTTTTAGGCCTGTAACGTGCACACTGAAAAATAACAGTATGATTAGCAGTAGTCAGAATTTTTTGAGGTACTTCTGGATAGCCAGCCTCACTCTGTGCTGCTTACTTAATAGAACCACTAAATATTTGATCCTAACATTTCTTCTGTGTTTTTTAAATAGTCTGTGGCCAATAGTGTCCATGTGCGGAGTGCAGATGTTATCCATCCTACAGCTGGCATGTGTTTTCTTTACTAGCACAATCCTCTGAGATGGCAGTCCCGCTGGGTGCACTGAAGGTAGTGGTTTTTGCCTCTGCCAGGCCAAGTAGACTGGCACTGGTGGGTAAATAGACATGCTGAACACGGTCCACTTCTGAACGGCAAACTGGGCAACACTGATGGAAGAGAGGAAAGAAGGTAAAACATCACGAATGTTAACACACAAACAAATTCCTCTTATCTACACCTCTATATTTTTTCTTTAATGTTCATGTTAATTATGCAGTTGGGTGATGAGCTAGTTTTACTGAACTGATATAACACTTCTGTGATATCAGAGGGTGAAATTCAAACGGTCATCGGACTGCTGCAAAACGAAAATGTCTGATTATCAAGATCTTCAGCTTGAACAGCCGCTAATGGTCGATGGCACATGTCAAGAAATATGCTAAGAGTGTAACCAGAGGTTATGTAAACCTAATAGTGCAAGTTCTCTTAATCATTAACTTAACTGGTCAATTTAGATGACGATTCCTAAGCATTAGAAAATGACACTTTGATTTTATATTGTCATGAATGTTGAATATTCTATATGTAGTAATGATGCAATAATCACCTGAAGTTGGCTGGCACACTTATAGCAGCAGAACATGTGTCCACAAGGACAGAAAGCAGCATTGATCTCCTGTTCGCAGCACAGAGCGCAGGTCAGGGCATCTTGTAGCATTTGGAGCTTCTCCTTGAGAATGTGAGTTTCTCTGCAGCCAACACACATTCGCTTTTCCTTTTCAACTTTTATCTGTCTCAGCGGCGAGTGGCTGTAACTGTCTCTTGGGCTCCCACATCCATTCACAGCCATCCCTGCATTGAACAGGGCTCGCCGGGCACGGTCATACACTTCTTTGGATGTGCGCTGAATGTCAAAGATGTACCTTTTACCAAGGTCAATGCTTTCATTGAGGAAGAGGGAGGCCAGGTGACCCTTGAAGTCACGGCTATATTGCATCTTCACCGTGCTCATTACAGTGTCACACCTGAAGAGTTAAGAGATAAAACATGGGTATTAAATTGTTTTAATGTTGTTTTACTGTTCTAAAAACGTACAATATGTATTGATCATTAATGGAGCCCATAAAGTTTATGTATTGCTTCTGTACATTAAGTTAAATTTAAGCAAATTCAGTAATTAACAGTTGAATTATTGTTAGCAATAACTAAAATGAAAATAACATTAAAATATTTTTGGTTATTGAAATAAAATGTAAAAGTAGTAATAAAATAAAAAATAACCCAAAATACATGTTACAACAAAAATGCTAAAACTGAATATAAAATAAAAACTAGAATAAACTTTCAAAGAGTGAAAACCAACAAAAACTAAAGTGAAAATGCTAATTTAAAAACAAAATAGAAATAAATTCGAAATTCAAAACTAGAACAACCCTGGTTGAACAGAAACAGTAAACGCTTAAAGGTTTATTTCATCCAAAAATGAAAATCCTTTTACTCTAGCAAGTCTAATAGAAGTATAACAGTATTCACCTATAGAAGGAGTGAATCTCCGTGATAGCACGATATAGTCCATTGGCAGCACAAGGACTGATGAACTTAAAAAGGAGAACCATACTGTCCCCACTGTCCTTTGAGATGGTCACATACACATTCCTTCCGGACTGAGTGGCCATTTGAATGACTGGGTATACGATTCTGGGGAAAAAAAGATTTTTAATCAGAAATCACGGTATAGAAACATTTATTTTAAATCTTTAAATGACCTACTTAAATAATATTTCTTATATTTGTCATATACATGTACCTTTCAATAGTGGTGATATCTGTTTTGCAGACAAACAGGCCCTCTGGTCCGACCCCGATGAGCAGCTCCTGTTCCTCAGAGTCACGCGCAGAATGCCACTCCACGCCATAATAGTTGAGGGAGGAAACCAGCTGCAGGGCTTGATATTCTGCTGAAGCCTGACTAACACCCTCCAATGCCTTATGCCTCAAACAAATACTATAAAACACGAAAGACAGCACTGAATCACTTCCTTTTTTTTCTACTGCATTCAGAGGAAGAACTAGTGTTGTTTGGAGGAAGAACAAATGTTATTCTGACTGAGAATATTCACTTCCCAGTGTTCTTACTTGTTGATGGTGTCATGGCTGGGCTCTTGACCGTAGATCTGTGAGTAGCAGTATTTGGCTGTGTTTTGGTTGTAATCTCCAAACTCTGCCTGAGCCAGTAGTGCACAGAGCTTGATCGCCTGCTCTGCGTCCAATCGCAAGCTTCCTTTGAAAAGCTCCTCCTTCACATGCATTAGAAACAAATGTCTGCAAAGTAACAGAAAAATACATGAATAAATCTACATTTTGCAACAAAACACTGAAGTCTATTGAATGAGGAACTAGAAGCACATTAATCAAGTCTGTATGGTTACACGCGAACGTACATTATTTTTCTAAATTGTTTTCATATGATAAATGATTTATAGAATGTAGATACAGAAAAAGGCAAACAATTTCCAATTTGGCTGAAACCCTAGAAATTGGACATAATCATAAAGCAAGCAACAGCTTCTGACTGAAATGTGCTGAATCATCAGTACAGTTTTTTTAGTGCCCGAAGGGAAAAGAAAGCTAATCCTACTGTCTCATATTTGATAAATGAATTTCTAAGGCCTCTAAATTATCAACATGATCAAAACTTTGCTGAAAAACCCATTTTATACAATATTCTACATACTTTTTTAGCAAGTAAAAGGCCTCGTAAGAATAACTTTTATAAAGTTAATAATATTAAAGATGAACATTTACTGGACTGAAGCAACTTGAAGTTTAGTTTTTAGTTTGTTTAGAAATATCATGTTAAAATACATTTATATGCATTTTATGCAAGTAGTCTGTTGTGCTGGAATAAAAAATCTCATTGAATTACATTACAAGAAATCTGAATTTCATTTGACTTTTTGGCCATTTAAATAATATCAATATGGGCCACAAAAGCCTGCTTTATCAAATATGATACAAAACATACCTTTTTTTTTGTTTTATATTTTGTCTAAAGTTTCAATAAACTGTTCCATCCACTATTATGTAGGCTTTACATGGTTAACTGAGATACTTCTTTGTGTAAATACCAAGAATATTTAACAGCTTTTCAATCGTCACACTATAATATATAGCCTAGTTGTATCTCTCAGAAACGTTCATCCACTGTCAGCCCACTGATATTATCTAAAAAATGAGCTGGCTTGATGCCAGGTTTACTCAGTGGCCTAAACCCAGTGAACTGAGGTAACAGAAGCAGTGTTGAGGTTTCTGGAACGTATTTTTTACAACTTGACATAAATCACTTGTAAAAATAGTATAATACATTTTGTAATTTATTCTTAATTTTTAAATTAATTTCTGCCAATAATGCAGATCAAACCTATTGCCAATTGGTGTATTTACTACCATGGGTATTGCATCACAAAAAGACAAATAGTATATTAGCCAATATTTATTTAAATATAAAACAATCAAGCACACATCCTCCACCATAATAATTAATCTGTTGTCATAATCATGGATTTAAAGACTGAGAGAGACTAACAAAGGCTGATGGAGAGGGTGCTGGATCTTGTCCCACCATTGTATAAGATTATGTAAGAGGCAGAATCACATTGCAACATGTTTCAACTCAGAATCAGACAAACTGACACCTCCCCACCCCCACCAACAGTCCTCATCAGACGTGACCGAACAGCTCCACTAGTCTCTACTTGGGGAACACACTGTACTGCTAATGTATTCAGTGTTGACTTCTTAAACTTTAAGAAACATGTTTGAACATTTGAACCTCCAGAGAAATATTATTAACCTCAGCAGGCCTACATCATGAGGCACTCCCTAACTGAAAGAGTGCCTGTTTCAAGAGCAAACACGAATACTGGCAACTCCCTGCCACAGACCCAGAAAGATATATGAAAAGATGTATGGAGATGTGGGACAAAGGTAAGAACACAAAACCGCTGAGGCATACAGGATTTTGAATTATGCTATCACTTTAAGCAGCTGCTTCCTGTTTGAGGTCATTCATGAGAAAAACAACTAAAAAAACAGAACTGTTATCCATGTGCCTCAAGTTCTCCAGACTGAGCAGAAATGTGAAACCTCAAAGATTCTGCAGCCACAGAGGGATCCTGTTTTTTCAAAAATGGAAAAATACAGTTTTGCGCATATTTGCACAAACTCTGAGCACATGATAAAATATTGCAACTTATATTCACTTAGGAGGAGTTTCACCTGGTTTGCTCTTGCAGGATTAGATGCGGCTCAACAAAGAACTTCACTCGCAGCCTCAGTCTGCAGGGAGACAGGCAGTCCACTTGTTGAGAAATCCTGTTTCTGAGATTCATCCATAAAATCTCTCCCTTTGCACCAGTGAACTGAAGTCCAAAATAATCCACCTCTATGATTCCCATTTTCCGGCATATCTGTAAATTAAAAACAACACCATGGTCATTTTTTTGTCATGCATAAGTGTACGCTTTTAACCAAAACATGCTGGGACTTGGGCTCTTTGCACCCCTCCTCCTTTAGAAAGACAAAAGTATTACATAAGAGGGACTTTTGAAGTGGTCATGTGGTATGAGAGAATACCTGCTTTTATAGTAATTTGCTTAATAATGAGAAAAAGTTGTGTAGTTAGGTTATAGCCTAGTAACAACAATTTTTTGTGTATAGACTTTTCTAAAATACTTCTTGCAGTAGTAACAGCCAAAATATTGCAATAAAGAGGCTAAAATAGTAATAGTAAATAATTATTTTTAAACAGCCGATGAAAAAGCAAAAAAGAAGAAGTGTTTTATACAGTAATTTGCCATTGCAATCATTACTTTTGCTGTCTAGGCAATATGATGGTTTGAGTACAAATGTGTTGCCTACTGTAAATGATTGAATCACTTTCGCAACCTAATCTCGTTAATTCTAGAAACTCACTTTATTGAGAATGTCCTCTCCGTTTGCTTTAGGATCCACCTCCCCTTCCAGAACCACCGAGTCCGGACGAGTTATGTGGCATAACATAGTGAATGCAGTTAGTTTCACACACAGTCCAGGATAGGGGAGAAAACGACCTGTAGCTCAGTCACGAGGCTGACTCGTACCCCATTGGAAAAACAGCGAGAGGAGGTTTATGAAGCCCTCTCTCAAGGATCCGCCTCTCCGTTATGTGATGTCCGATTCGTGAATTGTTCTTTTGAACCGGTTCTTTTAAATTATTTATTCGAACTGATTCGCAAAGGCGTATAGTAAGAATTAATGAGCCATTTATATAGTGCTGTCATATTACACCACAAACAAGTCAAGTAACTTTGTCATTCAACCATTTTTGTACTAATTGCGTTTCGCTTGGTGATAATTAACATACAACCATTTTAAATATAGGCCTAGGTCTAATTTACACACAGGACAGCGACAAAATAACATTAAAAATAGGAGGGGCATATTACAACACCAATACAACAATATGGACATAAAGACAGTATGACAAGCCGCAACAATTTTGTTTGAGACAAACTGGTATGGTTCTAAACAGTACCAAATTAGGGTTCTTCGGCTTGTAACAATAGCAGAACCGTTTTTGGTGCTAAATAGTAGGCCTACCCTTTTTATAAGGTTCCATAAAGAACCATGCTTTGAAAGTGCCTTAATGGTGTTAGAAATAACCTTTTCAATTATATTTATTTTTTATTAATATTAGTATATTAGTATCTTCATATTAATAATATTACTATGATTGATATTTTTTAATATAAATATGTATTAATATTTGTTTTTTAGCCCTCTGGTCTTATATCTTGTTGCCTCTATTTAAGTTTTACATTTAAAACAACTTGGGATCATAACCCAATTGATATTGAGCACTATATTGTCTTCTGCTGCTGTAAAGCTAAAATTAAAGGAAAGGTGATTTGGTCCAGAAACATTTTTCAGAATGCAATGATTGGACAAACATGGTCTTATGCCTTCCACAGGCTAGACCATTTGACTTAGTGATTGCTATCAGGATGTGAAGAGACTTTCAACTAGTATAACAAAAAATATATATATATATATTTCTGCAACAAATCACCTGCCCTGCATTTAAAGTCGTTTTATAAATGATTACCAACATTGACAGTTATTGAATTGAATCGACATTAAACTGAACTGAGCTAAATAATGCCACTTCTGTAGCCGCGTTGCAGCTGATATCGAAGTAGTTTCATAATTAATGAGTTTTGCAACACACTGTTATTTTCCTGTCTATACCGTGAAGCCGCTTTAGGCCCCTATATTTATGTATTAAGCACTATGCAAATAAATGTGATTTGACTTTATAACATAATCCATCTAAATTAGTACATTTACTCCCGGTTTCACAGAAAAGGCCTAGTCCCAGACGCTAGTTTAAACTTAAAAGGGTGGTTGATTATGATTTCACTTTTCTAACTTTAGTTAGTGTGTAATGTTGCTTTTTGAGCATAAACAACATATGCAAAGTTACGAGGCTCAAAGTTAAAAGCAAAGCAAAGGGAGATCAACTCTCCATTTCCAACAAACGGCTGGTAGGGACTAGGCTACTGGACATTCCTCCAGGGTTAGTGACATCATGAACCCTAAAGTTAACATAAGCCCTGCCCGAGGGATCGCAATTTATAGATTATCAAGACAGAATGCTAATCAATGAAGATAACTACACATAAGCAACATAAATTCAATCAACTGACCATTCAGAAATGTTGTCATAAAAGGCTAAAGGTGTTAGAAATTTTCAGTCCATCTATGTAAAGGTGAAATAATACAAGTTGTTGTAGCTAAACCCTCTGTGCCAGGAGCAGCAGCTCATTTGCATTTTAAAGGGACAATCACAAAAACGGTGCATTTTTGCTCACCCTCAAAAAGTGACAACTTTAACATGCTATATTAAAATTAAATATCTATGGGGAATTTTGAGCTAAAACTTCACATACACACTCTGGGGAATTCAGATTTATTTTACATCTGATCTTGTGAAAAGGGCATTATACCACCCCTTTAAGTAACTTGAACTGATATAGCCTATCTTAAAATATGTTTTCTAAGTTACGTTTATAAAAGCTAATTAAATGTCCAAATTGAATAAGGCCTAACCCTGGCTTAACCTAAAGCCATGTCTCTGTGAAACCACTAGGCCATAAATTCGTATGGGAACTGGTGATACGTTATCTGAATCGGTTCATTGAAACGAAACGAACCGAACGAACGAATGAACCGAATCGCTAAAATGAATCGGAGAATTGCTGAACAACCCTTCCTTTTGTCACTTTCACTCTCAGTAAGGGGGCGTGTGTTTAACTAGTACAGGAAGGACTCACGTTAGTACAGCTATCTGACAGACGACGCTGAATCACATTTTCTTACTTTGGGTAAAAATTTAATGTTATGTTAATAATACAGTGATCCAGATCCATTATTGAGATACACACTGGCTGGATGAATCCAGCTACTGTGATCTTGCAGACACTGTCCGACGGAGCAAAGCCCACAACGGGACATTAGGATATTGCCCTATGTCACAGGATGACTGAAGCCCTCGTGAAAGACTGTAAGCACACACAGATTTAACCTAAATGTCAAGCCTGTGTAACGTTAGAGGAATTAAAGCAGCTCAAGGACATGTTTGAGAATTTCAGAGAGAGACTGCAAACGGTGCAGCAGGACTTCACATCAGGGTACGTATGAGCTGCCTGGCTGCTTTCGTACTATCCAGTCTTAATAAGGTATTAAGATAGCAACTTATATGCCTTTAGAACCTGAACTCATATTACACAATATTGACTTAACTTCTGCTTTGGCTTCTTGACAAGAGTGTCCGCGATTCAGCAGAGAGCCGAGACGGAGAAGTGGACGCTAGCTAATTAGCCTGCTAATAATCTCACTTACGTACTGCCAAGAGTGTTGTTTGTTTTTGTCTTAATATTCACAAAACAAAGGCTGCTGGGTATAAAAAAAAGCATTAATCATTTAATATTTGTGGGAAGAGGGACACGAGATGCTCAATTCTGTCAAGTTAGCCGAATGCTAACAACTACAATCTGGAATTTCACTAATAACTTCCAGCTGACTGTCATGTGATGGGCGAAACAACATTACTGACTTTTATTACATTTTCTCAAATAAAACTTGTTTAATAAAATTGAAATATTTCCAAGTGACACTGGTCCATATTTTATATAACGACAATAAATCAAAACATTTAAATGTAACCAAAATTAATAAAATACTGTAGTTTAAACTAGGCATATTATTTGGATTTTAGGATTTTTACTGTCATATTTCAAACTTCTCAGAATCAAGACCCTAAGTGACAAATCCAAGGAGGTGAAAGTAAAGAAAAAACAAAGGTAATGTGCTCTCTTGTTTTTTTTTTTTCAGGCACACACACACACACACACACACACACACACACACACACACACACACACACACACACACACACACACACACACACACACACACACACACACACACACACACGTCTGGTGCGCTATCTTTATGAGGACTCTCCATAGACATAATGGTTTTTATACTGTACAAACTGTATATTCTGTCCCCTTACACTAACCCTACCCCTAAACCTACCCATCACAGAAACCTTTCTGCATTTTTACATTTTTTAAAAAACTCATTCTGTATGATTTATAAGCTTTTGTGCCCATGGGGACCTCTATTTAGGTCCCCACAGTGACTCGAGTCCCCATGAGTCTGTGTGCATTCGGGTTTAAGTCCCCACCAGGATAGAAAAACATGTCCACACACACACACACACACACACACACACACACACACACACACACACACACACACACACACACACAACACACACACACACACACACACACAAAATTATGGAATTTTCTGACCACTTGAAATGTATTCCGACACTAGTCTTATTTAAAAAAACACACCAAATCGTGGTTAATTCAGGAACAATCTTGCTCTCATATCTAGTCTTTACACTTCGCCTAATCTATATATTCTCTGCCCCCCCCCCCCCTTTTCAGTCTGTCTTCCTGTCCTCTTATTTTTAATAATGTTAAACTGTATTTTTTTATTTTTATCAAAAGGCCTTACTAGGGACAAGTGTCATGAATTAGCTTTAGCTAAAAACACTATGATACATACATACATCAGATGACTGTTAAAGCTTATCTATGTTATTTTTATCTGTCCCTATCTAAATAAACTTACTTACTACTACTACTACACACACACACACACACACACACACACACACACACACACACACACACACACACACACCACACACACACACACACACACACACACACACACACACACACACACACACACACACACACACAAACAAACTTGTTTTATATTAAATGGTTTTATTTAGGCACAGTAGTTTTATTCTGGCTAATGATATTTTCTATACCTTAACCATAACCCTACCCCATAACACTCACAGAAAACTTTCTGCACATTTTACTTTTTTGTTCAAACATCTTTAGTATGCTTTATAAGCTCTTTCCCTTGTGGGGCTCAACCAAATGTTCCCACAATGTAAAAAAAATTGTCTTAGTTGCAACATTTGATATATAATTTTATTTTTTTAAATGTCATATTATATATATATATATATATATATATATATATATATATATATAATATGCATACATAAATATATATTTTTTGTCGTATTCTCCCAGAAGAGATGAGCACTTCCCTGAATATTCTGCTGGAGTCGAGTTACTCAGTCGGTAGGTTGCTTTCCTTTTTTGTACACAACCATATCAGAAATGTCAGTGATGTCAAGTTGTCAACAAAAAATTCAGTCCAATGGAATTAAAGGAAGTATTTTGATAAATATCTGAAGTTGATGCATGTTTTTTTATTTTTATTTTTTATGTTTGGGCTTTTTCTTTACCAGATATGAAGACACTTGGGTCTCCCTTCATAAACGGGGTAAAGAGTGTGCAAAGGCTGGGGAAGTAAGTTCACACATATAACTGTACAGTTGACTCATTTGTGGTGCCATAACCATGGTAACTAAACCCTGTGGTCTGTCAGATGGTGGACGGAGAGGTTGTGATGCTGTGTGCACACTGGGAGAAGAGACGAGGATCAGTGCTGGAGCTGCAGGAACAGCTGCAGCAGATCCCTGCTTTCCTCTCAGACCTGGAGACTATCACCTCACGTATCGGTGAGACATCACACATAAGAATCTTAATCAGTGACAAATCAGGGATACTTAGATATGGTAGAGGAGGAGGTTATTAATTTTACGTTTAACTGTCATTTTAGTTCATTTGGATTCACTGACAATCTTCCTCTCTGATTCTCATTCGTACTTCCATATATTGATACTTTATCCCAAGCTGGCACAATGTGTCTCGACTTACCAAACTGGAACATGAGCTGCTATTAAGTTGAGAATTATCAGTGAAATATCACTTAAATTTTTTTTTTAGCCTTGTAGAAAGCTATCTTAAAATAAAGTGCAAGTCATATGGTTTGCTTTTATGATACCCTTGAAATCAGTGCTTATTTTACATCTCATATGGGCTTAAATGGAGCTTTTACTGTGATTGTAGAGAAATAAGATCACCTTGACTGCCTTTGCAGAGTGTTTGTCTACGCCCAATGCTACACACTCTGTGTGTAACTGTGGTACATGGTGGTAATGAGAGTGATTCCTGTGGAGCTCCATCTGCTGATGTCAGTAGCTGTTGTTCATGCTGTAATGTTGCACCTATTGGCTTCGGTCCTCAGATTTGGCAGACTGACTACACACAATAGCCAATCTAAAGTTGCTCTGATCGTTCAGTTGTTATAAGCTCTTTTTTAGTGTTTTGGACAAAAGTAGATCAAATAGTAAATTTGTTACAAGCAGTTATATGCAGTCAAATTGTCATCTGAGAATCAGGTTACGCGGTTTAGATTATTTATACAAATGTTTGGGGTCTGTAAGAATTTCAAAGAAGTCTCTTATTCTCTTATTTGACCCAAACATGCAGTACAAAACACAATGTTGGGAAATACTGCATTTTAATTTAAATTTTTATTAATAGATTTTAAAATGTAATTTATTCCTGTAATGACAAAGCAACATTTTCAGCATCATTACTCCAGTCTTCAGTCACATGATCCTTCAGAAATCATTCAAATCTGCTGATTTGGTGCTTAGGTAACATCTATTATTATCACAATTGAAAATGGTTTTGCTGCTTAATAAGTTTGTGGATGCATTTTATTCCTGGATTCTTTGATAAATAGAAAGAACAGCATTTATTTGAAATTTGAAGACATTTTATTAACATTATAAATGTCTTTAATGTCACTTGTTTATTTGAATTCATCCTTGCTTAATAAAATTATTATTATTTAAAAGGAAAAAAGTACTGTACTGTATGTTTAACTGAAAAGTTTCAGGAAATGCAAGCAGTGAATTTCCTAGAGTAAATGGAATTTCTATACTTGTTACATTGGTTTGCAGTTTTAATAAGAAGTATGAAGTGGCCAAGTGTAAATACCACCTCCTCTACCATCTGTCTAATGTAAGCAGATATGAAATAAGGCATATCACGTTCCCTCTGAGAATCCAAAGCTCAAATTCAGAGAGAACTGCAAATTCTCATGGATTTTTAGGCACTTTTTAGTGTTGCCACTTGGTGGTGTTATGTAGCTATATGAAGTCCTGCCTTTGTGCAACTCACACTGACAGCACACAGGTTGCCTATATTTCTATTATCACTCACTTGTGCTCATTTTGTAGTCTGTAATGTAATGCATGTACTGATGAAATACTTTTCTCAATGGAAATGACAATATTTCACCATACCTTGCATGCTAAATCAGCACTGCAGAACTCTTTAGCTAGTACCACATGAATTCAATATGATAGGATGCACACGTTATAGGGGCTTTGGCTTTTTTCACCCTTTTTTTTTACTGTACATAATATTTGCTTTAACGTGTTATAAACTTCTTTAGTCTTCCATGTTTTTGCACAGCTCACATGGAGGCTGATTTTGAAGAGATGGAGAGTCGTCTGGTATATCTGGAGGATTTGTGTGCTCAGTGTGATCATCAGCGCCACAAGCACTTTCAGGTCCTGCAGCTGGAAAACTACAAGAAGAAGAAAAGGTAAAAATAGCATTTATTTGCTCTTAAATAAAGACCCTAGACAGTTTAATGTGTCCATTATGTCTTTTAGCTAGTACTTTTCCTTTCTGCTGTCCTTTGTCCCCTTGGCTGTCCCCTATATGTCAGAAAGCCTTTGTTGCAAGGGTTCTGTAGGAAAGATAGAATGGGATTTAGGTGGTACTAGTTACCAGTGCATAAATGCATCATAGCATCAAACACCCGAATCATCACATTTCCCCTTGAGCACTTGCTCATTCAGAGATGACTCTTCTGAAGGCATGCTGTGATCAGGACACGCACTGTGTGCTGCATTTCATGGTCATTTGATCAGCTCACAATAACTGCAGAACATGAAGGTTCTATCCATCAAGGATTTGCCCCTTTAAATTAATAAAGGAGCAGCACATTGTCATTTTGACGATATTTTGCACCCTGGCAATGTTGAGAACATATTAGGGCATCTGTATTGAATAAGAGTTTGTGAAACAAGCAATGCAACGCCTGCTGTTTAGATTGTTTATCTTCACAATGAAACTGCACACAGTGTGTTTTGCAGATTTCACAGAAGCATTGAATAACCACACGCAGAAATAAGCTTCAAGGAAAACACTCGAATGTCCTATTGTCCTGTACTGTATTCTTGTAAACACTACCAAGCATGTACAGTGAACACACACCCATGCAAAAGTTGACTATAAAGAGGAATAAAAAAATCATCTTTTGGAAATTGATCTTAAATAAAAAAAAAATGGACACCAAGTAGCGTAGCGAAATACAGTTTTTGTCGTGTTTTATTGAACAGAAATCATGCAAATTTACAAAATGCCAAATAAAACACGACAGAAACTGTATTTCACTACGCTACTTGTTTTGGAACATATACGAACACCACTAACCACTCGGTGAGTTGCACAGTTTTGAAAACGAACGTTAAGGGTTGTTTTAAGGACATGTTTGTGTATGCTCGTAGACAGCCACTCTGAAGCGGTCAGAGGCGATTCTAAAATAGTCAAAACGTTGAGACAGGAGTCAGGACCCATCGTCAAAATTTCTGTGTCCACCACTCTAGTTCATCCAAAACAAACTAGAAAATAGACTCTAGGTGCTAAATACCGGAATTATCCTTTAAGATTAATTTCCAAAAGATGATTTTAATATTCCTCTTTTTAGTCAACTTTAGCATGGGTGTGTTCACTTATGCAAAGCACTGCAATACCGGTATATATGTTGTGTAATCATACAGGCATTTGTGTTTCTTTTGATGCTGTGTGCTCTCGCTGTTTGAGCCTGTAGCTAAATCATATATCTCTGGCTTTGCTCAGTGAGTTGGAAAGCAGCTGGGCTCAGTTCTCAGTGCCCTTCTTCTTCTGCGTGTGGGTATTCATTAGTACAAACACACAGATGCAAAAGTTGTCAGCGCCAATGAAATGCTGCAGCCTCTTCCAGGGGAATCTGTGCCTGTTTTAAATGGGGCTGACTTAATGTCACATCTGGTGAGATCTTGTGCTCTGTAGTTGACTATGTATTTGTTGTGTATGTAACTTTTTGTTTATTTGTTTTCTAGGAAAGAGCTCGAGTCTTTCAAAGGTAAGAAAGATCATTTTTTACATCTCGAAGAGCACAATCAGCCTAACTCCACAGCTAATACGAATATACATTAATACATAATATGTTTACCAATATTATATATGTAATTCGTTTATAATTATTACATTTATATTTATATTAACAAGACAGTAAAGACATTGTTACAAAAATATTTAAAATAAATGCTGTTCTTTTGAACGTTTTGTTCATCAAAGAATGGATAGAAAGAAATGTATTACGTTTTTTTCTCCCAAAAAAATATAAAATAGCACGGCTGTTGTCAACATTAATAATAATCAAATTATTTAAGCACCAAATCAGCATATGATTTCTAAAGTATCATGTGACTTCAGACTGGAGTAATTGCTGCAAAAAAAATCATCATTTCCCATCACAGAAATACATTACATTTTTAAAATATATTAAAATAGAAAGCAGTTATTTTAAATTGTAATATTATTTGACAATGTTGATGTTAGTTTTATGACTGTATTTGATCTAATAAATCTAGACTTGGTAAGCATAAGGCACTTCTTTCAAAAACATTGAAAAATGTTTACAGAGCCCAAGCTTTTGAACGGTATTGTATTTAATTAGTTAATTATAATTATATAATTTTGTATATCATGTAATTAGTTTATTATAATTTCTTTAACATCTTAAACAGATTCAAGAAGTAGAGAAATCATATGTACTAAAGAATTGTATGAAAATAAATAGTTCAGTAAAGGGAATGCGTCATTGACCACTGACATTATAAAAATATTTTTTTATTTGATTTAAGGTAGAAAAAGAAAAAAATATCACTGAGTCAATAATGGTTTCTTATTTGGTGGAGGTGCAGGTTTTAGAGGGATAAATAGTTTCCAGTTTAGTCGTTTTGTATATTAGTTTAGCATTTTTATTGACATCATGAAGCTCATTTAGCTAAACACTGATGATTAACCGTGTAGTAATTACTCATGTGACACAAATCAACCTCAGGGAGGGCAAAACTGCTCTAGTGAGTGGACGCTGCTGTCTTTATTTGGTCTTATGATGCCATTAATTCCACACTGACCTCCAAGGGAGGCTGCCTGCTCCATCTGTTCATACCTACCGTCCGGAGAAAATAACATTCACTTTCATCATCGCAGCTCCTTCATGTATCAGATAGAGATGTTGTACTAAACAGAAATTGCCTTTAGGCAGCTATGCATCATTGTTCACATATCCGTGCCCTTTATCTAGAGAACATTTAGGTCATCTGAGTGTTGAGGTTATTTTGTAATTGATGCAAAAGTAGATGTTAAGAATAAGGATTATTGAATGTATTTATTTTACATCCTAGTGATTTTACAAATGTCTTTGTCACTGAAAAAGCGGTAAAGACTGTTTATAACACTTCCTTTGGTACGTAGGTGGTGTTGCTTGAGATTGGCTCGTTGTTTGTGTGGGCAGTGTGCTTCAAGACTTCACACCTCATACTTGATTATTTATTTATTTAGGTTTTAAAATGATTTGTTATGTTTTTATTAATTCATTTTTCCCGTCTGGACAAGGAAGCTGTGGTTTACTAGTATGTGCAGTGTAAAATGCAACGCTGATATCTGTGAAAGGCTTTTAGATTTATCAATGACTTTGTGTGTAATGTGCTTTTGTGTCAGATTGCAGTGTTTTTGGCACCAACTAATAATTATTCACTCTAATGTTGATGTTATTCATGTTCTCTAATTGTAATATTAATAATAAGCGTAGTCGAGTGTTGTATAAAGTATAAGATCGATTGATTAGTCCCAGATTGCAAAGCGATGAAGGCAAATATTTTACACAAAACTCCGATATCAACAGACCCTCACCCCTATAACAGGATGTGAATGGTACGTTCCCTGCTTTCCTCCTCACTCCAGCTGCATCTGTAGCTCTGTGTCCCTGAGCAGGCAATGTCTCAGCATTCCTGGCCATAGAGGAGCTGCCTCTTGGAATAAAAACGGCTGCAGAATATAAGATGTTCGTTTAGCTGTTCTTCAGCCTCACTTTAACTGTACTCTCAGGCTGATCATTCCTGCTTTCAGCTTATCTGCACTCTTCAAGGAGAAATACAAAATGTCCACGTCGGGAACTCTGGACAGCAGCATGAGAGATTCTTGTAGGTTTCCAGACACTCTTTTTTTAATTCAATATTGAGTAAATGGTTGTAAGGTTAATTTGATGTGTTGATGTATCGCAGTTCTGGCTGTATTTCAAGGGATCTGAATTGGTGGTTTGCAGTCATTGTTTGTCATCTTTGGGTTTGGCAGGCTTTAGTAATGGAATTTCAGCGCAGATTAGGATGCATACTGTGGCTTTTGTGTCTGTATGACTTTTCATTACCAGCCATCATAATGCGAGCCTATGCAGTGTTTAGAATTATATTTTTTAGAAAAGACTTTGGATACATCAATTTTACAAATGTTGCTGTAAATCTGTTTGAAAGACATCCTTGCCATGAGGTTGTTGTAGTTAGTAACTTGAAGTTGGGGTTAGTATTCCTGCTGTTCTATGTGTTGAGAGCATTGCTGTAACATTACAATGTCTTAAAGAGCCAAAGTACTGTTTGCTTAACTTGTGTGCCCTCAGACCGTTGTGCCAATTGGCTCATTTTTGACCTGTACATTGGGTTGTAGAGCTGCAGCTTCTAGGTTGCTCATGTACTACAATCTCATAAAGTTATCTCAGAGATTAAGCATTCACTAGAGAGAATTTATATATTATATATTATACGGCGTGAGCTACTGAAGCATAAAAGGAGGAGCGACGACATTATGGATGACATTATGTTATGTTTTGTTTATGTTTGTGCGGCAGGTGTCTGTGAGGGGCTGGCGCTTTTACTTTCGTTTTGTTGTTCATTTATTTTGATATATTAAAGTGTTTGAACGTTTGCCGGTTCCCCCCTTATCAACATACCTCTTTACACTTATCAACGCTGCAATCGCTACATTATATTTCTCAGCAACGAGGGGGTTACTTTGCTATTTTGATGTAATTGAACTCACAGCTTCGTTGTTAATAGAGAGAGAAGATGAACAGACGCAGGTACAAATCTCTCTCTATTTAATTTTTTTTATTTATTTGACCTTTATTTTACCAGGAAAATCTCTCTGAGATTAAAAATCTCTTTCACAGGAGAGTCCTGGCCAAGAATGGACAGCAGTTACAGTCACAACTTACACATTGAAACAAAAAATATACAATTAAAACACTTAAAAACAATTGCAAATCAATGAGTCTTCCTTGAGTGATCGAATAATAGATTTAAAATGTTCAATAGGCACCAGAGTTTGTAATTTCAATTTTGTTTGGAGTAAATTCCATTCAAGTGGAGCTGCGTACATAAAAGCCCTTTTTCCCAGTTCAGTTCTCACAAATGGAACAGAGAAAGCAAAACGATTATCAGACCGAAGGGAATATTTCCCAACACTTTTCTTTTGAATTAGGCAACCTAGATACAAAGGCAACAACCCCAAAATAGTTTTATAAATAATTAGATAAAAATGAATTTTCCTTCTCTATCTCGATCGATTTTTCATTCAAATAAATGCTATAATTCATTCATTCAAATAAATGTAATCTTACGCACTACTTTATCTCTTTTTCTGATTGAAAGCAGGCAGAATGCTCGATCTAACACACCATAACTGATTGCGCTGCAAACATCAATGACAGCTTTAAGTTGTCAATGGTGGCAATTGACCATGGTATAAGCCGGATAATCCACGGCTAGCCGTGCATTAAACAATTTTAATGCACTTTGCGGATGCAACCACCCTCCACTTCGCGCCAGGTTGTTCCTTGCCTCTATTTCTTGCATTAAAGGGTTAGTTCACCCCAAAATGAAAATTCTGTCAGTAATTACTCACCCTCATGTCGTTCCAACCCCGTAAGACTTTCGTTCATCTTCGGAACTCAAATTAAGATATTTGTGATTAAATCTGAGAGCTCCATAGACTTCTAAGGGATTGAAACTTGACAGCCCCGAAAAAAGTTATTAAAGAAATTGTTAAAATAGTCCAAGTGACTACAGTGGCTAGATCTTAAGTTTATCAAGCGACGAGAATATTTTTTGCGCGCAAAAAACAAACAAAAATAACGACTCTAGTAACGATAATAGTAACGATAATAGTATAGGGTAGGGTTAGGAATAGGGGTTGGTTTAGAGTCAGTTGCTTGTAATTCTGCATAATTTACTGTTATTACTACAGTAAGTAAATGAAACGTGTAACAAGGACACTGTAAAATAATGTTACCAGCAAAGGTTCTACTGACACAAACCAGAGACTATTTAGAAGTCATTGTCCATCCTAATTGACTGTGGTTGTTGGGCAGAGTAGTGATCTTGAACCACCCATGTGTTGAAAGAAGACAGTGTTCATACATTCCTCCGTCTCTTTCCTCTTTCTGTTGCTGGATTCTGGGGTTCTGTTCTGTGTGTGGAGGCAGGTCAGCTCATTAGAATGAGTCATTAACCTGTCTGGCCCATGGGCTGAACCTGCATTACCATCCGCTGCCAGATGCTCCACTGATTAGCATTGCATTTCTTCTGCTGTGTTTTCCTATTAGAAGATTGATGGTTTTAATGAACATTGTCATCAGCGTAATATAGCCATATTCACAGTGAGCAGACTATGAAACTGTGTTGTCGAAGTCGCAGCCGTGGTTCTGTCCATGGGACCTCACGAAGGATCTAAAAGTGTGTATGAAATGAAAGTTGCGATTTATTTATTTATTTTCCCTATTGTGACGTACATCCGAGTGAAACGGCTTTTTGAACTAGAAAAATGTAGGACTGAACTTGATTTTGTCCATGGGGAATTTATTTGATGGTTGTGGTTTGCTATTGGTCATTTTATGTGAGTGACAGGTTATCCTGCCCTCACAGCAGTAAACACGTCACCAGAGAAGAAATGTCGTTGCAAGAGGGAGGGGAGGTTATTTTGATTAAACATTGATTGGGCACATGCATTTTAAAAAAGTGCATGGATAAATCATTCATAATAATATTCCATTAAAAAATGTATTTGTTCATTTTGATTTCATGGTGACTTTAACATGTTTCCCTCATTTCTGAGGAATGTGTGTGGAGGATGTGACAAGTGTGATCAGAGAGCCGCGGGCTCACCCTGTGCCGTCAGCTAGCATTAGCTGTCACATGTACGTAACTGAAAATGTGACGAAAGGCACAGCTTAACTCTGCAGATTTAGTGCTTTCATTCTGTATCCATGATTTAGTTCCCGTGGACATGTAATATTTCAAGGGAGGAAGCTGTCCTTTAGCATTGCCATTCATCTTAATGGTACTTTGTCAGATTGCATAGGTCAATCCACCCCTCACCCCACCGGTAGTATGACAGCTCATGGGCGCTCCGTTCTGCTGTCAGGTTTTTTTTTTTGTTGAGACAATCACCTGAACCTCAGATGTGTTAAGTAGAAAAAAGTCACTATTCATGGGGTATTAAGAACAAATCCAATCCCTTCACTAGGAGCTCTTCTGATCCGTGACTTCAAAGGCAGCAGATAGGGACAAATATAAATCCATTGCCTTTAGAGCCCTTCAAATAAGTTAGGAAAGGTGGCATCTATTGTAATTAATAAATACAAATTAGGAATCTATATGTTTGTGAGGTTCTTATCAGTCCGAATATGGTGCTGCTTTTGAATGGCTGTCAATGGAGAAAGATGTGTTTGCAGCCAGATGGCATCTATTTGGGGCGGCAGTGGCTCAGTGGTTCATGCAGATTGTCTGCAAACCGAAAGGTTGGTGGTTCAATCCCCGGTTCCACCTGACCAAGTGTCGAGGTGTCCATGAGCAAGACACCTAACCCCAACTGCTCCCGACGAGCTGGATGGCGCCCTGTATGGCAGACACCGCCGTCGGTGTATGAATGAGTGTGTGAATGGGTGAATGTGAGGCAAATGTAAAGCGCTTTGGGGGCCCATTGGGTCTGTGAAAGCGCTATATAAATGCAGTCCATTTACCATTTACCATCTACCAGCAGGAGCTAACAGGTCTAACCTTGACCTCTTGGAAATTTCATGTTAGTGAGTAAAATGCATTGAATCTGCGCCATTGTAAGTTCCTTCTAACTCTTAAAGCATTCCCCATTAAAAGCTTGAATATAGTCCATTTAAAAAGAGAACAGCCATTAAATAATGTTGATGTCCCAAATTTAGATGGAAGGCTAAATGTTTAAGAGTCAGTATATGTATATATTTGCTATATTTTTCATATCTGTGTTTCTTGATACAGTAGTAATGGTAACTTAAAGCAGTGTCTTGAAGAAATGAATACTTTTTTGACAAAGGATGCATTAAATTGATCAAAAGTGACAGTAAAGACATTTGTAATGTCACATAATACTTCTGTCAAATAAATGCTGTTCTTTTGAACTTTCTATTCAACAAAGGGTCCTGACAATTTTTTATCATGATTTCCACAAAAATATGAAGCTTCACACCAGTTTTCAATATTTGTAACAATAATAAATGTTTCTTGACCAGCAAATCAGCATATTAGAATGATTTCTGAAGAATCATGTGACACTGAAGACTGAAGTAATGATGCTGAAATAGAAAATAATATTTTAAGTCATTTTAAATTGTAGGAATGTTTCACAATATTATTGTTTTTACTGTATTTATGATTGCATAAATGCAGCCCACGCGGGCATAAGAGACTTCTTTCAAAAACAAACAAACAAAAACCGACTTACTGACCTAATCTTTTTAATGGTAGTGTAAGTTAAAGGAAATCGTTAGAAATATTCCCTTGCATATAGATTTTAACCTAAAATGTTTATGTTGAACAAGAAAAAATGGGATTTTATTACTTCTAAACAGGTAGTTTTATCACTTTAAATAGATGGGATAATAATGATTCTGCTGTGAAATATTGATTTGACAAGCGTGAGGGGCTGAAGCAGGTTATTAGCGCAGGCAGCATCAGAGGAGGTTGTCAACCAGATATCATTGTCATGAAAATACATGCATACATATTCAGTTTATTTTAATGTGCTTGCATTATCTTCATTTACATAGCCCACTTTTGCAAGGCTAATGTTGTGCTGAAATGAGCAACAATGGTTTCCTAGTGAACATGCTTATATTCAGCCCAGCACTTTTATGTAACACTGCTCAACCAGCGTGTCTGTTGAAAAACAATATGTGACAGGACTGTAGTTAACACCACATCCTAATACCAGAGGTGCACTTCACAGCTTTGTCAATGGACTCATTTTCTTAACAATATACAGGATAACGGTAGACAAAGTGCTCTATATTTGATGTTGCTGTATGCATACTTGCATGCATTAAAGGTTTTTCCAGCACAGGGCGATTAATGACCATGTCTTGAAATACTTAGTGTTTAGGGAGTTTTAGGGGAATTATTTTGCATAATATAAATTCTGGAAGTTGCATTTATACTGTGACACCATAAGCTTTGACAGGATGTTTGTACCGTATCTATTTACATCACACCCATAAACACCACAGACGTTGACATTCAAATAGCATAGGCAGACTTCCTGCTTTTTAGAGAAGAGTATGCACTTCCTGTGAAAGATTTCATATATCACTCGCAATAAGCGCACCCACTCTCGTGCCGCGTACACAAAAGAAGCGTTGCGTTCTCTGCCACACCTACTAGAAGATCATAACAACGCTGTGGTAAGCTAGCATGCTGGAAAGACATTTGTGTAGGATCTTCTTCATTGTTGGGCTGTAGAAAACATGTTTGAAATTGTACACTGTTGTTTGAAGTTTAGATCTCAGAGGCTTGCGTTAGCAAATTTGCGAATAGTTTTGGAAAATGCATATCTGGCAGATATTGGATATGGTGTATTTATGTGTGGGATTGGACCGTTTCATTCCAAAAAGTGACAGTAAAGACTTAATTGTTACCAACAACAACAAAAAAAACTATTTCAAATAAATGCTGTTCTCATGATCTTTATATCCATCAAAGAATACTGAATAAAAAGTGTTCCATGGTTTTCACAAAAATATTAAACCGCATAACCATTGACTGATATAATATGATTTTTTTTTGAGTCAGCTGAATCAGCATATTAAAATGATTTCTGAAGGATCATGTGACCCTGTAGACTGTAGACTGAAATGCCATAACAGGAATACATTACATTTGAAAAAACATTTATATTTACAATATTACAGTTTTTACAGATTTTTATTATTATTAAATAAATGCAGCCTTGGTGAGCATAAGAGGCGTCTTTCTTTTGAACAGTAGGTTTTAGAATGTTGATGACATGTTGAGAATTATGAAAAATATATTACAGATCAGATACTTACTGTAGTAGATTGTTATACTTTATCCACAATTGTGGATTAACTTGACACAACTGTGGCATCAGTTGGCAGTGGCCATTCAGATTGTTATGTGTTCCAACTAAACTTGTTGCTATGAACACACACTGTTGTTGTATGTCATTTGAATCTATATGTAGTGAAATTAAGTGTTATGTAATTGCTTTTTGTGTGCTCAAGTGTTGTATGTTACTACATTGATTCTCTGAGGGTGAATCCACTTCCCTTTCCAGTTCATTTTATGCTTCCATCCCCCATCTCTCTGGCATTTTGTAACCTACTTGGTGTTTTACGTCTCTCTTTAGCGGAGCTCGATACAGAACATGCCCAGAAAGTGCTGGAGATGGAGCATGCGCAGCAGGTCAAGCTAAAGGAGCGACAGAAGTACTTTGAAGAGGCATTTCAGCAAGACATGGAGCAGTACCTCTCCACAGGATACCTCCAGATCACGGATAGGAGAGGTCAGTTACCTATTTCATAAGGACCACTTCTGCACATACTTGTTCAAATGCATGACATTGATTTGTTATGCTCTCAACAACACTTTTACTATTCATATTTAGTCTCCTCATGTAGTGCAATGTGCATTTAGTGGGACAGTGAGCAATGGTTTAGCAGTCAAAATGCAATGTTCTCTTTTTCATAGTAACCTTCAGAAAATAGCAGCAAAATAGTTTGAATCACAGCCGCTCTATATGATGTGCTGCTCACGGCTCTGTCCTTCGCTTTATCAATATTTAAACATACTGTTACTGTGTTAAATGAGAGGTTAAAGAGCTTATGCAAGGATGTTGATGGTCTTCTCTTTCCTCTCTCCTACCTTAAATGCTGCCCTGATGTGTGAGGTATGCTTTCCCATGCATCCCCCGTTCTTCAGGACATCTTCCTTTTCCCAGCCTCTTCCATCCATGTCAATATATTAATTATATTGTGAAATTTGCTTGTATATTCCTGAACTAAATCTGCTGTTCTGTAGGTTTTAAGGCGATCAGCTGGTTTGGTGTTAGGATTCACAAAGTTGGAAGAACTAAATGTGGTTTGTTTTCTTTCATCTTCTGGGGCAGATCCAATAGGCAGTATGTCCTCAATGGAGGTGAATGTTGATCTGTTGGAACAAATGGATCTCACAGATGTGTCCGACCATGAGGCTCTCGATGTCTTCCTCAGCTCCGTAGGTGAAGATACCAGTGCTCTCTCTCCTGACACAGGTCGGTTGTGCTGTTAATGTAATCTGATTTAATTTGTTTCTTTAAAAGTTTATTTTGGTGCCTATGCACTTTGCACTTTTTCTGTAAGCACCAAAGTACCAAGCACCAAAAACACAAAACAAAGAACTACTGTGATGAATTCAGAATCAGAAACAGAATCAGTTTTATTGGCCAAGTGTGCTCACTCACACAATGAATTTGTTGTGGCATTGGAAATTTCAATACACTCTTTAATTATGTTTTGAAAACACTAATCCGGTGTTGTTTCTTGACGCATTTTGTGTCTAGATAAGGACAACACATTTTGTGTTACTTAAGTCAACCAATGTGTGATTCCTCTTCACACAGAAAGTATGTTGAAATCTTTTAAATCTGTTATAGTTAGACAATTTGTCAAATATGTTATTTTTGATCTATTTGAACAAATCTTGTATGCAATAAAAACATGTAGTTTAAATAGAATTTATTATCCGTGCATTTATATAAATCAAATTTAAAAAAGTAAAAATTAAAAAAGTGAACAATTAAATTATAGTAATTTAATCATTGACAATGCTGTTTGATTGAAATTGTTCTTGAAGAGTTAACGGTTAATTAAGTTTGTACTTTGAATTAAAAAAAATAATTTGACAGCATCTTAAACGTTAATAATTTTTATTTACATTATTTCTTGGAGTGCATAACATACAGTACAAGTGTGGGGGTCGGCCTCTTGTGTATCTGCCTGTCACCGTCAAAAACTGCTACAGGTGCTTTAGGGACTTTCTACCATTCAAAGCTGCAAGGGTGCAAATAGAGACACATTTGTTATTTATACATATAACGAATATAGCAAGCTATTGTTAGCTAGAATACCAAGAAAAACTTAAACGTCAGAGATAATGTTAATTGTCATTTTGCACAGTACGTGGCACTGTGAGCTCAGTTCATTTGTGACAGAGAGAGATGATGTGGTAAACGGCACCGTGAAATTCCCTCATGTGAATCACGGCATGGCTACAGCGTGTCATTGATTAATTAGAAGCTATTCCACTCACAATAAATCTAATAAAAGAAACCATAAAGCTTGTTAAAGGGACACTCCACTTTTTTTGGAAGTAGGCTCATTTTACAACTCCCCCAGAGTTAAACAGTTAAACAGAGTTTTACCGTTTTCGAATCCATTCAGCCGATTTTCTGATATTTAGAAGAATATCAGTAAGCAGACAGTTTCTGGTCTCATCGACTCGTTATTTTTACATAGTATATTTTTCTCCTACTATGGAAGTCAATGAGACCAGAAACTGTCTGGTTCCTTATATTCCTCTAAATATCAGAAAATCGGATGAATGGATTCGAAAACGGTAAAACTCAACTGTTTAACTCTGGGGGAGTTGTAAAATGAGCCTATTTCCAAAAAAAGTGGAGTATCCCTTTAAAATGAGTTCCCACCACCGAAATTGTGCAGTGTTGGCGGTTATAGTTAGTTTGTGACGTCAGAAACACCAGCGATTTCATACTGCGTTTTTGAGACTGTCTTTGGTTCACCGCAGTTTTAAGGATACTCAGCAATGGTGATGACTTATGAATTTGCACATGGTTTGTCTCATCTCTCAATATTATTTTTTATAAGTTTTATAAGAACAACAAAAGTTAACAAACATACCCCCCCCCCCCCCCCCCCCAAAAAAGAACCCATTACAAATTACATAAAATAAATTACAAAGGAGAACGATAAATCACATAAAGAGGGGGATCGAAATCAAACTCATAGTAACAGATGTGTTAAAATCTCTAAGTTCTGCTATCATGTAAATGTTAGAGAAAGGGACCTCAGACATTGGAAAAATTAATTCTTTAATTACTTTAATACTCAGACTTTGCTTCAATAAACCCTGTTTTTTCAAAGTTTAAGACAGACCATCTCAGCAAGCCATCTCTGAAAACATGGGGAGCAGTGGCTTTCCAATCCCTTAATGTAATTCTCTTGGCCACAAACATTCCCAGCATTAATGCCAGCTGCAAAAAATATGGTAAAGAGGAAACAGTGTCCGAATAGCCAAAGATAGCCAGTTCAGAGTATTGCATTGATGGAACAGCTATGTATTCTTTTCAAGATTTCAGACCAGAGGTTGACAAATATATTGATACCAGCCTCTTTTTCTCTGGCTACCCTAAGATAATCAGATGATGTATTTAACTGTGAAGAGAACAGGGAGACAAATTAACCATATGCCTAGAATCTGGTACTTGTCGCACCAGGTTATAGAAACAATGCTCTTCCTGCTGAATCCTATAGTCAGAGAAAGCCTGCTGAACATAATGCCGAACAGCCCAATCTGCAAATAACAAAAAAAAATGAGAGTGAGAAAGATCAAATTACTAAAAAGGTGATCAAAAGAAGAAAGGTGACCGTTTGTGTACAGTTCGGTAAATGTAGAAAGACCCTCATTATTCCACATTTGGAAGATTCTATCGTTTAAAATGATGATTGTCACTAATGGGAGCATAAAGGGAAGGCTGAATGATACCAATAAATGTCTTAATTTGTTTCAATATCCTTAAAGAACTATGCACTACTATTTTTTTCTAGTAATGGATCATTTAAATTGGCCAATAGTAAAGCCGGGAGAGAACTCTTGTTTACAGAATGAGATTCCATGTGAATCCAGCTAGGATAATCCACTGCACTCTCATAAGAATAGGGCGATCCGTAATTCCAATACATCAAAGCCCTTATGTTCGCGGCCCAATAATAGTGTTAAAATCTGAAACAAATATAAACATTTTGGAAAGGCCACCTTTTTTATAGCATTAATACACTGATTAACGATGGTTGAAAACACTCAATTTTTCAATGGTAGATTTAAGGCTCTTTATCGCAGCCATAAAGTTAAGCTTTTATATATGTCTTTTGGATCTGAGGACCAATCGTAAATAAGTAAAATTATCCCGAATAATTTTAAAAAGGGAGGGACTCTTAAAAAATTATTAGCAAAATGACTGCCAAGAGGAACAAATAGCCTATGCTTTTATTCCAGTTAATTGAATACCCGGAAAAATAACCAAAATGGTTTATTAAATCTATTAAAGGGGGTAAATAATTAATGGCGTCTTTTAAGAATAAAAGCAAATCATCCGCATATAAAGAGAGTCTGGTCTCTACAGACCCAATTGTAATGCTACTAATAGAAGAATGGTGCCAGATTAAATGGTGTCAGAGCCAGATTAAATAATAAGGGACTAAGGAAACCGCCCTGTCTTGTCCCATGATAAAGAGGGACATAGTATTGCAAGTATTGCAGATTTGGGGTTTGCATAAAGCATCTGAATATATTTACGAAATGTTTTACCAAACTTATCTAGCACTGAATATAGATATCGCCATTCGATCTGATTGAAGGCCTTCTCTGCATCAAGTGAAATAATGGCTGCTTTAGACCGCCTACACTATACATAACATTTAACAGGTGTTGAACTTTTGAAAAATCGATATGTGTTTGCTCAGACTGATGGCCAAGACTTTGGCAACAATCTTCTGGTCACAATTAAGCAAGCTCAATGGAAGGATCTGTGTCAGGCCTTTCTTTTTTCAATAATAAACAAATGTCCGCCTTGTAGAGAGAATTAGGGTACAGTTTATTTTTAAAAGAGTGATTTATCATTCTTAGCAGAAGTGGGGCATTTATATCTGCCTGAGCTTTATAGAATTCAATACAGAACCCATCAGGCCCTGAGGCCTTACCGTTTGAAAAGGACTTGATAGCCTTCAACATTTCATCCAAAATGAACTCTTTATCCAGCTCCTCTCTGGCAGCTTCGCTAAGCTTTAGAATGTCAATAGTATCAAGAAAGTCGGTAATATCTGAGTCAGGCACATTACATTTTGAAGTGAAAAGATACTTATAGAATTCTTGAAAGCAGGCATTAATTTCCTTTGGCTTAATTAACAGCACAGCAGACCTTAATTTAAATTTGAAAAAATTGCTCTATTAGCCGATATGCCTCTTAGTTGGACATGGTTTGTCTTAAAGCATTAAAAACACCACATAGACATATAAACATTAAAAACTTGATTTTCACCACAGTGGGACTTTAAGTACATTAACATAGTAAAAATACTTTGACTTTCCATCACTGCCGTGTATGTGTAAAATCCCCCTTGAATCCCCCAAGTGATCACAAAAGACATTTTTGAAAGCCTCTTAATGCCAAACATTTCTCTTTCCTCCATGCAGATACCCATCTATGATGAAACTTGCTCATGCGAAAAATAACAGCTCACTAAGTTACACAAAGCAGCAGTGTGATTGGATGATATTTAACACATATTGTGTTGGACACATTTGCATTTTTTTCTTTTTTTGTTGTTTAAACACATTTAACACAAAATGACAAAACGTGTAAAAATCATTGTTTTTGAGAGTGTACTTTAATACAGTAATTAATATTTGTATTTATGTTATTTAAATAGTTATTTACATGGGTAAAATAGGACAGTGGTTATGCAGAGCAGGTATATAAACAGAGAATGTATTATAATGTTCTAAGAGCAGAACATTTTTTAAGTATTTATTCCGTTCAAAGTCCAAGTACGATCCAATAATCTTATAATGATACCATAAAACGAATCGGTTACCTAACGTAACCTCGGTTCTCTCTAGATGAGGGAACGAGTATTGCGTAAGCTAGCTTACGCTACGGAAAGATTCCATCTTTCTGAGAAATTGAAGCCAAAAATTATCCTATAATTTTGTATCCATTGTCAACGCAGTTCAGAAGCAGCAGACCATGAGAAGGCTAGCTAGCCGCTCATTGGTTCGCTCACGGAGAACTGCTTAAGCCTATGAGGGAGCGCGGATGAACCCGCGACCAATGAGAGTCTGACTCACTCTCCCTACGTCACCGCCCCCGAAGCGGGCGTGGACGAGGCTATAAATACCCCGAATAGGCTGAATAAATCTGTTTTTTTCAATTCTGAAGCGAACATCGCCAGTAGCACAAGCACGGCCAGGAACGCAATACTCGTTCCCTCATCTAGAGAGAACCGAGGTTACGTTAGGTAACCGATTCGTTCTCTTACGAGAGGTTCTCTCGTATTGCGTAAGCTAGCTTACGCTACGGGAACCCATTGTCAACGCCGTGCGTGCTAAGCATCCAGTATTAGTCCCGCGGGGCATCCCGGGGAACACCGAAAGTGGGAATGAATATATGTATCAGTGACAAACGGCCAGCGGAGCGGGCCGGTGATTGTGTAGTACATAAGCACATAAAAGAGAGGGACAGAACGAACTCGGTCTGTGTGAATTAACCCCCTATAGTGCAGCTCAACCAGAAGAGCTGAAACATACTAGACTGCTAGTAGTTTAGCCTGCAAAGCGGGTACTTCCAGATTGTAAAATCTGACAAAGGTGGAGGGGGAAGCCCATCCCGCTGCCACGCAAATGTCGTGAATGGAAATCCCACTGGACCATGCCCACGATGAGGCCATGCCTCTAGTGGAATGAGCCCTGATGCCCAAAGGGCATGGCAGGTCCTTCGATGCGTATGCTGCTGCAATGGCATCAACAATCCATCTGGATAGGGACTGTTTCGAGGCGGCCAACCCTCTGGTGCGCCCGCCGAACGAAACAAAAAGCTGCTCGGATCGTCTGACCGGAGCTGTGCGAGTGACATATAATCTCAGAGCCCTGACCGGGCATAGGAGATTAGAATCCGATTCGCTATCGGAAGCAGGCAGCGCCGATAGGGATATAACTTGTGCCCTGAACGGGGTGCCAATCGCCTTGGGAACATAGCCATGCCTAGGTTTAAGAACGACTAATGAGTCATTAGGTCCAAACTCAAGACAGGACGCGCTGGTGGACAGCGCGTGTAGGTCTCCCACCCGCTTTACTGACGCGAGCGCGAGTAGAAAAACGGTCTTTAGCGACAGGTACTTTAGGTCCACGGTGTTTAACGGTTCGAATGGGGGAGCTTTCATAGCATCAAGAACTATGGAAAGGTCCCAGATCGGCACCGAAGGGGGGCGCGGGGGATTCATCCTTCTAGCTCCCCTGAGGAAGCGGACTACCAGCCCGTCTTTGCCCAGTGACTGGCCGCGTCGGGGTTCAGCAAACGCCGCGACGGCTGCCACATATACCTTGAGAGTGGACGGGGATCTGCCCTTGTCCAGCATCTCTTGGAGAAAATTTAGTAAGGAGGGAACCTCGCATAACCGCGGGTCCAGACCCCTATCTGTGCACCACTTCGAGAACACAGACCATTTTGACGCATAGAGCCTTCTGGTAGAAGCCGCTCTAGCCTGTATGATCGTGTTAATCACTCCCTCTGGCAAAGCAACGGGTAGTCGTTGATCACCCACGCGTGAAGCGCCCAGCGCTCTGGGTGGGGATGCCAGATCGAGCCGCGAGCTTGAGAGAGGAGATCTGCTCTGACTGGAATGGGCCACGGCGCTGTCTGAGACAGCTGCGTGAGCTCCGGAAACCAAGTCTGACCCTCCCAGTGCGGGGCTATGAGGAGCACCGAGTGCTGCGCTTCTCTGATTCTCTGAAGCACCTGTGGTAGCAGAGAGACCGGAGGGAAGGCATAAAGCGGGCGGCTGGGCCAGGTTTGGGCTAGCGCGTCCTCGCTCCTTGAGAAAAATATTGGGCAGTGGGTGTTCTCCGCCGAGGCAAAGAGGTCCACCTCTGCTCTGCCGAATAGACGCCACAGTTTCTGGACTGTAAGAGGGTGCAGGGACCATTCCCCGGGGGGAATGGGGTTCCTGGACAGGCTGTCTGGACCGTCGTTCAGCTGTCCCGGCACGTGCGACGCTCTGAGCGAGAGCAGGTGACACTGAGACCAAACTAGAATGCGCTCTGTCAGCCGGAAAAGATTCCTGGATCTGACTCCGCCCTGACGGTTTAGATAGGAGACCACGGACATATTGTCCGAACGGATCAGCACATGATGGCCCTGAATGCGCGGGAGAAACCGCCTGAGCGCGTTCTCGACCGCCAACATCTCCAAACAGTTTATGTGTAGGAGGCTCTCTTGAGCTGACCAAGGGCCGAAGGCCGGTGAGCCCTCGCAGACCGCCCCCCACCCCGTGTTGGAGGCGTCTGTCGAGATGACTATTCGGCATGAAACAGTCCCCATGGAGACGCCGCGCTGAAACCATTCTGCCACTAACCATGGCTGCAGAGCTGTAATACAGGTCTGCGTTACCCTTATCAGCTGGTGGCCCGAGGTCCACGCTCGGTGAGACACACGGCTCTTCAACCAGAGCTGAAGCGGGCGCATGCGCAGTAACCCCAGCTGGAGCACCGCAGAGGCTGAGGCCATACAACCCAACGCTCTCTGAAAAGTTTTCAAAGGCGTGAGTCTGTTCATCTGAAAAGATGCGGCGAGGCGCTGCACACGGTGCGCGCGCTGCGTCGATAGACGCGCCGTCATCGTGACCGAGTCCAGCTCTATACCCAAGAAGGAGATAGTCTGACTGGGTTGTAGTACGCTCTTTGTCCAGTTGACAGAGAGGCCCAAAGCTTTCAGATGGTCGAGGAGAACTGTACGATGAGACAGTAACTCCTCCTGAGACTGTGCCAGAATCAGCCAATCGTCCAAGTAGTTCAGAATTCGCAGCCCCTGACTCTGCAGGGGGGCGAGCGCCGTATCCATGCACTTCGTGAACGTACGGGGTGCCAAGGATAGGCCGAACGGGAGGACGGTGTATTGATAAACCTGGCCTTCGAAGGCGAAACGTAAGAATGGCCTGTGAAGGGGATTTATCTGGATCTGGAAGTATGCATCCTTCAGATCTAGTGATATGAGCCAGTCCCCCTGGCGCACATGCGCGAGGAGTTTTCTGATAGTGAGCATTTTGAACGGTCTCTTTATGAGAGCTTTGTTCAAAAATCTGAGGTCTAATATTGGTCTGAGACCGCCGTCTTTCTTGGGAACAAGAAAATAACGGCCGTAGAACCCCGACTCGCTCATAGCCAGAGGCACCCTCTCTATAGCCTTCTTGCACAACAGACTTGCTATCTCTGAACGGAGCAGTGACACTGCTTCTGGGTTCATCGTAGTTTCTAGCCGCGCTCGGAAGCGAGGGGGGCGGCGACGAAACTGTAAGCGATAGCCTAGCTTTATTGTGTTTAACACCCACTGTGAGATTCCCGGAATAGCTTTCCACGCCTTGAAGCGTGACGCTAGGGGGTGAATGGCTACATGGTCCCCATTGTCGCACTTCGCGGGCTGCGTGAGCGCGCTGATAGTGCTTATAACAGCGGGACTTACACTTGGAGAGGAGCTTAAGGGCCCTGTAACAGAGTGAGCAGAGGTGGGACGCGCACACGGGCTCGTGGGCGCGCTTATGTACTCTGGGACTCGAACGGGCTTGGCCCGTTTTATGAGAGTGGACTCTGTGTGAGACAGGGGAACTGGAGTGCTTTTGTGTATGAGTGAACACAGTGTTGCGGGCACATTTCGTACACAAGAGGCTTTTATGCTCTTTTTGAGATTTCTCTGGGTCGCCGTGAAAACGGCGTTTGTGCTCATGCAAGCGGGAAGGTAGACCGGCTTGGTTATGGCAGAAAACACTGCTGTAGTAACCGCCTGGGCGGGGACTAACAGAGGGCAGAGCTTTGACGGCGGTCCGGCCGCAGCGGGAGAGCGCCGTCTTTTTCTTCTCAGCTGTGCTAGGCAGACTTTGGTTGCTCAGGTTTCAGCGTGATTCTAGGCCGAGGCCCCCGAGGAGGCGGCGGCCTGTGGCGGCTGTCGGAGCGGGAACGCGTTCGGCCGCCCTGGCGTCGTTGAGCAGTCTGGTTGTGCTGAGCTGTGCGCTGGGGTGGGGCTCGTGCAGGAGGCCGATCACGTGGGCGGCCTGCAGAGGAGCTAGCGCGACGAGGCAGGAAGAGGTCCATGGCCTGCGAGGCTTTCTGTACTTCGGAGAAGCGGTCGACGATACCCGTGACAGCGAATCCGAAGAGGCCGGCTGGAGAGAGCGGGGCGTTGAGAAAGGCGGCGCGCTCGGAATCTCCCATGTCGGCGAGAGTGAGCCATAGGTGTCTCTCAGACACGCAGATGGCGGCCATGCATTTCCCCAAGGCTAGAGCAGCAGACTTTGTAGCGCGAAGGGCAAGGTCCGTGGCGCTTCTCAAATCCGCGACTGACGGGGGGTTCTTACCGCCCTCATCCCACTCACGCAGCAAATCGCCCTGCAGGATTTGCAGCACAGACATCGAGTGAAGCGCAGACGCTGCCTGGCCGGCGGCTGAGTATGCGCGGCCGTGAAAACTTGAAGGCGCTCTGCAGGCTTTCGAGGGAAGCACAGGTGATGAGCGCCATCTAGCAGAGGGCGGGCATAAGTGTGCGGCGACCAAGTGTTCAACCGGCGGGATGGTGAGGTAGCCCTTCTCTGCGGCTCCGTCCACAACGCGGAGCGGGGTGGAAGAATCAGAGCTAGACCTGGCAGAGAGCGGGGCATTCCAAGACTTTGAGAGCTCAGCGTGCAGCTCGGGCAGGAAGGGCGCAGCCCGTTTGGCAGCGGGAGTCGAGCGCTGGCGGAAATAGCTGCCGTCCATGCGGTTGATGGTCTGCTCGGGGGGAGGGGACCACTCGAGACCGAGGCGCTCGACGGCCTGCGTGAGGAGGCGCATTAGTTCCTCTTCAATGCCCGCGCGAGTCCTGGAGGATTCGCGGTTCGACGAGACCTGAGAACCGGACCAATCCTCACTGTCGGAAGCGAGAAGCGAACATGAGTCCTTGATGTCCGCGGATTCATCGGAGGCAACAGAGCGGCCACTCGGCGGCAACTGTTCGTCCGGAAGCGGCGGAGAAGGAGAGCGGGAGGCTACAGGCTCCGGCGGGATGAACGCTTCTTGCTGGGGCTCCGGCGGCCTCTGGGCGCGGCGTTTCTTCTTCCGCGGCGCAGACAGAGGTGGCTTGGGAGCGCTTTTAGCAGCCAACAGTCGAGCCCGCAGGGTCAACATAGGCATAGAATCACAGAAGTCGCAGCCGCCGTCGGCGAGGGCGACTTCAGCGTGCTCCGGTCCGAGGCAAACGGCGCAGATGACATGGCGGTCTCCAGCCTCGAGAGGAGCGCGGCAGGAGCCGCAGGAATTTCGAGACATCTTTAAAAAGACGCTCGCTCTTTTAGATACAATAGGATTTTTTATAAAAGCTCTGAGTAAAAGGATACGCTCCGTCGGATGGCGCTAGCTCACAGGACGGCTGAAGGTGGCGAAGACGGCCGGCTTCCTCAGTCTCCCAAACGCTCGCTAGAAGGTGCCTTTTCAAACGACGGCGGCTTCTCTCTCAGGATCAGCAGATGCAGGTGCGTCGCTGAAGGATGAAAAAATCAGATTTATTCAGCCTATTCGGGGTATTTATAGCCTCGTCCACGCCCGCTTCAGGGGCGGTGACGTAGGGAGAGCGAGTCAGACTCTCATTGGTCGCGGGTTCATCCGCGCTCCCTCATAGGCTTAAGCAGTTCTCCGTGAGCGAACCAATGAGCGGCTAGCTAGCCTTCTCATGGTCTGCTGCAGCTGAACTGCGTTGACAATGGATACAAAATTATAGGATAATTTTTGGCTTCAATTTCTCAGAAAGATGGAATCTTTCCGTAGCGTAAGCTAGCTTACGCAATACGAGAGAACCTCTCGTAAGAGAACCAAATGAATCCAAATGAATCTTTAATCAAGTCGTGAATAGATATGATAACTTTATATGATTAACAGATCTGTGTGTCTCATAAACAATGAGCGAAACGCTTAATTAGTATGATCACATATGGTAAACTTGGAAGCTAGTGCGTGCACCTTCAGAACCTTTTTGAATCTTTAAAGGTTTGGTTACTTCCAGTGTAGGGACATAAACCTCACAGGTTTCATTAAAAATATCTTTTAAATTACATTTTTTATTAACCAAAGTCTTATGAGTTTGGAACGACATGAGGGAGACTCAATTTTTCTCAGGATGTGATGCATACAACATACATGATTAGAAATACACCAAATAAATGAAATATAAAACACTAAAACCAGTTGTTTTAAATGATACAAGTGAATTTAAGCATCACAGCATTATAATGTACAATATAAAACGGATATTAATTTTGAGATTGGCTAAATATTACATTTAACAGCATTATTAATTATTAATATTTTTAAAGATGATCTTTTAAGTGAGCATTATAGAAGACAGTGAATCAATTCTAATTCTAAAATGTGCAATTATGTATATATCCAATGAGTGTCCCATTTAAAAATGGAAATAGAACGACTATAGTATAGATAGTGCTGGAATGACTGTGAACGTGGAAGTGTTCAGGGTTGTGACTGCACTTTAAGGCTAATTCATATTCTGAAATGGTGTGACATATTTTCTCCTTGTTGTATCTGTTCAGCAGAAGGCCCAGCTCTGGAACCTGGCATCAGCCTGAAGGTGCCCTCACACACAGAGCTGCGGCAGACCGTGTCCTCCATCTCTTCCTCCTGCACCGACACCATCAGCGGCGTGACCGAGGGTCCGGATGAAGAGGATGGCAGCGAGGGAAGCTGCAGCGGAGACAGCCCACTGGTCCAGTCAGATGAAGAGGAGGTACATGCTGACACAGCCCTCATGGCCCTCCCAGAAACAGAGCCGCTCAAAAGCTCAGACGACAGCGACACACAGGCCCCCTAGTGGCCATGCAGGGGGAAACGCACTCGCTCAAGTTAGTTTCTGGATGTGAAAACCTGTTTTACATCAGTGCCCAGACAGACAGAAGGAGTGCTGATGTCCAGCCAGATGTTTCTTCATGGCTTAATGCGACACTTTGAGATGAAGGTTTTGGAGCCTTGTTGAACGCTGTTTGTGCTCAGCCCTTGAGAGCAGCTCTTTTCAGACTGTTAGCACTGTGATTTTTGCTTCATTCTTTCCCAATACAAATAAATCAACACAATGTATGATGCAATTCTTCGTATTACCTGCTGCATCAGAATTATATAGAAATTAATAAACATTTTACAGTGTTCCTGCTAATATCACTGATGTATGTTGCATGAATTTGTAATGCAGAGCTCATTTTTGAGCCGATTGAAAGACTCTGAAATAAAATATACCAAATAAGATGGGCCTCACGGATATTCTCAGTGAAGGACTGATATTTCAAATCATAGTGATCTAAAGAAAGTATCTTCCACCAAAGATTTCAGTCTCCGGTATAAAAATAGCTGGGAACATTTGGACCATCTGTGGTTGCAGAATTTACAGGCTCCCTGTACAGCAAGCTGTTGCTCTGAAACCCTGTTACCTCTGGGGAAAAACACTGAATTATCACGGTACCTGCAGTAAGAATGAGGCTTTAAAAGAAGAGTAAAGTCTGACTGCATGGCTTTTAAAATGTTTCCAAGAACCAGGGATGTTGCGCCATTATTAGTGCACTAACGTTCAAAAGTTTGGTTTAATCATTTAAATTCTTATGCTCGCCAAGGCTGCGTTTATTTAAAAATACAGTAAAAAGGTAATATTGTAAAATACTATTACAATTTAAAGTAACTTTTCTATAATAAAATGCCATTTATTCCTATGATGCAAAGCTGAAAGCAAGACTCCAGTCTTCAGTGTCACATGATCCTTTAGAAATAATTCTAATATGCTGATTTGCTGCTCAAGTAACATTTCTTATCAATGTTTAAAGCAGTTGTGCTGCTTAATATTTTTGTGGAAACGGTGACATTTGTGGTCAGGATTCAGCATTTATTAGAATTTTTTGTAACAATGTATAAATCTTTACTGTCACTTAATCTAAAAGTATTAATCTCTTCTGAACATTAGTTCTAAATACATATTCAGATATACAACACCACATTTTATAAGATTAGTCAATATGAACTACCAATAAAAATACTTTAGCATTTATCATTTATGTACTTTAGCATTCAAGCATTTATCTTAATGTTCATTTTCACATATACTAATGAATTATTTAATTTAAAAGTTATATCAGTTAATATTTGATGACCTACGCTAAATTGCACAATGAACATTTGCATTATTTTAGATTTATTTATATATATATTCTATAATATATTTTTGTATGTTTATTCCTCTTTTTACATTGAACATCGTAATGGTAAAACATGAATAATTTAACATCACTGTTATATTCACTGTATATTTTGGGCATTTTATCAGTTATTGTGCTTAACACCAAAAGAGTCACTGTTTGGTAACTGTAATATCTGTGCATCTCCACAAAGAACATGAGGCCAGTACATTTTTGGAAGGATTGACAAGTGATTTATTTATTAAAACAAAAAATATACAAACCTGAAAATTAAAAAAAAAAAAAAAAGTAACCAAAAAGCCAATCTCCACTGGACTGGAGGACTGAGTAACAGTGCATACAAATAAACAGTACAAGGATCAGGAGTATCACTGTATAAAATGGGTTGAACAAAAGAAAAAAGAAAAACATTTTAAGGCCATAAAAAGTATACAACCACATTTTGGAAACACTTCAGTTTTTTTTAACCTTAAATACAAGTCTGTCATTTGGAAAGGGGTGACTACCATGTTTGATTACAGGACTTTGATACAGTCAGTGCAATGGGTAGCTAGGCCTATGACATGGTTTACTTTTGGGTAAAAGATTTTTCCTTTCGAATAAAAAAAGTAAAGCTAAAAAACTAGGGATCACCACTATGACATACTTCTCAGTGATTTAAGCAGCACTTATTTTTTGTATGTTTTTTGTAGCAACCCTGTTAACATCTAATTTATATCGATGAAGAAACCAATGTAGAAGTAAGGCTTTTTCTTCATCTCGAGACTCTCTCATCCAAACCCCTAGAGACCCGAACTCAAAGGCTCAATTTACTGGCATATAAACATATTTGGGGCTTTTTCGTTGTTGGTATTTCGCAATAATATTTTATTAAAACAAAAGAATATTTAAAGATTTGATTCTTAATAGCGGAACAGGTGGAGAACCAATTACAAATATAAAGTCAGCGTGACAAAAGTTTGTGGCATAAAAGGGAAAGTGCATTTACAATTCAAATAGTACAAACTGACTTCTGCATTAAACTTGTTATTTGTACTCCAAAGATTTTAGTAAAAGGCTTCAAAATGTGCTTTTAAAAGTGGGGAGTCTCCAGATGTGAATTCGCGAAGGAAATCTCTAATCGGTGCTGTCAGAAACGATCACGGGCTCCTTCTTCACATGTCAGATCAATGTAAAAGTGTCAAGCCTGTACAGTTTTTTTTTTTTTTTTTTTGTACTAACCGAAAAGCCAGTAACTACGATACATGTACCGTCTGACGTGTCGGCTGTAATCTTACAAGTTCGCTATTGTTCCTGACAGCATTAAGACGTAATAAACATGAGCCCAAGAGACAAACAGGCGGTAAGGGTGATGGAGAAAAGTGTCACTACAGCACCAGTTAAACACAAATGATAGGAATAGTATAGGATATATTTATATCTATGTATACGCATATCTATACTCGATTTAATGCTAAAACAACCCGGAAATACTCATCTAAAAACCAATCTCAATACTAGTGCAAAAGGTTTCGTGCTTGTTGAATGAGACCCAATAGTTTATGTCAGGTGCCCTAAACAGTTGTGTATTCACCCCCTTGTATTTGCCGCAAAACACGATGTAACATTTAACCTCCGTACATTCAATATATTGGACTAACCAGCCAGTAACTACATGTATCTGTAATACAAAAGTGCAATATAACAGCTTGTTGTATTGATATTATACACTAGGTACAAAGAGTATTGAAGAGAGTTTGTACACAAGTATTAGGGAACACCTGATATAAAAGGAGACCCGCAGGAATGTCTGGTCTGGTTAGGAGCGGCCGCTGTTCTTTGAGGCGGAGCTGGAGACCAGCGCTGAGCTCTTGTTCCTGGGGCTTCGTTTTGCTGGTGTCTTGCTGGGACCGACGGCTTTCTGCTTCACTCCGCCCTTCTCCGATGCTCTGCCACACACTGGATTTACCAGACTGTTGATCTGCTCCTGTGCAAATAATGTGGGATGATTGATGTTACACGTTTACTTTGAGAAGTTAATGCTAAACAGATGTACCGGAATAGCATATTATTCAAGACTGCTGTATACACAGAATATTAATTAATAATGCAATGCAATATCATGTTAGAAAATTTATTTTTAACATTGTTATTCATTATTAGAAGGCCAAAACATTTTTCACAAAAATGATTGTATTTTCTTCTTGCCGCTGGTTGAATTTAACATGGAATGTAAGGAATTAAGTGAATTTATTGCATTACAACATTTTAATGTTCAGTATTAAAATGGACATTCATTTTGAGATTTGCTAATTTTATTCTTTTTTTCTTTTCTCGATGACAGCAAAGACATTTAAATGTAAAAATCAAGGAAATGAGCATACACTACCGCTCAAAATATACCGAACAGTATAATGATTTTAGTTTCTATTTTGTTTTAATTTGAATTGATTTTAGTTTTAATATGATTTAATTTTAGACACTACTTGCAAAAAGTAGACAGTGTACAGTTAATTCTATTCCAAACGTATCAATGCACTCGCTGTAGAGTAGACAGTAAAGTACCTCAGTGTAACGAAACATCATCTTGAGGCCACGGGGGGACCTGCGCTTCTGGATGTATCGAAGAGCGCATTCCAGACAGAAAACCACATTATCACTCTCGTGAACAACCTGTTGAAGAAGACACAGGGAGAGAATACAGCATATGTGACCCTGGACCACAAAACCAGTCATATGGATTTTGACCCATTTACAATGTATTGTTGGCTATTGTCACAAATATACCCATGCGACTTGTGACTTGTTTTGTGATCCAGGGTCACATATATGCTAATATGACTTATTATAGAATAGCTAGAACAAATAGCCTGTGGAAATTCCTTCATAATTTAAGACAGACAACTCACTAAGGGTACTTTAACTTGGGATTCTTCCTTTACACCCTGAAATGTAGAATATAGTAAGGAGTATTATTGTATTTTTACCATAGAGAGGTAACACAGATGCTGGCACACTTGGCAGCGCCTGTCAGATGAGTCTTCTGTAATTCTCAAGCGTTGCTGCTTCTTCTTGTCTGCATGAGACTCGCAGTGAGTGCCGTAGCGCGCAGACGAACGGAGCCCGGCCTCGAACAGATCCTCCCGCTGGCTAATCTCCGCATCCCTAAAAGAACAGAACAGGGATTTTACCCAATATTCTGAGATTCAGCCTCAACTAGCGTCATCTAGCACTTAGAGCTTTAAATACACTATTATTTAATAACACTGTTAAATGTATTCTCCAGCAAACCTCAAAAGGAATAAACATTTTTCATACGGTACAGTAGACCGTTGTGAAGCCTTAATTCAGATGAAACATGTAAAACTGTCAATTTAACTCAATTATTCTCATAAAATAATATAGCAATGTACTATATAATTACATATATATATATATAATTTACAGGTTTATCTTCAGGTAAATCATCTGTGGAACGGGCAAGACTCGAAAAACTCAATCATTTTCAAGACCATCTAGAATCATTGGACAGAAAATGCGTCACTCAAACGGTTGTACCATGAACCCCTCCCCCCACCCGCGCGTGTCCCGTTCGTGCGCATACTCGTGATCCAGTCACAGGAAGTGCAAGTCGCCCCGGTACAGAGAGAGAGAGAGAGAGAGAGAGAGAGAGAGAGAGAGAGAGAGAGAGCATCTGAGTTTTCGCTCGTGCTTGATTGCGCATCCATGTTTTTCGAATGGGTGGAGTCAGGGCCAGCGTTGGAGAAGAGAAGGTAGGACCTTATGAGTTGTGTATTTTCAAAATCTGCCGGCCGTTTTGCAAATCACATACCCCACCTTTAATATCGATGAACCTCTAAAAACTCTTTTACTCAGCTCAACCAACCTCAATCAACATGCAACTACAAAAACAATGGTCATCAAAGAAAGGAATTTGATTTTGTGCGAGTTTCTGCCAGTTAAACTCAGTCAAAACCAGGCTGTAGGATGCGTTTCAGACAGACCTGAGATCTTTGATGAGACTGGAGACTGCATTCATGAGCAGTTTGTTGTCCCGCTCGGATGTAGTGATCTGGTAGAGCAGTTTCTCTGTGGAGAAAGGCTCCTCTATACGACGCCGTTTAAGGTCCTGCAAAGCAACCACGACACACAAGCATAAAAGTCAGAGGAAGCGCCGTACTCCCACAGGAATTAGGCAAAACCTCACTTACAAAAATACAGCTCTATTTGAGTTAAACCAAGTCAAGTTCCAGCTGGCTTTGTCCGTCCATGCGTCGAGTCTCTCACCTTAGCTGCCTCGTAGCCCAGTTTCATCCACTGAGGGTTGGCGAAGTGCACAGTCTCTGAGACACTGTAGCCACAACACACCTTAGACACAAAGGTCCCTGGGAAACATACCATGAACTGACCACTCTGTTGCACTGTCCGGTACACTTTCACTCCCTTTCGACGGAGCACCTCTGGAGAAATCTGTCATTGAACATCACGTCAAACCATATTCTCATTTTCATTGCAGAATGACAATAAATTGAATGGGACAGTTCACCAAAATAAATAAAATTGAGCTATCTACAGAGCAGAAAATATGATATTTTGAAAAATTTCTGTTTTTTTTTTTTGTCTGTTTTTTGTTTTGTTTTTGAAAGTCAGTGGGGTCCAAAGAATAAAAATTGTCATTAATTTTTTAGTTTAATACAGAACACAAAATCTGATATTTTGAAACATATCTCTGTATTTTTGTCCATATAATGAAAGTCAGTGGGGTCCAATGTTGTTTTGGGTCCCATTCACCATAATTTCATTATATGGACAAAAACAGTTCTTCAAAATATATTCTTTTGAGTTCCACAGAAGAAATAAATGTAAACAAAGAAATGAGGTTGAGTAAATGATGATAAATGTCTATTTTTAAGTGAATTATCCTTTTAAGAGAAACCTAACCAAATACCAACAATATTATTGATCTGATTATACTAATGCTGTTGTATGAGAACTGAACTGAGCTGGACGATGACATAATTTTTTGCAGAACTGCTTTATAGATGCAATTAAATAATTTAATAATTGATGACCTTTGCAACGGAACTGAATCAACACTGAACCGACTTCAGCTGAACAACAGCCGAAATGCATAATTTTCCTGTTATCACTGTAAAGCTGCTTTGAAGCAGTCCAGAAGTAGGTTACTCTTTATTTTAAGGTGTCTGTACAGTGTTATTATACATGTAAGTACTGAGTAATAATAATTAACTACATGTACTTACTATAGTGTTAGGATTAGGGTGTGGTTTAGAGTTAGTTGCATGTAATTATGCATCTTTTATAGTTGTCACTACAGTAACGTGTAACAAGGGCACTGTGAAATTTCTTTTTTTACCAAGAAGTACCCAATGTTCAATGATCACCTCTTACCAGTAACATGTAACAAGGGCACTGTGAAAAAAAATGTTACCCAGAAGTACCAAACGTTCAATGTTCAACTCTTACCATAATGTTCCTCTCTAGCATCTCCAGCCCAGGAGTGCCATTAGCTTGTAGCAGTGTGTGTACTACTTTATCAAGTTTTGCTTTCTCTTCAGCTGGAATACAGTACCTGAAGAAAAAGAAACACATTTACTATGGAATATATCATATAGGTTCAGTTGATACCAGCTGTAAAGAATGACAACAAACTCTTACCAAATGCAGTCAGCACCAGTGTGTAGGTAATCGATATACGGAAGGCTGTTCTGGTCCTGACACCAGCACGAGGTAGAAAAGACCATGCCTATGTTCAGCCAGGGGATGGTCACTCCTTCAAGCAAACACAAACACAAACAGAATGTACTGAATGCCTACAGATGAAATATTCAAACCATTCTAAATGGTCTAGTATGAGAATATATTTTAACTCTTGATCATCAAGGTGTTTTATTGTACGCATGAACGTTTCAGGGTGTTACCTGGCACAGCACCAAGATGACGTAAGATGGATCCTGAGTTACTGGAAAGGACAGTAAGATTCCATCCATGCCTTGAGTACAAGACAAACAAAATCAAAGGCATGCAAACAATATTTTATGCACCAAAAGCAGGGTTAAATAATAACATAGTAAAATCTAGATAATTAAAAAAGACAAGATTGTATTTTTCAAGCACTTACTCATTTTAATAATAATTGTACTATATGTATTATAATAGAAAATATATTTTAAATGTTAATGTTAATTTACACACATACATATATGTATATATACACACACACTAACATATTTTCGATAGCACAATACATCAGACAATATTGGACATTAAATCGTGCCTGCTTAATTCGCTTACTTTTATACTAAGATTTTACATTTAAGGTGTGGTCAAAATTAATAATCATTTTTCATACTGTACATTATAATCTTGAGATGCCTGAATTTACTTAAAATGATTTATTACAGCATCTAGTAAAACAACAAGTGTGTTTAAAAGTGTGAACTAAAATGAAAATGAAAAATAAATAATATAACAATATAAAATGAAAAATATAGTTGGTAATTGATACCTGTCACATTAAGTAATGTTAACAAATACAACCTTATTGAAAAATATTGACATTTTTCTAATTCCCTTACTTTGAAAATGGCTCAGACTTGCCCACAGGAAATCCACTCCCATGAGTCTTAGTGTCAACTCTCCCACAGTGCACAGCAACATGGCATTCCTTTTCCTCAACCAATCTCCAGTACTCCTTCTGTAGCAAGAAGAGGAGTCAGCAGAGTCAGAAGAGGGCATAACATGACCGGAACAAATCACTGATTCCTGCTCATTAAAGCGAACTATAGCTTGTCAACATGAAGACATACCTCAACCTCAGCAGTGTCTGGCTCTTTGCTGAAGCACATGTTCATAGTATTCCTGGCTGCCCTGTAGAATGTTGTCAAAGAGAACGATTTCCCCTGAGAACGACAGACAAGCACTGAACGTCTACACCAAAGAACAAAACAAAAATGTTTATCCCAAACTGTATCCCAAAGGTATGCAGATATACCCTGTATATGCACTTGTGTTGTTCACTTATCACCAATTCTTCCTCGCCTCTCTTCTCTAGTCTTCTCTGCCGGGTGGTTTTCGCCGTGGGGTCCAGCTCTCTGAGGTGCTCGCGCGCTCCGCTCCGGTGCAACGCTCCGTTCACCAGACCATTTTTGGGCTCGCAGCGTGGAAGCAGAAGAGCGGCATGCTGGGATGTGTCTCCCTGGCTCTCCAGGGGCCCACTTCTTCTCTCCAGGGTCTCCTTCTCTGCCATCACTTCCTTCTCCAACTGGGCCCTCTGGGCTGGTGACAGGGAGTCGTAGGAGAGCAGGTACTGGCAGTACGCCTCCTGAAGTTTGGCCAGCCGGTCTTGAGCCGAGCGCGGGATGCCCAGCAGATCGGCCAGCCGGCCCCACGTCTTCAGGTCTGTCACCTGCTGCATGCCCCCCATGTCATTTAGGATCTGGAAGAATCTGGCTAGGTCCAGCTCGCAGCCGCCTAACATGAAGCAAAAAGAATACAAATAGGTCACTCGATATTGCGGTCTCTTTAATTTTGCTTCACTTTTGTCTCTAAATGTGTGCGCACATTACCCATTAGTCACAGGCATTCAAACAGCTCACGGTAGTGCCAGACTTGTCGCTGTTTGAGTGGCACATTGAAACTAAAGAAGGATTTGAGGTTGGCAAGTAGTGCTGATGGTTAATAAGAGTCAATAAGAGACCAGACTGAGACGTCTATCTAAGTCTTGGCTCTAGATGCACTGGGTAATCTCATCAAAGGAAGCTGCCCTCACAAACATGAGCTCACTAATCTGTCCAAACTGGACAGGTCAATGACTGAATGACCAATAGATATGCATTTAAAATACAAGTGAAGACAGATGAGATCCTGCGTATCTGAATGTTAATAAGGATAAAACACACTACTTACTGCCTGAGCTAACATATGAATCAAATCCATGACTCAAGCCTGGATTTAAAAGATAATTTAATGTAATGCAATATAGGTATGAATAAAAAAATATCAGGCCCTGTGTAATATGTTATGCCTTTGACCAGTATTCAGAAAGCTACTATGAAACTGCAGCATCTAAGCTACATGCAAATCAGAATCTGACGTTTCTTGAGGAAAATGTTTTAAATTTGGTTTTAACTTTAATTAATGCAGTTTTTAAATTAATAGATTTTTATTTTTATTTAAAGTGATGATATATTTTATAAATATAAAATAAAAAAATAAGTGTTTTGTAATGAATAAACATCTAAGTTGGGTGACAACAAACATTTGATAAATTCAACACTAAACACAAAGAAAAAAAAAAAGAAATAGCGATAGAACAGGAGCATTTGACATACATCACTCATGTATACATTACTCTCAAGTTGTTTCAATCCTGTTTGAATTTCTTTCTTCTGCTGAACACAAAAAGAAGATATTTTGAATAATGTCGGTAACCAGACAGTTGATGGACCCCATTGACTTCAATAGTAGGAAAAAATAGAATGGAATGGAAATCAATCTTCTTTTTGTGTTCAGCAGAAGAAAGAAATTCATACAGGTTTGAAACAATTTGAGGGTGAGAACATGATGACAGGATTTTCATTTTTAAGTGAACTATACCTTTAATCGACTATACTATATATTTTCCACAAACGAGTAAAACTTTCCAATGCTACATGTGTGAGAGAGAAGCATTTAAGCCAAACTGTTTTACAATACAGTCAAATTCAACATTTGATAGAGAGGACGAATGGATTCACTACAGCGAATCAGACTTACCCATGTTACATATGAAAAGCTACACTACTTACACAACGACAATATAGCTACACTATCTCACACTAGTTAGTTTTAGTTTGTTACTCCCCAACACTTAGACTGTCTTAGACTGTCAAAAATGCCCACACAACTTTGCTTTGGATCTCGTGCAGCACTTCATACCTATAAGTGGAGGCTCTTCCATGTTAATGCCTTGTGTCCGCAGGTGTCTCCTGATGCAGGCTAACCGCTGTACATTCGGGCCCCAGCGTCTGCCCAGCTTGTGCACATGCTGCACGTACGAGACGAAGCGCATCTCCTCTTTAAGCTTACACTCGGGATGCCAGCCCGCTGGCGGAACAACCCGGTACACCCCGAACGCCTCGGCTTGCCCCCGCACACACTCCATGTAAGCTAGCGGGTCGTGGAACTCGCGTGTGCCGGGATAGAAAACAGGAACCTCTGTGACCTCCGCACTGCGCCGGCCTCGCTCTTTAGGCTCAGCTGAGTTGAGGGACTCAGTCGTATTAGAAGGATTGCCTTGTTTTAGAGCATTGCTTGTTTTCGGGGTCTCCGATAGTTTGGGGGAGTTGGCTGGTTTCGAAATGTCTCGTGTTGAGGTAGAGGGGCTGTTCTTGGCCAGAACGGTGGCTTTACAGTGCATTTGTTTGGTGAACATGAGCTTCCCCGCCGTGGCCCGTTTGGGCCGCTGCGATCCTGTTCCCGGTGTCTCCTGAGCTGCTTTCCTACTCCGTGTCTCCAAGGGAACCACTTGCAGTTTGAGCCTCTTAACCTCGACCTCTGGCGCAGTCAGACTAACCCCGGCCAGCTCCAACTGCCTCTTTGACTGTCTCAGTCCGTTTCGTCTGGGTGGGAAAGTGTCCGTCCCACACAGCCTTCCAGCGATTGCTGGTGATAGCACCTGTTTTTGCATCTTGGCGTGGCTGGTTTGGGCTTTTCCTGAGTTGGAGTGCGTGTGGGTGTGGCGTGTGTGTGTCTGTGTGTGCGTGCGCGCGCTCAGGCTGAGCTTGGCCTCTTTGAGCAGTCTGGCTTTGGTGTAAGTCACGTGGCCCTTGGGGTATTTCACAGCTTTGGTCGGGGGAGTACGGAGTTCTCTCGTCTTCCTAGTACTGATAGCGGAGACTCCCGATGTTCCGTTCATTTTGGAGGGCTGGGGATGACAAAAAGAATTGTTTTATTTTTATGTCATGTCATTAGCCGCGTTTCCACTGTCGGGCCAGGGCCGGGCCAGGGCTAACAGCGAGCTGAGGTGAGCCAGTGGGCTCGGGCCTTAAGCACCGGGCTTGCGATTCCACTGCCGGGCCAGTAGCCCCGCAGCGCTGCCCTAAACCCCGCCCCTGACACGCCTTTCTGGATCAAACATCATACAACCCAACCCATTTCAGTGGATATTATGAATTTATTTATTTTTTAAGTAAGGAAGATAGCATGTATATTAACTCACCGGCCGTGGCTGCAATAGTGTCCCGATTTGTCTCGCGAGTCGCCACTAAGGCCTCGTTTACACTGCAGGTCTTGATGCCCAATTCTGATTTGTTGCCTATATCCGATTTTTTTGACCGTCCGTTTACACGTTCTTTAAATTGTGACCCATATCCGATTCATGTGTTTACACTTGACATAGATCTGAAACATCGCGCATGTTTAAAGGGGTCTTCTTGCACAGATGGACGAACGCGCAGTGAGATCTCATGTATATTTACATATACTTAAAATATATTCTACAATATATTAAACATACATGTGACACTATATCTTTATATATATTATCAATACATTTTTCCCATATAAATCGCAATACATTGTGGTGGTTATTTATAAATAATAAAATTGCATATATTTTATGATAGGCTTATAAAACACATTATATATTCATGTTCAATATATTGCAATATGCACATTATGCAGGACTATTGGGAGTCCGGTGGGAACATAGCCTAAAACACGATCTCATGAAAGTGAGTGTCTAGCGCGAATTTTATTTCTCGTGCCATTTATACGCCAAAAATAGTTTTTGCTTGCATATGATACGCACTGTAAACATGCGTTTTAAATCATACACGCAAAAACTATTTTTGACGTAAATGGCACGTGAAAGAAAATTGTGCAATAAACGCACTTTCATGTGATCGTGGCAGGCTTTAACGAGGAGAAGAGGGTCCGAAATTTTAGGATGAGCAAGCCAACCTTTCATATGTTGTGTCAACATGTGTCCACATTCCTCTCCTATACGACGACACAATGTTTTGTCGGGCCATCCGTCCCCTCGCAGACGCGCGTCTGTGTTTCTCTCATCATTAAACCGCGGAGACGTAGCCTAATGCCTCAGAAAATCCGATCTGCCTGTTTACATGACGGTCGCATTGGCACATATCGGATTTATATCTGATTTATTTCCACATATGAACGAGGCCTGAAACCGATCTCGAAATATCCGAATGCATGCGTTTTTTTCCTGTTTACACTGCCATAGAACACATCCGATCTGTGTCGCATATGAGCAAAAAATCGGAATTGGGTCACATTTCACTGACAGTGTAAACGGGGCCTAACAGGGGGACGGTGACCCAGCAAGTGTCCATCAAGTCGAACCATGGAAACCTCCTTCTCTGAGCTCCGCTTTGTTCATTGTGTGTTTTAATCGCCTTGTACAATACTGCGCCCGCAACTTTTAAAATTTTTCCCGGACTTGAAGCGTTGCACGCTGAATGCTTAGCTTAGAAAATTCAGCATCGATGTATTTTATAACGTCCTCGTTTCTGCACACGCAGTCAAATTGACGCTGTACCCTTTCTTCTGCCCAAATGCTCAGAAGAGCTTTGGTATCTTCGAAACGCGGCTATTTATTTACACTGTACAAATACTTCAAGCTGCTGTGTCATTTTCTATTTTTTATTTTATCTGGTTTAAAACATGTGACAAGTTTTTAGAAATGTATTTTTTGCATTCATGTTGTTTTCATGTGTTAAAAAAACAACAAAAAAGGTTTTAGATACTTTTCAAGAAAAGTTTAAATTGACTAACTCTTGGGGTCTATCCATCATATTAAGAAAAAATTATTTCAAAATCGAATTAATTATTAGTTCATAAATTTGACATTTTTTGGGAAGCATACCACATTTTACATCCTGGACTAACTTTCTGCATGTTGGTTGCACCACATGACTTTTGCAGACAAATATTAATATTAATTGTTTTGTTAAAATAACAATAAATAATTACTTTCCCCAATTTATTCTCCCCCCAAAATATACAAAATTATTTTAATACAGTAAATAAAACATGCTCATCATAGAGGAGGTGCATTCAAGTCACTGTATGAATAAACTGCAATTTTTATCTTAATATTAAAAATGAGTGTCATGTAATTGACCCTAATCTTTACATTTATGCATTTGACACGTTTATCCAATATAAATGACCTCTCATTTAATCAGTACATGCATTCCCCGGGAAACAAAACCATGATCCTCTTACTGTTAGAGCCACAGTAAAGGCTGTGGTTTCCTGTGCTACAACATGAGTTTGACATTTTGATGATTTAAAGGCAAGGGCTGAGAGTGTTGTTGTACAGAAGAAGCATACATTACTTCCTCAAATTCAATACATAACAGCAAACTCCAATTTTTCATTCTCAGAGTGACCACATTCTTCCACTAGGGGGCTCAGTGGAGCAGTTCTTTCATTCTTTAGGGAGCTCACGCACGTGACCTGGGCCATGTATGTTCCATCTGCATGTGGTGGGGGATGGGAGAAAATTAATTTGTCTCAAAAACCAAAGTTCTAGACAGAAACCACAACAGATCTACAAATGGTCCGCCACATAGAGAGACCGTTAATGTTTGCAAAAATGGGACACAGTTCAGAGTATGTGTTACTTCCACACTCCACTGGTTTTGATTGTGTGTGGAGAGAGGGGGGTTTGGGTGGAGGAGAGATGACATCATGTGTTGCTATAGGCCTGCTGCAGGATAGTAGGGAAGTGTAAAGCTAACCGTATGATGCTCTGAGTCCATAGAACGCTCTGGCAGGAGGGGAGGAAATTTTGATGAACACTCACACATTGGTCTACATAGTCTGAACTGACTGAATTAGGAGACAGGAATACAGGCAAATGACACTGTAAGCACTGGAATATAATGTTGTAATAGTGTGTGTGTGTGGGGTGGGGGAGGTGTGTGTGGGGGGGTCGGGGGCAGGATGGCATCCAGTCTTTCTTGAAAGTGGAACAATTGTTATTTTCTATTTTCAATTATTCATCATTCACTTACAATAAAGGTCATTCAGAGATCAGCTAAGCATATTATACATTTAAAGCCCTAACAGCCCATGCTTTTTATTTAATTTTCTATTTTTGCAGTCACCACAAATTCATTTTCCTGTTATCTTGACATAGCAAAAATTGTTTTTTTAAAGACTGTGGTGAAAATCAAGTATTTAAATGTTGTTTATATATCTATGTGGTGTTTTTCAATAAAAATTTGCTGGCGCGAGTGAGCGGAGCCGGGGCTAATTTGCATATTCATGGCTCCACGTATACTAAATGAAGCAAGGGCGTAGAGTTACATTCAAGCTATCTTAAAGGCATGAAGAATTTTTTTTCCACAGGATTTTTTTTTTTTAAATATGTCATTTTGGTGATCAAAGATGAGTATTAAGGGATAAAATTATTGACTACAAGGGGACTTTAAGATCTCTATTTGAATGTCATTTTCTCTTGGAATGTACAACTTTATTGTGGTAGACACTATAGTAATTTTGAACATGTGGTCAATTTCTCTGCTAGCCAGCTCAAGCGATTGGGACGTCTGGAAGATGTTTGACAGATGCTGGTTTGCAGTTGACCAGAGAAACGAAATTGAGAAATTAGAAATATTTCTTTATCTCATACGAAAATTAGGTCAAAATTATGGAGGGGGAAAACTATTTAAGTTTGCTGAGTAAAATAAAATAATAAAACAAAATAAAATAAAAAACAAATCTACTCCTACCAGTTGTTTTTGTTCTTGTACAGCCCGGTTGGGTCGTAGATTGTGTGTAGTGGACGTCCTAACTGATGCTACAGAGTTCTTCTCCTTCCCATGGACCCGGTCTCTCTCTCTGGCTCTCAAACTGCCTCTGTGTTCCTCAGCAGCTCGCGCCTGCCCGTTAAATACTGGAAGAGGAGAAGCACACAGCACAGATTTAATGGTAAATCTTTTAGCTCACTTATTTAGTGTATGTATGCACACTTTATTTCTAAAATTCAAAAGAAAACAATAAAAATTGTGCATATTATAAAATTCCCCACATGTATTTATTTATATTATATTTGTCTATTTTATAGGGTGCATTATGGGTGCACAGTGATTCCAAGCACTGATTGTTTCCCTCCTAGGTGAACTAAACTAGGTGATTTAGTACTGTAGTGGAAAAAAGACCCAGTTTTTTTTTAAGGCTTTCTGCTGAATGGTCCTGGTGTATCTTACTGCTCTGCATTTCACTTTCGGTGCACTTGACTTGTAAATTTCTCTTATAAAAGAAGACTGCCAAGCAGCTAACAGAGTCTGCATAGAGGCCTTGTCTAACACATGAGAATTTATGGGATTTTAAAGCTCAAATATTGTAACAGCAAAGCTGCTTATAGCTCTCAAACTAACACCAATAAATCACAAATGACTGAATGCCACTAAAAATGCTCACTTTTTAGAAACAGCTGTGTTAAAGACTAATGCCTTGCTTTGACTGTAAGAACAACTTAATATTTTGTGAAATGTACTATAACAGATTTTCATTCTTCCTGAGAGCCACCCACATTGGACAAAGGAAGCAAAGTTTTCAAAGTTGTGAGCCTCCATTAGCTAAACTGAACAGAGAGTCTAATGTTAGCAGCAAAACACTAAACAAGTATTGAAATGCTCTTTGGGTCACTTTTCTAAATGAAAGCTTCTAGAGGGACCAGCTTATCATTCGAACAGTTTGGAGCTCGGCCAATGGCGCACATAAAAGTGTCATATTTAGCATGTGTTCTCGTACACTATAAGGAGACGTGGTTCTGGTTTCGTTATAAAGTATGTAATGCTCAGTACGACTCGCAATTTCATTAGGAAGCACAGAGAGTTCTCTTTCAAAAACATATCCCACATACAGGCATGACATACGGCACAAACTTCTGCAAAATCTTAGTGTTCTATAGATCTCAAAATGATGGGATGCATTTGAGAGGAATAATCTAAAATAAAGACCCTGAAAGCTGTTCCCAGTTTTGAACAGACACTGTTTATCCTCGACGTCCAATCTGACCTCGAAGCTCCAGCGAGGTGACGGTTGTGAGGTTGTAGTTTGTCAGGAGCCCCTCAGACATGTGTCGAGTATGTGGAGCAATATTGGGTTACTGAGGTGTCAGATTACACTGCAGATTTTGCTGAGTCGGTAACAGGGTCTGGTTACAAACTCAGCTGAAATGAGCCAAGAACTCAAAACACGAGGACAGAGTGGCATTCAGCATTTTAATAAATGGAATCTCAGCTAAATTCAGCTTGGCCTGTTTTAATCTGTTAGCTATAATTAGTACGCAAATCTCAAGAGAAAGAGGAAAATGAGCACAGTGACCAGTGGAGTCATTAATATGAATGTGTAAAAAGTGTAATTTGTTGCTGTGATAGCAAAGCTGAATTTTCACATGATCATTCTCATAGGCTGATTTTCTACTCAAGAAACATTTCTTATTATAAATCAATGTTGAAAACCAGTTGTGCTGCTTAATGTTTTTGTGGAACTGATATTTTTTGATAAATTCTTTTTAAATAATGAAATAATTTTTATTATTAAATAATTTAGATAATTTATCTTTGATAAAAAGAATGTTGAAAAGAACAGCATTTGTTTGAAATGGATATCTTCTAACATGATCAATGTCTTTACTGATCAATTTAGTGCCTTCTTGCTTGCTTAAAGCATTTATTTCTTTTAAAAAAATCATACCCCAAACTTTTTAATGTTTTATACTATATTATATTATATTACAATATACTCATGTCTGTTTTTTTTGCATGTGTGCATACTCAGACGTTGAATACCTTGTGTTATATGGATGGTATACAGCAAATGTAGGCAATCTGACAGTGAGGGTTGTGTATAGTCACGGCTCATTAACTGTTTGGTGTGGAAAGAGGCCGGGCCATAACTCACCTCACTGGGGTCCTTAAATGGAACCAAATGTCCAGCCTGTCTGCTACTGGCAGTGCAATAATACACTACACATGCTACACAGTAAAATGGACTGTAAATTGCTATTTTAAGTAAAAAGGATTATAAAATGCAAAGCAAGATAAAGTTTATGAGAATGAGTGTGTGTGTTTGTGGTTATTCACACAGTTTAACTATCCAAATGGATTGAGTGTTTCGGGGGTGTAAGTACCATGACCGTTGGCGATGCATTTGTTATGTCCTTTGCTCTTGCGAGGAGTGGACTGGCAGGAAGCAGGGGCATTGCTAGCAGTGTCTTCTTCCTCATCCTCTTCCTCGTCTACATCTTCATCATCCTTAGCACTACCAAAGTATGCCATGTTGCTGGGCAATGCAGCAGAGCCTGAACCAATGAGAAAGAGGGTAAAGACAAATAGAGGAAGTGTCATGCAGAGAGAGAGAGAGAGAGAGAGGAGAGAGAGAGAGAGAAGAGGAAGAGAAAGAAGAGAGAGAGAGAGAGAGAGAGAGGAGAGAGAGAGAGAGAGAGAGAGACATAAACAGAAACAGAAAGAACAGTATAATGGCTACCAGTCGAGATTAAAAAAGATTACATCTCCACATATCTTGCTTTGAAAGAAACCTAGTAGTCCTTGAAGGGATATTTCACGAAAAAAAGAAAATGATGTCTTCATTTACTCGGAAACATTTTTTCAAACCTTACTGTCTCCTCTGGCATGCCAAAGAAAATATAAAAAATGTATGCTAATTTCTCATACACTACCGTTCCAAAGTTTGGGGTCAGTAAAAAAAAAAAATAGTATTATTATTATTATTTATCATTTTTAGATATTAAAATTACTTGTCGTTACAAAAAAAATGCAACTTAAAATAAATAATGTTCTTTTGATCTTTCTATTCATAAAGAAATCTTTTAAAATGCATCACTGTTTCCATAAAAATATTAAAGTTGTACAACTGTTTTCAACATTAATAATAATAAGAAATGTTTCTTTAGCAGCAAAGCACATATTAGAGTGATTTCTGAAGGATCATGTGACATTGAAGACTGGAGTAATGATGCAGAAAATTCAACTTTGCCAGCACAGACTAATTACTTTTTTATTTTAAAATAGAAAATCGTTAAAATATTATTTCACAATATTACTGCTTTTACTAACCAAATAAATACATCCTTTTTGACTATAAGAGACTTCTTAAAAAATATATTTTAATATTTCCAACCCTTAACTTTTGAATATCAATGCATAATGATAGTCAATGGGATCCAAAACAAGACTGACTTTCAAGGTATAAAGGAAACTTGTCAAATTGTTATTTGTTCCGCACTAGAAGAAAGAAAGTCATACAGATTTGAAATTTTGAAATTTGAAACAGATTTTTTTTTTACTTTCTCTTCAATCTATCAAATATAGAATTACTATCAAATATAAGAAGTTTCTGTGTTCTTAAAAATCTAGTGTGTATTTGTGCACTGTGCAAAGCTGCTTATCCTGTTTAACTTCACTGTCACTGTAAGAATGAGGCGTTGATTGTGAAGGTAGAGTGGTCCAGTCTAGTGCTCATCGCATGTGCTACTGATCCTCACTCAAGGGTTCAGTGCTCACAATGGAGAGCCTGTTCACAAGCTTTATTCCACATTCCCTCAATAGACATTTATCTGCACCAGAGTCACTGGGTGCTTGCATGTGCCATAGCATGTGATTGTGTGTGTGTGGGTGTGTGTGTGTGTGTGTGTGTGTGTGTGTGTGTGTGTGTGTGTGTGTGTGTGTGTGTGTTGTGTGTGTGTGTGTGTGTGTGTGTGTGTGTGTGTGTGTGTGTGTGTGTGTGTGGAGGGGGTGGGGAATGGGGCCAACTGGAGAGAAATAGAGAAGAGAAGTGGCCCGGCTGCCTTTGAATCAATCCACTTCTCAAACCACAATAACCAATAGAGTGTTACATTTATATTGCAACCTGTTCATATCTGCCATTATTTGAGATCAATAGAAATGAACTATGTGAAACCTTATTAGCGACTGGTTGTGGAAGGCGAGCTATAATATCCAGGTGAAATGGGAGCTGAGCTGAATTGTGAAAGAAAGGATTTTTGGGCCCCCTAGATTAAGGAGAAAGGCTCTTTAGGCCAGTCCTCCATCATCAAGGGCTTTAATAAGGGCTCCTGCGGGCTTTGACCCATTGGCTATTGTTTACATCTCAAGAGGCAATTGAATGATTCTTCGATTCCTCTCTGATAATGCCCTGAGATTTTGAAGAGCCATTTCAGAGTGAATATTAATGAATGTGATTTTGATCTCACAATACTACTCTAATACAGCTGAAGATTTGATATGATAAAAGTATTCAACTCTCACGTTCATAATTTAACATGAAACATTTCGGAATCTGCAGGAAAGAGGTCTGTGTTTAGTCCAAGCATCCTATTATTTTTGGAAAGAGACGAACATTACGACTCATGTCATCCTCTGATATGAATTCTTTCTCGAAGCAATGTGTGACATTGCTTGAGGATTTTTGTGAACTCGAATCTGTTTTTACGCCTGTCCCTTTTGGGCTGATGGAGAATGAGAAACAGAGAGAGAGAAACAGGCTAAAAGGGGAACAACAACAAAAGGGATTTCAGTCAAATTCTCACTAGCTTGGTTGGAAACAAACCAATATATATATATACTAGCCATAAACTTTGGAATGGTAGTAATAAATTATATATTACATAAAAATAGTATAAAATAAATAATTGTATTACTACCAATCAGATTTTGGGGTTGGTATTTCTTTTTCTTTTTTTGAAACTGCATTTATTTGATTAAAAATAGTCTAAACAGTAAAATTGTTACATCATTTTTACAATTTCAAATAACTATTTTTTATATTAAAATATTTTAAAATGTAATTTATACCTGTAATGGCAAAGCTGAATTTTCAGCAGATCCTTCAGAAATCATTCTAATATACTGATTTGATGCTCATCAATGTCTTATTAATGTTGATTTTTTTGTGTGTGTGTGAAAGCATTTGTTTAAAATTGAAATCTTTTCTAGCATGTCCAATTAAAAGTAAATGTATCAAAAGTAAATGATATAAATGCAGTTTTGAACATGATCAAATATTATAAAGTAATTTCACTGTTTAGTAGTAGATCAAGGAGGAGCTTTTAGAAGCAGGGACCAAAATAATAATAATAATAATAATATTTTTTATGTAAATTGATAAGTGCTTCCCCACTCACGAGAAACACCAGCTGCCACTGCGTCTATGGCTTAAATCATCCTTCACTTATGTGACACTACAAGCTCTGGTTATATTTTAAAAATCCATAAACTGATCCACAATTCCACTCTCAAATTTACATTTGTGCTCAGTTCTAACCAAATACTGAAAAGAGGTTCGATATGATGACAGGGACGAATGGAGACTGGGAAAAACTTTCTCATTTACATTCTTTATGTTTGAAAACCCATTAACCCACTTTGCTCTTAGCCAAAGAGTCCATGGCAAATCCAATCAGTCTGTTTCCTGTCTTTAGACGTATGCGAGAGAGAAGAGAGATGGAGAAAGTCAACCATTTCAAAGGAGCCTGATAAATGTAAGTGAGTGGGAAAGGAGAGAGAATAAGAGAAACTATGTCTCGATTTGTGTCTTCTGTGTTTGTCCTGCCATGACATGAAAAAAGACGAAAGACTGCAGCAAAATTTATAGCTGTCACAAATCCAGACTGTGGTGATACCCTCATTTACACTAGCCAATTATGCTTAATTGCTTGTGTCCTGTCCCACAAGGTCACGTAAACACATTAAACTGTGTGTAAAAGTGCTCATTTTCAATTTTTTACATTTTTGTGTCTATTTTTTTATGTTTCTGTTTTAGTTTAGTAATTTTAGTACTTCAAAAAGTATTTAAATTTTATTTCAGCTTTATTTCAATTAATTAAAACAACTCTTAATAATTTTAGTTAACAATAACAGCACTGGACAAAACCAGAAGTAAACATTTCAAAATCTCACGCAAAATCATTTTTGTTTATTATGGTAGTTACGATTTTTATAAATGTTTTATTATACATATTTACTGATGCTCTCTCTCATAACATCTGCAACATCCATTTGCAACCCATCTAAAGCTAAACTTACCAGGAATATTCTGTTCGCTTAACTGATGTTAAGGATCGGGACAATGTCTACGTCTACGATGTGGCGACATAATTGGGATCTCTTCAGGGGGCCCCATTATCTTTGAGTGTCTACAGAACGAGCCATGAATCGCAGCGCGGGTATAAACAGGAAGCGGGCGCACGCACACATTGTTTTCGCTGAGCAGCCGAGATTGTGACGGCCGTTACAGCGATGGTCAGCAATGTTGGCCCGTTGTACGTGGCCCCCCAGCCGGTTGCAGAGGCTCCACGCTGAGGCTTGGGTGAAGGCTGCTGCTGAGGCTTAGCTGGAGAGGAGGACGGCGCAGGATGTCGGCCTCGGCGACGAGCGGATAGAGGGTCTGCCACTGGCGGACGGGTGGGAGCGCCATGGCATGGAGGGTGGAAGCAGCCTGTCCACAGGCTCTGTAAGCCTTTGCCGTAAGACCGGACCAAAACTTACATGCCTTGGACGGGAGGCGTGGATTGCCCTGCCAGGAGGAAGTGGACCACTGGCTGGATATCCACATACCCTTTAGCCACTCCACCATAGAGGTTGGTGAGGAAGAAGGAGCCACTAGGACGGCTTTTGGCACTATTTATCGCCAGCGTCCACGTCCTAATGAGCTCCTCATGAACTTCCATAAAGAATGGTACTGGGAAACCAATCGTCTTTGTAATGGAATGTTCCACGCAAGCCCTACCTTCTCGGCGGCCCGGGAAAACATAGCCGCCCATTCTGGATCGGATCGGACTCGGGCAATGCTACACTCCCCGAAGGGAGCAATGCAGCCGAATCTCCAGAGGACTGAAGCTCCCCTCCGATGCTGCAACCGACATGTCTCCATAAGACACGACTGGTCGTCCATGTGAAGGACCAACATGCTCTTTTGGAGGCTCCGTCGGCCGCAGCGCTAGTGAGGCGTGAGGGGCCCACGGAGATTGCCTCAGCGGGGAAGCCCTCACGGTAACCCTCAGATCACCCGGGCAAAGCACCGAAGTAGGCCTATTCTGAGGTCCAGAATAAGCACTAGATCGGGGGATAAGCGAGGGACTGTACCTCCCTTGAGGTAAGTGAGTCTCAATCTCAATGCTGCCATAGTCATAATCCGCAATGGGAATATGAGCTATACACAAAAGCTGCCTTAGTGTGCTGAATGCCCAAACACGATAGGCAACTATTGTGGCCGTCTGCTGGCTCCAGGGAATGACCGCATCCAGAAACGCACAAACGGAATGACACCCTGAAAAGGACGCAGTGTCAGTGAAGTCAAACAGGAAGCTCAGCTCCAAAGTGAAAGACAATGTGTAAGTGCGCCCGCTTCCTGTTTATACCCGCGCTGCGGAGTAGGGCGTGTGACACGATTCACGCACGCCAACGTTCATTGGCTCGTTCTGTAGACACTCGAAGATGATAGGGCTCCCTGACGTAATCCAAATTACGTCGTCAAGTCGACGTTACTCGAACGTGAGCGACTGATAGGAAACAAACAACCTTCATGTATAAACCAGAATATAAATGTATTTTCTAATTAATTCTCCCTATAAACTCGAATAGTATAACAGCTCCGCCCACACTGAAATCCCATTGGACCATAGTTCCACTCCACATGAATATTAAACAAGCAACATAGACAAGAAGACATCCCTCATCTACTTAAACATCTTCTGGAGCTCTTCCTTGCCATCGTCACCTTTGACTGGCTTACTGGAAGGCTACATTTGAATTGAAAATGTACACTGGGAGATCAGCCAAGACACAAACACTGTAAATAACATCAGCACACACAAGAGAGTCACACAAATGTTTGCCAGCAATAACCAAGACTCCCATGTGAGAGGTGAATGTGCGCTGCCCAGAGGCAAAGAATTATGGAGTCTGTAAACATTTTAAGAGTTGAGAGAGTGAGAAAATGAAGACAGACAAAGATTGAAGGAGAGCAGACCCACCTCTTAGACAGAGGAAGGTGAGGAAGTCTTCAGTTTTGGGTTTGCGTCTTGTGAGATGGTTGTGCGGGGCGGCTGGGCTTGGGGGCATGGCCTCCAGTGCTTTCAGCGGGGTGGCATTGGGAGAACAGGGATGAGACTGAGCAAACTTCCTCTGAGCCTGCAGTCTTGGCCTGGCATGAGAAACAGGGAATATAAAGGATTAGTTCTGTTAGAAATTAAAATTTCCCTTCATCCTTCATTTATTCATCATTCAAGTTTGAAGACTTGCATTGGTCGCTCTTCTCTAAGCAATTACAATAAATGCAGATCAAGCTTTATTTTCCCTTTCCATGTAATAATAAAGAAAGTAATGTGGGTTTTGAACAATATGAGAATAAATGATTGAAGTACAGTTCAAGCTCTTTTTTTACAAAGATACTTTCATTTGCTGCCTCATGCATTTATTGAGACCAAAAACTAGTTCACAAACCAGATTTTTTGGAACCAATAAGAGGAAAAAGGCAATCATAGCAATCTGAATTGCTCCTTTGCTAGGAAAAGAGTTGCTAATCTAATCCTATAAAAGACCTGCGGAGGGAAGCAGTTTGGTTTGACATATAAAAGCTCAGCAAAACATCTGACTATTTTTGATCTGACTGAGTCATTTTTAATTGACCAACGTTGTGTTTGGATGCTTGTTTCCCAACAGGCTTAACCCACAGGACTTCCATGTTTGACCAGCCTAGAATTTAACTTTATACTGTATCTCTATGGCAATGAAAGTTACATAGGGGCCATACCATTTAATGCCCTGAGCCATTGTTAAATCTGTTATATTGCCACCTAGTTCAATCAGCATGATATGCATCTATGAAACCACATTTTATCCATGTACTAAGATAGAATGGCATAAAACCACAATATACTGTGCTGGAAATATCACAGAGTAAAGGCTCAGTAAACTCACCTTTTCCTGACAGGCCCATCTATTGAGTATTCATGGCTGTGGTCTTTGCTTTGAACTGCATGTTGTGTCCTGTCTGACTTACAGCTTCCAGCAAACAGCCCAGCTTTAGTTCCCAAACCATTCAAATGACCATTTGCAAATGAGCCTGGGAAAATAGGTGTGGTTTAAGCAATAGAAATATACACATAAATACAGAAGAAAACAATTTCCTCCATCCTATTTTTAAAATTGCTATGACATTTATCTATTAGCAAATAAAATATATAAAAGGCGTAGTATCCACAGCATCTCTTCAGTGCCTCTGAAATGGAGAAGAGGTTTGAAACAGGATTTTTCCAATCATTCAGTCTGCAGCGAACAAACACAAGTGGACACTCAGACTAAGTGCACACTCAGAATAAACTGACAGGAAGCAAGGGAAATTACAGTGCCTACAGTGTCCTGTTACAATTCTCTAAGGTTTCGGTCATGTTAAGCAGCCAAAAATAAACATGTAGTCTGTCAAATAATACAACATGTGCATAAATTATTGTCTTTCCTATTCCCTCATACAAAATTGAGAATAATAATAGCAGATATATCGATATGTATGGGGCCATCTCCCATCTTGTCACATCTTGAGGACTTAGGCAGAGTTGGTGCGCCCAGATACTGAGGTGAGGCCGGAGGGAAGGAGGAGCCCGACAGAATCAAAGAGGTGGAGGGACGAGTCAATGGCGAAGGAAAAAAATATGCAGAGGCTGTCGACGTTGTAATGAACGAAAGGGGCCAGATCTAAAAACCTCTACATATGTAGCTATCCCGAGGGAAAGATCCCTCTGGGAGGAGGTGGAGGATCCGAACTGCTGCTAGATCCAAGTATTATGATCCGTTATTCTATCACACTGTGGTTGCAGGTGGAATGATAAAAAAAGGGAGCAGGATCTATGTGCACTGCAGCAGATTTGAATAATAACTCAATAACAATACTCAGGCATCTAAGCAATCTCAAAGAACTAAAACAGAACAACCACAAACATAGACAATAACAGACAGAGGGCAACTGAAACTTGAGGGTTATGTATAGAGAGAAACACAGGGGTCTAAACAAAATCACCGGCCACTTGATTAGGTACACGTTCAACTGCTCATTAATGCAAATATCGAATCAACCCATCACATGAAAGCAGATTTAAGTCACTTTGAACATGGCATGGTTGTTGGTGCCAGACGGGCTGGTCTGAGTATTTCAGAAACTTCTGATCAACTGGGATTTTCACACACAATCATCTCTAATGTTTACAGAGAATGGTCCGAAAAAAATCCAGTGAGTGGTAGTTCTGTGGGCGAAAATACCTTGTTTATGCCAGTCAGAGGACAGAGGCCAGAGGACAATGGTCAGACTGGTTCAAGCTGATAGAAAGGCACATTTTTTTCAACTTCGAGCACTGGGTGTAGGGATGTATTCTTGGCACACTTTGGGCCTTTTGCAACCAATTGAGCCTTAAACTAAATGCCACAGCCTGAGTATTGTTGCTGACCATGTCCTTCCCTTTATGGCCACAGTGTATCTTCTGATGGCTACTGCCAGCAGGAAAACATACCATGTCACAAAGCTCAAATCATCTCAAACTGGTTTCTTAAACATGACAGTGTTTACATGACAGTCATGTTTAGTGAAGTGAGTGAGTGAGGTTCGGCAGAATCTTTACAATTTTTAGAATTCTGAAGGATGCTTTTTAATTACAGAGTATGTGCAAGACTCTCTGAAATGCAATGCGATGTTTTTGAGTACAAACCAATTACAAAGGAATCCTTAAGTGTTTTCGAAAGCATATAAAGCGGTGAGCTCATGAGGTGTTCTGTTCATGCCCTTGACATTCTCTGCGAGATGATGCACTGCATCATCCACAGCCAGGCGGGTCACGGAGTTCACCCCATTAGAGTGCAGTGATTTGAGAGCAGTGAGAGCGCTTTGCAGCCTCCGCACAGGAAACCCATACAGAGAGGGTATTATTCAGGGCATAATTTACTTTGCTCACACATTTTCAGCGCAATCATGGCAGAACAATAATATTCCTAATGGACCATTGAGAGGCTGAGGAAATAAAGAAAAATACCACAGTGCCATGTGTTCCCCTGAGTGTCACAGCTGGCTACAGACACATGAGCTCAGCATCTAAGGCAAAATAATTCATCAAATACCAATGCACCTCTGAAACACCACACTGACCTGTAGAGCTCAGTGTAATTTGAACCTGTAAATTGATCAAAATGAATAAGTGTAATTCCAGAAGAACAAACTTACATTTATGTAACAAAATATGCCATTTTTGACACATTTAATATCATTTTTGTACCTCAGCAAAGATAAAACTGGCTTTGGCAATGCCAAAACAGCATAGAACATCATCTGCACAGGATACGAGTTTATAAATATGATCAAGTTGAAGGAATGGCTCATGAATATTAATTAACTAATATGCCTGGATGTGCTAGAAAGATTACCTAGCAATGTCAGTATGAAGATAATTAATATTCATGTGCTCAGTATCTGCCATATGGTGACATCCCAACCTAACCATCATCTTAAAACTCATTCTAGTGCCACTGTTAAGGTACGATATTTTCAACATATGTGACCCTGGATCACAAAACCAGTCTTAAGTAGCACGGGTATATTTGTGGCAATAGCCAACAAAACACTGTATGGGTCAAAATTATCGATTTTTCTTTTATGCCAAAAATCATTAGGATATTAAGTAAAGATCATGATCCATGAAGATATTTAGTAAATTTCCTACCTTAAATATATCTAAATTGTATTTTTGTAAGTGGATGCAGCACAATCACCAACAGAAATGGAAACCTTTAAAGGATATTTTCTCAATACTTAGATTTTTTTGCACCCTTAGATTCTCAAATTCAAATAGTTGTATCTCGGCCAAATATTGTCCTATCCTAACAAACCATACACCAATGGAAAGCTTATTTATTCAGCTTTCAGGCGATGTATAAATCTCAATTTTAGAAAATGGACACATAAGACTGCTTTTGTGGTCCAGGGTCACATATTATTCTCTAAAGAGGTTCAGAATGGCAGCTGAACGCAACAGCGTCAGATGTCACATAAATGAGTTCTTTACTGCAGCTGTTCTAAAGGTCAGTATCCATCTGTAGTGTAGACCGCTGAAAGCACTGCTCTAGAGAAGAGGAATACTCACCATTAACTATTCCAGTGCCATTCTCCACTTTGCTCTTCTGAGCCGTCTTAAACTCTTTAAGGGAGAGGTAGAGCACCCGGCGGACGACTCTCTCTTCCGACCACGGGATTCCATCGTTATCATCCTGCAGAAAAGAAAGAGTTCATTTTAGAGCTCTAAAACAAAACACATGACCTAAAGTCACCTCATAAGAAAAAGAAACAGCTCTTTAAATAAACAGTTTTGGAATAATTAGTCAAAGAATTGGAAAACAGGCATTATTTCATTATGTCAAACAAATGAAATGACAAACACTGAGCGTGGATGAGAAAAAAAACACACAGTAAAGCTATACAGACGGAGAACTGTGCTATAAATAGTGCAGTTGGCTGCAGTTTCTCAATCCCAGCACATGTCTGAAAGCATTTTATTACTGAATGCTACAAAAGCAATGACAACAAATGTTAGCATAACATTTGTTACCCATAGATTACCTAATGTGCTGTAGTAAGACATCTCTGTACTAGGTAGCTGAATGACCTCACTGTTCTTCACAATTCTCTCAAAGCCTCAAAACAAGTCTTTCATCCAATATTGTGATCTCTTATAATCTGTTAAATCACTTTAGCATAACAGCTCATTGCCTTAGCATGTCCCCTTCACCATAAACAAGCCAAGTTTGTTCTCAATCATGTCCCCTAGTGTTGCACTGGCACTAAAGGTAACAATACAATGGTTCAGGGGGGTTTAAAGTCGTCATGAAACAGAATTTGCAATAGTCTTTTCTTTCCTATTGTGATGTATATATCTGAGAGAAATGGCTTCTCGAAAAAGAAAGAAATTAGGGTGGGATTTGATTTTGTCCATCAGAGAATTGACCCTTCGCGTGGAAATTGATTGACAGGTGTTCTGACCAATCATACTTCGCCATCCGCCATTTTGTCCGACAAAGCAGTCAGGAGAGTTAGTAGATTAACATGGGAGGATTTGAACTTGAAAAACTGAATACACTGACGCCTTTCAGCGGTTAAAACAACATTCCTTCTTATGTTCATTCATGTTTATTTGATGCTATAAATGAACTAGAAGGAAGAGATGATCGGATCACGAGCAGCTTTAACTGATGCTCTACAGCGATCTGTCACGACACATTAAAGAGCCACAAAACGGTATTTATTGTTTAAATTTCTTTCAAAAAATGACCATATTTGAAAGGTGAGACTTTGTTTAATATGTTTAATATCAAAAGTAACCTGGTCTGTCCTGTCTGTCAGCGTGTTGTCGGTCTCCTCTCTGCTCCGTGATGTATTTTTCACTGCGTGAGAACATGGTGAGAGCGTGAGAGCGGCGTAGCTTGTCGGACATAGCGACAGTAACTAAGGGTGGAGGGTCTTTGCGAAGGGACAATTGATTGGATGGTTGTGGTTTCTATTTCTGTGATGTCATGTCATGTGTGTGACAGGTTGTCCCGCCCTCGGGCCAGTAAACATTTAATCAGAAAAGAAATGTCACTCGCTGTGAGATGGATTTTGATTGAAGATTATAAGGACATATATAGGCCTATTTTATTTATTTTTTTGCCTTAATGAGTATCAGTGAACATTTTCACTTGTAATAGTTGTGTATAAGCAAATGCAGTACATACACATACATACATATATATATATATATATATATATAAGTGAATTAAGCCCTCTGGTAGCAGCCTGATAGCATGACAGGCCATAGGCCATTCACAGAGGAATGTTGTATAGTCATCATTGCATTTAGCATAAGAGGACCATGCTTTCATGAAGCCAGATTTGATATTTTACTCATGATATATTATCACTATAAATGGGACTTATTTAGCAAACTGATCCTGAGAGCAAGATTCGACTTCATGCTGCCCTCCCCCCAGTGATAGCAATGTGAAAAACTTGCGATGATTAGGACGATGTGAAGTGCTTGACCCCAGCTTAGGGCCTCCTCATGGCACACGAAGAAAGTGGCACTCGCCAGGGAACTTCTAGTAGCCATGGAGACGGTCTTCCACAGGTCTATTGTGACGGCCATGTGAAAGTCCCTGTCAGGGTGAACTGAAAACGATATGACATTTCACGAGCGAAGGCCAAACTCTATTATTTATGAGATTATGCAAGTAGGGTCCCACAAAAAGAGACACTAGAAAGTGGAAGTCAATATCAATAGAATTCCAGACAGAAAAGAAAATATGCTTCTCTTATAATTCAAAACCCCCAACATTTCATCTGTACTTAACATTGTGGTTTAAACAGTGCACAAACATAGGATACTATGAGGCAATAATTATGGAGGAACAACTGATGATATATATAACTTTTCAAGTTTTGGGGTTGGTAAGATTTTTCAAAGAATTGTATAAGTATTGTAAACTATTACAATTTTAGGTCCCACTTTATATTAAGTGGCGTTAAGTACTATGTATATACATAAAAAAATAAGTACAATGTACTTATTGTTTTCATGTTGTATTATAAAACACTTGTGCTGCTATTGAGGTGTGATACAGGGGTTAGGGACAGGTGTGCTGGTGGGTAGGTTTAAGGGTGGGTTAAGGTGTAAGGGAAGGGTCAACCGTGTAATTACAAATGTAAAACATTGTCAAAACATGTACACAATAAGTCATTGTATCAAATTATTAATTTCAATGTTAGTACATAGTAGTTAAGCCACTTAATATAAAGTGGGACTCAATTTTAAATAATAATCTTTTATTTCATATATTTTATAAATGAAATATAAAATAAATATATAAAATAATATATATATATATATATTAAATGATATTATGATGTTAAATGTAATTTATTCCAGTGATGTTAAAGATACATTTTCAGCATCAGTATGCTACTCCAGTCTTCAGTGTCACGATCCTTCAGAAAGTAATTTATGTTTTTAAGAAATATTTCTTATTATTATCAATGTTGCAGCAACTAAGCAGAACAAAGCATAATACTGACAGTGCATTACTGGAGGACAGACGCACTCAGATTTATGGCCAAATTCACTGTTTTTATGCCAGCACAAGGTCTGTTGCCAAATACAGAATGCGATTTGCTTACTTGATGCTTGTAAATTGACAGTTAAGTGAATGATTCTAGGATATCCGGGTCCATTATTTGATCAAGGAGCCCTGACACACCTCATAAAAGAAATGCAACAATATAATTCCTCTATTTTCACTAAACATGCCTCCTGTGTTTATATACACAATGCACTAATGTACAGTGTATAGAATTTCCATTTAAGGTAAGATCTATTATCAATAAGTTAATCACAGATGGTGCATGAGTCCAATTTCTCCAAAATCAATTAAACATAAGATTCATGTTGCTCATTTAACTGTCATAATCAGTTCCTCTGTGAAAACGGCCTCATATGCATCCTCCTTTTAACCACATCAGTTTGCTATTTGTGTCCGTGTCGCTCTGGGCAGTTCTTACAATTACACCAGCATCTCTCGCCACACACATCTCTCGAAGTCATGTGCTGGTTTTTATTACGCTACCAGCAACCATGTCAATTATTGATAAAGGTGTATTGTGTCTAAACTCACGTGGATAAGTCTGTCACCGTAAGCACAATGCAGATCTTTCATGATAGCGACATACATTGGTTGAATTAGAGGACTTTACATTGTTAACATTTTGAGTCTATAATCCAAAGATCAAGTGAGGCAACTGTTAGTGAGTAAATCAAGTAGGACTAGTTCGTCAAAGTTTTCAGCCAGTAAACAGGATGGTGTATCGGTCAGGACACAGGAATAAACACGAGGAGATGAATTTTCTTTTCCTTTAACTGTATTGAACTTTAGCAGTGCTCATCAGAACATTCCAATATCCAGTATTGTCATTATAGTCTGATAAAAAACAAATAAATCAAAATTAGTTACTGTAATTTAAACAGTTAGGCTACAGTATTTAAATCACTATGCAATGTGAATAATAAATCCACACACACAGAACACAAATCAGGATCATCAAATAAATATCTCAATAAACATTGTTATACCCCTTTAAACATCTCTTTCCAAAAAGTGATATCCTTATTTATGTAATTGTAAATTATAAGGAGCTTCACCTATCTCACTGACTAGTTTAGATTACAAACTGTATTAAGGGGTTAACGGAAGGAGCAATGGTGACACCCTCAGGCCAGAAAAGGCTACTACACAATAATGTCCGCACATTGTCTCCTCAGCACGACATTAAATCTTAACTCGACGTTATAAATGTTACTACATAACTTAGACATCAGAAAACTCACAAAAATGTAACTTATTATTTTCTGCAGTGTTTTACAGCTTGAACATTGCTCTTACACTAGAAATATCACTCATCACGCTGGGAACATGTTAATGCACGGTAACTCGACAATACAGAAACATAAATACAACAAAGTGACAGTCACTTACTTCTTTGTCATTCACTCAACACCTGGAATATTGAAAGCTGGAATATTCCGGAGAACTAAAGTTAAACTATACTATTGAACTTGAACGCGTTTGTGTTTGCGTTCCCACTATAGCCAATACACTAACTGCTCAATTCCACAACCGTAACCAGAGAAGAAGCTTCTTAAAGCGCCAGGCACCCAGAAATGTCAAAGCCTTTTATACAGCCGCCCCCAAATGTGTACGAACATTTGCTTCCATTAAAAGGCTTATCATTCAGGCCGAGGGGGGGCTCACAGAGGCATCGTCCTCCCCAGACGGGAGAGCTGGCAACATCACCAACCGAGCTACCGGCCGGGTGTACACATGTCCTCTGATGTCCACATCAGCGGATCTAATGCACCCATCGTCGCTGCGGTGAATCTTGGTTACATGCCCAATGGGCCACAGGGCTCGAGGTAGCTGCGGGTCCACCAGCATGACAACAGCCTTATCCAGTAGTTCAGGAGAAGAGGAGTGCCATTTCTGTCTGGTCTGTAGCCCAGGGAGATATTCTCTGATGAATCTGCACCAGAATTGGTCAGCGAGAACTTGTGAATGCCGCCAACGTCTGCGGCTCAGGAGCTCCGTCTCAGGATAGACCACTTGGGGGAGAGATCCATCAGGCCGCCCCATAAGCAGACTATTGGGTGTCACAGGGTCAAGATCCGCAATGTCAGCAGATACATAACCCAACGGTTTAGAGTTGAGAATTGCCTCAACTTCCAGGAGAACTGTGAGAAGGACGTCTTCATGAACAGGTTGGGCTCCCACACAGGTGTAAAGTGCAGACTTGACAGAGCGGACCTCTCTCTCCCACACACCACCAAAGTGTGGAGCTGCTGGGGGGTTAAACTGGAACTTAATCCTCTGACGTGCAAGTCGTTCCCGCAAGGTTGGCTCCATACTGGCAAAAGCCTCTCTAAGTTCCCGTTCTCCTCCTTTGAAATTGGTCCCTTGGTCTGACAACAACTCTGCAGGTGTCCCTCTTCTGGCAATGAACCGTCTTAGGGCCATCAAGTAAGCATCCGCATCCATATTTCTGAGGAGATCCAAGTGTACTGCCCTGGTTGTTAAACACTTGAATATTATCCCCCAGCGTTTCTCCTGGCGTCTGCCCATCTTCACAAACATGGGGCCAAAACAATCCACGCCAGTGGAGTGGAAGGCTGGTTTGTGTAATCGGAGACGAGCAGCGGGAAGGTCCGCCATTCGGGGAATGGAAGGCTGAGCTCTCCAGCGCTGACATTCGGCACAAGAACGCTGATATCTGCGAATAGCCTCCCTTCCATGGATTATCCAGAATGACCTCCGCATCTCTGCAAAGACTCGCTCTGGACCAGGGTGATGCAGGTTGCTATCGTACCTTTGGATAAGCAAGCGTGTAACTGGGTGTGAGGCATCCAGAACAACAGGATGTAATGTCAAGTCTTCTTGACCTTCCAAACGTCGGAGCCGACCTCCTACTCTGATAAGGTCCGTGGATTTATCTAACTCCGGAGCCAAGCTAAGTAATCTGCTCCCAGGTGAGACGGGTTTCCCTGCTGCAAGGAGTTTGTAGTCCTCTGGAAATGACTGTTGTTGGGCTCGCTGGAGAACGATCATCTCTGCCCGTTGGTGCTCTTCAGCATTAGGCGGTGAACTGGAAGGGGTTTGTCCTAAGATTTCTTGAGCAGTGGCATCTATGAGCTCCTGCCAGGTGTGATACACCTTGTCATCCCGGCTGATCGGCATTGGTGAGGTAACTGTTACTCCACAGAAGGTGGCCTTCCGGAGTTCCGTCCTGTCCTCAAATGGCTCAGTGCTGGGTCTTTCTGGCCAGGTGGCTGGGTTCTGGAGAAGGAAGGGAGGTCCTTGAGACCATCGGTTGGGATCTATTAGGGCCTCCAGGGTCTTCCCTCTCGTCAGATCATCAGCAGGATTGTTCGCAGAGTCCACGTAGCGCCAAGTGCACTTCTCTGTTAACTCCTGTATCTCAGCTATTCTAGCGCCCACGAAGACCTTGTAGCGGCAAGACTGGGAGTGTAGCCAAGTTAGTACTGTAGTGGAGTCTGACCACAACACAGTTCGAGCCACTGTCAAGGTAAGTTCCCTCTCGAGGACACGAGCCAGCTGCGCTGCAACCAGAGCTCCACAAAGCTCCAGGCGTGGGATGGAATGCAGACGTCTTGGAGCCACTCGTGAACGAGCAAGGATGAAAGACAGGTGGATCTGGCCTTCCTTATCCTCAGTTCTCATGTAGGCTACGGCTCCATAAGCTAGTTCAGAGGCATCTGCGAAGATGTGCACCTCACGGGTAGCACCCTCAAGGTTGGCGTCCACAGAAACATATGCACGCGGAAAGGTGAGAAGAGGTAAGGACTCAAGTTCAGCCTCCCAGCTGGACCAGGCTTGCAGGAGTTCGGCCGGTAAGTTAGGGTCATCCCAACTTCGCTTCTTATCCCACAGCTGCCTGATGATGAGCTTTGCTCGGGTGGAGAAAGGTAACATGTAACCCAAGGGATCATATTGAGTAGCTAGAACTCTGTAAATGTTCCTCAGGGTTGGTACCTCGTAGGCCACAGGTCTATGTTTGTAGCTCAAAGAGTCGGTTGCCCAATTCCAGCTGAGACCGAGTGTTGACTCCAGAGGGTTGGACTTATCCTGTGCCAGCCACAGATCCAGGCTTTCAGATCTGGCCTCTTTAGGCAAGTGACTCAGGATGCTTGGATCATTGCAAGCCCATTGACGCAACTCAAAGCCTGCAGAAGTCAGAAGATCCCTGAGCCGATCCACCAGCAGTTTGGCTTCACCCGGCGTACGCATGCTCTGCAGGCAATTATCGACGTAAAAACAGTTCTCAACCGAGAATCTCAGGTCATCGTCCGGCTTGCAGTGGTCAACAACGTGGCGCTGCAGGGCGTATGTCGCACAGCACGGGCTGCAGGTGGTGCCGAAAGGCAAAACTTGCCACTCAAATGTTCTTGGGGGCTCTTCCACCTTCAGGTCTCGCCACAGGAACCTTAGAAGAGGGCGATCTTCAGGGATAAGGCGGACTTGATGAAACATCCCCTTAATGTCTCCACTAACCGCAATGGGATGTTCACGAAATCTCACTAAGACTCCCAGCAAGGGGGCACCAAGGGTAGGGCCAGATAGCAGGTACTGGTTCAGGGTCTGCCCAAGGTACTGGTGGGAGCAGTTGAAAACAAGGCGGTTTTTTCCGTTGTGGCTGACGAGATGATGTGAGATATACCATCCTTCTTTGGTAGAGGTCTCCTCAGTAACTTCCCTCACGGCACCTGCTTCAATGAGCTTCTGCATTTCCATCTGGTATGCTTCTGCTCGCTTTGGGTCCTTTAAGAGTCGCCTCTCAGTACTACGTAACATGGGCATAACAGACTCCTTTGGTGAGTGCAAAGGTGGCATGTTTGCATGGCGCAGCAATGGTGTGGCGTACCTGAGAATTCCATCTACATTAATACGGACTGTCTTGGCTTCAAGCAATGCTACAGCCTGCTGATCCTGCTTTGACCGAGTCACCTCTCTTTCGTGTCGGTAAGGTACAGTGTCTACTTGCCAGAGCCTCTCCACATGCTTGTAAAGCTCATCCATTGGTGGTGTAGATGAAGTAAAAAGACACTGTACAGGTTGGATTTGCCGCCCCATGAATGGGGTAGGGCCTTGAAGAGTCCACCCAAGCCTGGTGCGGACTGCGGCTGGGCCACCTGGTGGACCAAGTCTGACTGGCTCGACAGGTATTATCAGCTGAGGGTTGTCGGAGCCTACAAGAAGTGTTGGCTGAGCATCTCTTAAGGCAGGTAGGGGAATGCCACTTAGGTGTTTGTATTTCCTCTGCAGGCGGTCAATAGGGTAAGTATGCTGTGCTAGGCTTAGGCGGCCAGCTGTAAAGGCACCATTGATCTTATAGCTAGTGTGAGGGTTTGCAGCTGATGAGACGCGGAAAGACACTGTGTGGCCATGGAGGATCTGGATGTCCTGACGGACTGTACGCAGAGGAAGAGCTTCAGGAGTGCCTTTCATGCCTAGAAACTTAGCTGCTGCTGGCAATAACATGGTCCTCTCTGATCCATCGTCGAGGATTGCAAAGGTGTCAAGTGTCCGGTCCTCATAATGTACGAGCACAGGGACGACCTTTAACATAACTCGATTCCCAGCGCCAGGTCTGTCCAGGTAGAGCGAGTCAGCCGCAGAGCTGATTAAGCAGCTCTCTTCTTTAACAGCTACCTCTTTATTGCCCCTCTCTGCTCTTGTATTTATCTCATGAAGGGCCAGTAGGTGTTTTCCCTGACAGATGTTGCAGGGTTTCTTCAATGTGCACTGAGCTGCTTGATGAGTTCGTGCACAGCGCCAGCACCGCTTGTTAACCCGTATCCACTCTCTAAGCTGATCTTTGGAGAGTTTGGCGACAGCACTGCATTGACTGAGATAATGCTCATTACTATCACAGTAGGCACAGTAGGCTCTACTCTTGGCTGCTCTGTTGGCTGTACTCTCTTTGTGGTACAAAGGGGCTGTCTCTGCAGACTCACCAGCTCCATGTAGGACGGTCACTGTTTGTCTTCCAGGACGAACATCAGTTTTCACGTTCTGCCTTTCTTTTATGCTGCGTCCAGTAGCCTGACTGTCGAAACCCTGACACCATGATTCATAGCGGAGCCACTGTGCCAAATCATGTAGAGTGTGGGTCGCCCCTAACTGTTTGAACTGATGTCGACGGAAATCAGCTCGCTGTTCTGGAGGGAGCTTACTCAGCAAACGAGCAACATGTGATCCACAGTTGAGTTCGATTTCCCCTTCAGGACCCAGAGTCTGCAACAAGCCCACTAAAGATTGTATCTGGAGAGAGAACTTCTGGAATGCCATAGTATCACCACGCTTAACTTCGGGGGTTTCTAGAACACTTGCTATCTTCCTTAAGGCAAGTTGATGAGGCTGACCAAATTTATCATGGAGGGCTGACATAGTGTCACTATAGGGGGTTGGTGAGTTTAGATAGGCATCAGCTATAAGCCTAGCTTCCTCCAGTTTTAAATGATCCACAAGTATTTGATACTTGAAGAGTTCGGTAGCATTAGATGGAAGTAGGTTCTCTAGAGCTATGCGAAGCCGTGCGAACTCACTCGGATCCGGGTGAATGAACTTTGGGATTGTGGGTTGGGGCCCTCGATACACTTGTTCATTCCCTGGTGGCTGCATAGACTGTTTAGGTGGCGGCATGCCATGTACCGCTCCAGTGGCTGCTAAGGGATGGTAGGCTTGGGCAGGCGCTGATTGCATTAAAGGTGCTGGTCCAGGATGTGTGAGCAGCTGAGAGGGTCGTGTAGAGAGGTATGGTGATATCCCTTTGCCGGAAGCAGGAATGGGATGCTGAGGAGGCAGTGTAGGCTTACAAGGCATACATACTCTAGCTTCAGGGGCAAAGTCGAGTTGGCTACTTTCTAGCCCTTGTTCTTCGACCCTGAGATTGCACATGCCTCTCGACAGGTTCTCATCAGGTTCAGGCCAGGGTGGAGGATCAGGCCATTCCTCCTCCTCCATTTCCTTTGAATGTGCTGCAACAGTGAAACCCCTTGAGGCTACAGCAGCGGCTTGTGGAGATCTGGGGTTACTGTAGTTTGAGGCTGAGCTATTAACTTGGGCCAGGTCTGCTTTGAGTGAGCGGGCTACCTCCAGTAATTCTTTCATCTCCCGCCGTGCTTCATTGAGTTCCTTTATGCCAGTCTGGAAGGCCTGTTGTGTTTGGAGCAGCTTAGTGTTCTCCTCTCGAATAGCTCTGATTTCCTCCTGGAAACGAGAATCCACATATGGGCTCTGATGGGATGAGGGTGTTCGCGCGGGCTGAATAAACCCATCCAAATCTCTCCTCTGGCTGTGGTCTGGGGCTAGCTGAGGAATCTCAGGGTAAGCAGCATTCCCAGGGAAGCCACTAGAGTGAGGGTAGGCTGTCTGGAAGGGAGTCATCTGATCTGGACCCTCCCGAGTGAGGAACACCCTCCTATCCGAGGCAGAAGATGGCGGAACCCATTGTTGGTGATCTCGTTGACTATATCCCGTATAGTCCACTTCAAAGTCCTGAAGTCTGGCAGGTCGACGTATTTGACGTTTAGGTCTCACATCAGGATACATCTCTTCATCTGACTCCATCCTGAATACTGCTATCCGGCTCGAAGGACCAATGTTAGTGAGTAAATCAAGTAGGACTAGTTCGTCAAAGTTTTCAGCCAGTAAACAGGATGGTGTATCGGTCAGGACACAGGAATAAACACGAGGAGATAAATTTTCTTTTCCTTTAACTATATTGAACTTTAGCAGTGCTCATCAGAACATTCCAATATCCATGATTGTCATTATAGTCTGATAAAAAACAAATAAATCAAAATTAGTTACTGTAATTTAAACAGTTAGGCTACAGTATTTAAATCACTATGCAATGTGAATAATAAATCCACACACACAGAACACAAATCAGGATCATCAAATAAATATCTCAATAAACATTGTTATACCCCTTTAAACATCTCTTTCCAAAAAGTGATATCCTTATTTATGTAATTGTAAATTATAAGGAGCTTCACCTATCTCACTGACTAGTTTAGATTACAAACTGTATTAAGGGGTTAACGGAAGGAGCAATGGTGACACCCTCAGGCCAGAAAAGGCTACTACACAATAATGTCCGCACATTGTCTCCTCAGCACGACATTAAATCTTAACTCGACGTTATAAATGTTACTACATAACTTAGACATCAGAAAACTCACAAAAATGTAACTTATTATTTTCTGCAGTGTTTTACAGCTTGAACATTGCTCTTACACTAGAAATATCACTCATCACGCTGGGAACATGTTAATGCACGGTAACTCGACAATACAGAAACATAAATACAACAAAGTGACAGTCACTTACTTCTTTGTCATTCACTCAACACCTGGAATATTGAAAGCTGGAATATTCCGGAGAACTAAAGTTAAACTATACTATTGAACTTGAACGCGTTTGTGTTTGCGTTCCCACTATAGCCAATACACTAACTGCTCAATTCCACAACCGTAACCAGAGAAGAAGCTTCTTAAAGCGCCAGGCACCCAGAAATGTCAAAGCCTTTTATACAGCAACAGAACAAAAACAAAGAGAAAAAAGCAAGGACAAAGTCAAAGGAATAATGCCAGAATAATAGGCTGCAGACTGAGGCCTGTTTAATTCCAGTGTGTGGGTTTGATTCGCATACAGATAACTTGTCAAACGCTTTTATTAAACATGATGGCTTTAATTGCTCCCTTATGGATTGCACACACTTGAATCCAAAAGCAACTAGTGTAACAGGAAAATGATTGAAAAAGCTTTAATCTTTACCTAAAGTTTAGCACAGACGTTGATTCAGACAGAGCATTAGTTGGGTCTGTGAGCGCTGCTTCACACAGATCAAATTTAAACAGGGCAACAAGAGCAGACGGGCTGAGGGCTAGCCTGCCAACACATCGGATCTGACCTTGTTTACCCATCTGTCTCAGACCGATCACTGGTCACACACACACACACACACACACACACACACACACACACACACACACACACACACACACACACACACACACACACACACACACACACACACACACACACACACACACACACACACACACACACACACACACACACACACACACACACACACACACACACACACACACACACACACACACACACACACACACACCTAACTACTTATGTTAACAAAAGCAAGCTGGCATGAAAGGAAAAAAAATGTATCTATTATTTACCCAGGACCAACAACCTGACATTAAACCACCATCGACTGGCCTATCAACATGGTACACGCAGGTGTTCGGTTATAAATGATGACTGGCTGCGCTCAAGAAAATTTCACTCTGATAAGCTTATCAAATAACCCATTCAACAGCACTCAGTCACACCTACTCCATTGACAACACGAAAGCTTTCCATTTCTGAAAAGCTACACAAACTTGAAATAAATTCACAAAGACAGTTTTCTTCACAGTTGAGCAAAACTTTTCCAGCCATACACAGAAGTGCATGATATTATGCCCTATGGTTATCAGTTGTTACCGGTAGATATTGGATATTTATCATCAATATTGGATATTTAATTGTTGCTGCATATTTTAAATTGTAAATGACATGTGCCTACTAATGATTACTGCAATGATTTAACCCTTTAAAAGCAATTTACATTTCAAGAAAAAGTCCGAATTGCGTGACTTTTGCGTGCAAAATTTCAATTCAATTCAATTCAATTCAAGTTTATTTGTATAGCGCTTTTCACAATACACATTGTCTCAAAGCAGCTTTACAGAAAGTGCATTTCAGAAATGTACAAAGAAAAATACAGTTAGTCAATCATGTATAAATTTAGGCATAACATATCGCCGGTGTTTAGTCGTCTCTTCACAAAAATTTCACAAAAATTTCACAAAATTTCTCAATTAACTTACAATTCTGAAGTTTTTCTTGCGATTGCGAGTTTATATCTCGCAATTCTGACTTTATATCTCGCAACTGACTTTATAATACGCAATTGGGAGTTTATATCTAGCAATTCTGAGAAAAAAAGTCAGAATTGGAAACAAGCTTCCATAGAACGGTGCATTTGCATCTGCAAAAATCTCTTTGTTAAAGCCCAGACTGTCCCAATAAAAAACTATGAACAAAGCATTAATCATTCTCCCAAAAGTGCATAAAGAATCACAGAAAACTTAGTCTTCTTCAAAAAAGCTGCTGATCTTTATGCTTGCATTGCAAATAAATATTTTGGTCTTCCCATGGTTCAGCGCTCTGCCACACGATCTTCACTGATTGTACAAACACAAAGGACTCAATGCACAGGGGAGTTCCCACAAGCGTCGCTTCCTAGAGGTTTGCTTATCAAGGACACTGTGTTTCCACTGACAGCACCCTCTACACATTCACCTAGCTGTGAAGACAGATTGCTGCAGACGGAGCCAAGGAAGCAAGACCCACCCAATGACAATTCCCTCGCCTGCCATGACAACAGGAGAATGCCAGTGGCAAACCTGGCCACTATGCACTTCCCTCCCTCTTTCCATAGACATCATGTGTGTTAAACAATATGCTTGTACTGGGATGAATTAAAACTAATTTAAAACTCAATGAGCTACTACCATGCATGACAGCTGTATGAATGCAGACAGTGGAGTTACCTTCTCACCCATGTTTCAATACACTAAACGTAGCAATATTTGCTCAAAGTTTTGCTGAAACCTTTAAATAGCCTACATCAAATTGCTATTTATGACAGTTTTCTCTGAAGAAAACAAATTAAACCGCCATTAAATCAATAGACAAAAGCCAGACACTTTTCTCGATAAAAACATCTCCTGATAATAACATTGCAGCAATAATTGTACCCAGTTCAGCAAGCCCATTCTGATACAATATGTCTCCCTGGAGTTTGGGATGACTGCATCAATTAGTGCACAGCTGGACATGTCTGAGACGGAGAGATGAAGCAGCCATTACAAGCTTCCTGCAGTTTTTACATCATCCTTTGTTTTATTTGAGAGTTGTAACACAGCCACAAAATTTCATTACACAGATAAAATGCAATGAGGCTGTACAGTAGTAGACGCTACAAGCGATATTAATAATTTCCTTTGCTCATTTATCAACTCATCACAGCTGAATATTATCCAGTGGTTTAACAGTATTGACATTAGATGGATATGTCTCATAAAATAATTCATTCAAATTATTATTATAGAATTATATTATAAATACATTTTATTAAATAAATATGACATTATTATTAAATGTAATATGTTATAACAATATTTAACATATGTGATTATTAATTTAGCCATTATTTCAGTCTTCAGAGTCATGTGATGTCTAATATGGTGTGTGTGTGTGTGTGTGTGTGTGTGTGTGTGTGTGTGTGTGTGTGTGTGTGTGTGTGTGTGTGTGTGTGTGTGTGTGTGTCAGTATATAAATTAATAAAAACATTCACTTGTGAACAAATGAGTCGGCATATTTAGCAGTACATTAATCAATAACATCCAACCGCATGACAATTCTTTTGCTACTAAGCTGGATTACCAATTCAACCTTATTTAACACTTTATTTTACAGTGTCAGCATTTCACATAATGCGTGTTACTATAATTAATATAATAACAATCAGATCTAAAAAATAATTACCCAGAAAATTAATGTAGTCCATTATTCATACACAGTCAAATTAAATTGTGACTAAGTATTTCCTTAGGCCCTATATTTCAAACCACATTAACAATCATTAGGAGTGTAACGGTACACAAAGCTGAAGGTTCAGTACGCAAGTCAGCAGGGGGGCGGGACGCCTTCGGTACGCCATGAGAGTATCGCGATACGTACCGTGGGTAGTGTATCGCAGTTCTGTGGTTCGGTTTGGCAATTGCTACAACCCTAGCAATCATATATCATAGACACATAGACCAAAACTGCACTGAGACATAAAAAGCAATCCAGTGACTGAAGTGAAACCAGATTGTGACGAGTCAAAACCACATTTCGTCTATGAGGACCAAAAGTTAACGAACGAGAATGAAATCAGATCGAGAATATAGCAATCATCACCCTTATTTCAGATTAAAAATAACAATTTTGAGTTAACAGCCTAGCTTCGTTCTTCCCAGTTAAGATGCCCCACTAAACCAGTTATTCAAGATTTGCAATAACAGTCAACAGTTTTTTCTAGATAAAGAACATTTTAAGTGAACACTTAAAGGATACCTATCATGGAATTTTGAAAATTACCTTTCATGGAGTGTGTAACATAGATCTAAGTGAACAAAAACATCCTGCAAAGTTTTAAATATGAAAGTTCACCGTATACAAAGTTATTGTCTCTCAAAAGTAAGAGTCGACTCTGAGTCGCTGATATGAATCGATAGACAAATGATGCTTTCTCTCTAGCTTTCGTACGTCACTTGTACAAGTTATTTGAATTCGACACGCCCACTCAGTGCGCGCGCCGAGCAGACAGAGAAACCTGACAACATCATGTCGACGAGACGCTGTTCTGAAGTGCGAATCAAAAGCAAACTTTTTTTTTCACTGCCCAGGGACAAGCATGTGAAGACTCAGTGGCTAGAGTTTATTTTTACAACTATACCACACAAGTATAGCCACCTTGAGCTGTGTTCGCGTTATTTTAATGACGATCGCTTCACAAACACAAATGCTTTCAAGTGTGGATTCGCCAGTCGGCTGATATAGGAAGGTTCAATACCAAGTTTATTTAGATCAGCTTCCTCCTCCGAATCACAACCTGTAAGTACTATTAATAATTGTTGCTTTTATGTTGTGTGTGTGTGTGTGTGTGTGTGTGTGTGTGCGTGCGTGCGTGCGTGTGTGTGTGTGTGAGAGTGAGAGTTAAGGCCAATTTATACTTCTGCGTCGGGTGCGCGCGGTAGGTACGGCGTAGCATACGCACAAACGCGTGCCCTTCGCAGTACCCTTCGCCGTAACCTGACGCGCACCTCCTCAAAAATGTAACTACGCGTCGCGGCGACGCGGACCGCAAGATCTGTGATTGGTCGGCTTGGTAGCATCGCGTTTCCTCCTACGCATTTCCGGCGTGTTTTTCTGCACCGCCCGCCATTTTTTAATTCTAAGTACAGCGAAACTGTTAAAAAAACTAAAAACTTACTCCTTTTCCACCTCGATAAGCTCAAACTCCAATGTGATCCGCTCTCTTTCAATCGCCATTGCTTGTAGTAACCTAAACTCCAAACAGTCGCGAGGAATCTTCTTCTTCTCTAGGAACCGCGCGGAATCTAAACACAGTGGAACATTAAAACCCTCCGCTGCCAACTAGTGTTTCGGCGCTGTACTGCAGAGCAACGCAGACCTAAACGCAGAAGTATAAATGCTCACGATGGCATCGCCTACGTGCGTAGCCTACGCCCTACACTACGGCGTACACTCGACGCAGAAGTATAAATTGGCCTTTACGCTCAGCAGCTTCTAGGTCTCCAATGTCATTTTTTTTGTTTTTTGAAATATGTGAAATTATGTGAAGCGTATTGTAGTACTGCAGTGCTTTATCAATATGTTTAAGCTTTGGGCTAACGCAAAATATAACTGACTGCGTCATCTGACCAATCACCGCCGATTAGCGTCACGCAAAGGAGGGGTTTGGACAAATGAGTCGTCAAACAAATCATTAGGGAGTCGGTGAGCAAATCAGGTAAAAATAAATGCATATTATAAGACAACAAAAGTGTTTTTTTTGTCATTGCATGCATGTAAAACTGTTGTTGGGGACTCCCAGAACATTATTAGGAACATTTTAAATGCCATAATAGGTACCCTTTAAAAATGAATGAGTCTATCTAGTGTTTGTAAATGTAGCGCTGCCCTAAACAGGATCAGTGTAGCATGGGCTTTAGTTCTCCATTACTGTGTGAAGCAAACTGATGCCAAGGATGAGTCTGAAGGAGCTATCAAATATCTCTGACTGCTGAGGCCAAAGAAAATGTGTGGGACACAAGAGCTTCCAGTTTAGATGGTCATCTCTGGCATGTGAGGCAGGCCTGTGCTCACTGTAAACACAGAGCGATATATATCTGCCAATTTCTGCTCTGTTGTCACATTAAATAGATTTGTTTTCACATGGTGCTTGGGAGAAAGCGCTAAACACGATTTCTTACAGCCTTCCTAATTTCTACAGCCTGTTCATTTACACTACACTTCAGTAATGTTCCAATAATCCGTAATAGTGTGTGTTGTAACCTCACCTAATCCTATATGACATTGTGTAATATTCTTAAACAGAAAAAACGAGATTTGATCTCATAATGAGAACTGTCACAGAGGAGTTACTGTGTAAATACAGGCATATCAACTCTGCTGCTGATTCATGCAGTCCTGATCAAAAATCTCTTGATCCCTGTGTAGATTTACTAACCAACCATATCCGGTTTGGCAAGAGAGAAGAAGGAATGTACAACATTCCTAGTTTCAATGTGCACAACAGGCTATTTATATTCATAGCCTTGCCTTTTCAAAAACAGTAGAGGTTTTTAGCATATTCATAGAATTACCTTCATATTGAACCCTGATAGATTTCAGCATGAAGTGTTAAAAGTATGTTTGTGCGTGTGCCTTCACATGTCTAAACATCTAAGTGACAGCTGTATTTGATCCACAGGATTGCAATGAATTACAGCGAATACCAACTAAAGCCAAGGCAGAGAGCTCCATACAAAGAAGCTATCATCTTTAAACAGATCCTTCCCAGCCTCATACAACCAAACGTTCAGAGCTTGTACTTCAAACCATATGGCAGTTAAACACCAGAGAATCAAGGTAAACAAAGACATCAGACTGCAACTGAATAAAATAGTAACCCTCAAAGAATAACTGATTTTTGCATATACATTTCTTTCTTTTTTGCCTGAATGTTTCTTTTAAATCTAGAAATGTATGTCAAGATTTTGTCCAGCAGCCATTTTGTCCTGCAGTTCTCATATGGCCAAGATGCATTATAATGTTACCCAGATAAGGTTATAAAGGGTATAGATCAGTGGTTGCCAACCAGGGGTTCAGGGCCCACTAGGGGTCCTCAGCAAGTTTCCAAGGGGGCCTCAAGGTGAATTAAATTCAAAACAAGGCCAAAGCATTAAAAAAGGCCAAAGCAACTAAAATCAAGCTCTTTCTTATTTTAATTCACCCCCTCAACAGCTCTTTAAAGTACCAGGATTTCCAGTGTCTTGGAAAACCAGGATATATGAGGTAGGCTAATTTTAAAAGTGTAATTGTTGGTGAAAATTCATGTAAATTAATAAAATATTACGATTTTCATAAGGATTTTATAAAGAATTTAAGTAAGTAATAGGCCTTTAATGGCTGAACTATTTCTCATGTATTCTTACAAATACAAATCAAACAACAGTTAATAATACTAATAGGTTAAAAAGAATACAACCTATAATTGTGATACTTATTTCTTTAACATGTTCATTAAAATGGCATGTGTACCTGAACATTTAACTACTATGAATTATAATTAACATATAATAGGCTTGAGTAGGTTTGTTTAATAGGTTTGTCATTTTAGTATCATTGAGAAACTATTATCATTGAATATTAACAGTTAATATTATCATTGAATATTAATGGTTTCCATTAATATTTTTTAATTTGTTTTATTGTTGTATTTTCCATTTTAATTTTAGTTTAAGGTTTAGGTATTTTAATTACTTTTTGTCTATGTTTTGCCTATAGTTTTTATTATTAGTTCATTCAATTATTTTAATACATCAAGTTAAACTAAAGGAAAATAAGAAATGTTGCCTTGGCAACTATCTTAAATAAATTAAGTTAGCATTTTGTTTTTTATATATTAAATTATATTAAAAAATAAGCATTTTAGCCTACACATCTAATAAAGTGACCATAGAATGGGTATAAGGGACAGTTTTAACATATAGCAATAAATAGGTCAGTCTGCTTACACCATCTAACCAGTAGTAGGTCAGAGACAGGCTGTAAACTACATCAGGCCTTACCACAAAACAAGCATCTGCCCATTGACAAGCTAAGTTCTTGTGACATTGAAAAACCTACATATACACACACAGAATGATGACCGCAAACACACACGACCACAAACTGACCACGGTATAGACGACGAGAGACTGTTGTCTACATCGACTGAAGCTATACGACAAAACTGACAGTGGAAATCAACATAGCGACATATCACACACACTGGAAATGCGAAATGTAAGAAGGTACACTCGAAAAGCCAAATGCATGATCTGGGTCAACAGTAGGCTATACAATTCACATCGGCCAGTCTGTCCTTAACCTCCAATTCAAATAGAAGATGGTTCATGCACTGGTCGTTTATAACATCTGACCTAATTCTGTCAGCAGACCTGACGATAACATAACACAAGGGACAACAGCAATGTGATTAATGCAAATTACGAGACAGCAGCCACTGAATTCGATGGTCACGCAACGAATTAAATGTCAAATTTGCACTTACAAATTTCTTTTGAATGATATTTCTCTTCGGCCTTTCCCTATTCATTTTGCCCTCCAGGTTGAATTCATTAAAGGTCAGACGGCCACATCAATTCTGATTATTAAAAAAAAAAAAAATCTTTTCGTTGTTGTAGCACGTGATTATTTAAATCCCTGGTAGCAAAATGTCGAGGTCGGCATAGAATCTTGCGTCCCGGTCGATCGCCGTAGCCTGTCTTCTTTTCACAGTTCAAGACACGAAAGAGGTACAAGAATCCAAATCTAGAGATCCATGGCGATTAAAAAGGGTCAGTGTAAAAAAACAACGACAACATATCCACCGAAATGAGTCGGAGAAGCCAATCTTCCATTTGAAAGCTGAACGGCGTATTGTCAGGGCTCCCCGCACCACATTCTTGCAGTCAAAATAAAAGCCAGCTTCTGGCTTCCATTCTCGTAGGTTGTAATATATCGTTTACATTACATTATGCGGGTGCAAAACAATCAAACAAACCAATTGGAAAAATCTGGAGTTGGGTTTTGGCTGCCGCTGTGCTCCCTCATATTGTGTGAACTCAATGGCACCGATGTTAATGCGACCTAGTGGCGTCTTTCATAGGAGGCTCCGTCCTATCATTCACACTCAGCACGTTTAGCGGTACATTTGAAACAGTGCTCGAATCTTTGCTTTTAACATTTTTCTTAACTTCTTTGAGCCCTCCGAATAAATGTCACAACTAGTTTTTGACTGAGCTGCCAATTACGGAGTAAGAAGGTGCAGAAAAACAAAAATGGATAAAAAGCAAGTTCCATGTGTAGACAAAATAAACAGTTTAAGAGTCTTACATGTTATTAGAATTGTCATGAAGCTTAGGTGATTCACATGATCATAAACAACAGAGCAATGCACTAGCTTGTAAACAATGAAAATAATATAGCCTACAAAATTTAACAAAAATCACTTTCATGTGTCTTGGTCGAGAGTCAAAACGCAATGAATGGCAGGTTGAAATTTGCTTGTATAAGAAGTCTTAATTTAGTGTTGCACATTATTTCTAACCAATAGCATCAAATGGTGAACAATGAACCTACAGAAGCTTAAATTCCTTACAATTTACATTTAAACCCATGGTTTGATACATTTTTTTTTCAAATAAATATTAGCAGTTGCTAGTTCTGGAAACCCATGCCCAGTGTGCATTATGATAATGTTGGTGAAATCAAGGAGTCTTTAAGGATTATAGCAAACTCCTCTCTGTGATAATCCAGGGATTATTTCTAAAAATAAACCCTGATCAGCAATCCCAGTATGGGGATGAAACTGGTGGGGTATTTTTCGATATTGATGTATTGTGAGTGTCATTCATTTGAATTAAACAACAGAGAGAACTGTTGTGAAGATCAAAAGTAATGCATTGCATTCTGTTATTTTACAAGTCTGTTATATTTACATTAATTCACTTAAAGAACACTTTAAAAAAAAGTAATTTACAAATAAAAAAAGAGACAACAATGTGCACAGTACAGCTGAGTTACAAAAATAATGTAGAGCAGAAGTAGAAAATTAGAGACAAAATAATTAAATCAATATATATGTGTGTGTGTGTGTGTGTGTGTGTGTGTGTGTGTGTGTGTGTGTGTGTGTGTGTGTGTGTGTGTGTGTGTGTGTGTGTGTGTGTGTGTGTGTGTGTGTGTGTGTGTGTGTGTGTGTGTGTGTGTGTGTGTGTTACTTTTAAACGTAATGCATTACAATATTGTATTACTCCCTAAAAAGTAAGTAATTTAGTTACTTAGTTACTTTTTATGGAAAGTAATGTTGAGTAACTTTTACGTTACCTTTTTCCTCACTGGAGGGTTGCTTGTTTGCTTTTTAATAACAAAAAAAAAACATAATTTCTATTTTTGGCAAATTTAAAATATGTTGGAAATTTAAAAAATAATACTTGAAAAAAGTAATTGATTATGTAACGCAAATCATAAGGAATGAATACTCTTGCGTTACTCTTTGGTTTTAGATGTTTTTTTTCCGAAAGTCTCTCTTTTTTTTGGCTAGAAAAAGTGCAAGATGGGATATTCCTGTGATTGTAAAGCTGAAAATGTGCTGTAGTCTGTTCTTTGTCTTTCTACCAGGATGAAAATTATCATTCAGCCTGAGCCTGAGGGCAGATAGACCTCTTTAATTGGAACAGTGTTAAAAATAACCTCAAGAGGTATCAGGGGCATATCAGAGCACAAGTGCCCATTTCCTTATACCAGAGACTTTTGGCCAGAGTTGTAAATGCCAAAGACAGGAAAAGCAAACTGCAAGTTGGTAATGGTTTTGGTTAAATGATTAAACCACAAAGAACAACTCGGGAAAAACATAAGTCATTGAATACATGAGGATACACTGAAATTATTAAGCTGATGGCCATTTACATTTTCTTGTCTATTGAGTTTGAAAAAAAGGAACATTGTTGTACCCTTAGTTTTGTTAAATCACATGAGCCTGTTAAAGTCTGCAAAACAAGAGCTTGTCTGGTATTTTCTCCCATTTAGTAAAAAAAAAAGGTAGACTATGAATGTTGAAATAATGGGCCACCCTGCTGGCAGTGGAATCAGTTCATCACTTTAAAACATGCCTGTCCCTGGGGCAGAGTCCGACATGTAGGCTAATTGTGAAGCACTAGACTTTGAAGAGAAGTGCTCTGCAGAACAAAGAAGATTTTTGGTTGATTGCCAAACAAAGCTAACTCTCAAGGAAGTAGTTTTCATTAGAAAGAAAGGACACAATTCAAGTTGGTAGTGATTGATCTGCTTTAGATGCTTGAAGGCTTGGTCAGATGTTAAAGGAATATATTGAAATAACAAGGTATTATCACCATCTAGTTTATTTTAATTATTTATCCACTATCACCAATAACTAATATGTTACCCCTATTCACATATATGAGAGGTTACTCAGATGTGACATTTATTGTGGCATATAATACCCAGTAAATAAATGAATACATTATGATGCTCTTTGTTTAAGACAATATAGCTCAGAAATTCCCGTATAGTGGAAATGAAAACATTTACTTACTTGAAATATTTAAATATTTGGTTGTATATAATGCTGAACCTCTACACATGGATTTTCCAACAGATGGAGGCCAACTCTGATTGCAGCCATTAATAGCCTACTAACTGTTCTGGAATTAATGCAATGGCCCTCAGTACCGCCAAAGCCTTCAACATATAATTTATGGCCTTAAAATCTTCCTTAAAATCATTTATCAAATTCACCCTTCACGTGCTTGGCTCATCATCAGCACAATATCATAGTGTTTTGAAACTATACTGGCATTCTAAGAATTTGTAAATGAGAGGGAATTTATATATATAAAATAAGATTTGATATTTTTATTGGGCTTTTTAATAAATCTACTAAACATACAACAATGACCTATAAACACAAATACCAATGTTGACAAAGCAAAACAGGAGTCCTTCATTAGGCTACAGTGTTTGTGACCAAACCAAATTATACAATTTATAGAAAATCAAATCTGGAAATAATATTGTGTACAAGTAAAAACATGAACCACATGTCCATCAAACAACTACATGAACTTAATCTTGTGACAGAAATGGGCCACAAATGAATATACATTTCATTGGCTTCTAACGCCCTCTTCTGGTTATTTGAGTGACTAGCAACTATTAAAACCTCCGATGAAACACGAAAGATTTGGAAAAGATTAGAGAAAGTAGGTATTTTGGCAATGGTCTAATTTTTTTTAGCCTGAGAAGGAGGTAGGCTACTTAACCCGTTTAATCCCACCGGTCACAATTGTGACCGCAACTTTTTTCTTATTTCTGGAAGCTCTAAAAATGTTGTTATTGGCTTTGGGCATGAAATTCAACTTTTATATGAAAAAATAGATGATCTTGATTAAAATCCATTAATGTCATGTGACTAGTGTGAAAGGTCACATGACCAGATCAGTTTACTTCTTGCTTGCACATCTGGAAGTAGATGTCTTCCTCTGACTACTACAAAAAGTACTATGTAAAACATCTTAATTAACAGATAGAACTATCATATTTTGTACATATATTCTTTAAAGGGTCTACTACTGATATATTTTGAGAATTATACTCCTGCATATATATTTTGTTCGTAAGACGTGTAAATTTGTTAACGGTCACAATTGTGACCGGTAGTATAACACAGTGACAGTACTTCAATTGAAAACACAGGTTTTGGCTTTTAATCCTTCACTGAACGAATGCCACACCTGTAAGGTGGATGGATTATCTCTTCAAAGGAGAAGTGCTCACTAACACTTGTTTAGACAGATTTGTGGAACAATATTTTTGAGAAATAGGCCTTTTGTGTACATAGAAAAAGTCTTAGATCTTTGAGTTCAGCTCATGAAAAATGGGGGCAAAAACAAAAGTGTTGTGTTTATAATTTTGTTCAGTGTAGTTATCAGTATCCCAGAAACTATCAATGTGTTGGACTTTCTAGCGATATGTGACAACCCCCCCCCCCCCCCCATCCCCCACCCAAATTGAAAGTGACTGTGATAGTGAGGGCTCAGATAGGGAGTACCAGGGTGAAATGGCCCATTTGCCAGGTATTGAATGGCGATGCAGAGGTGAAATATTTGGAGGATTAGGCAGATGTTCATGAGAACCAATTGGTGTGCCCCACACATGACCCCAAACAACCCAACAACCCTTTCTACAACGTACGACCCATCTTCAGTGCACTGAATGAACACACATCTCCCTGAAACTGGCCTAGGACAGGGCCCAAGTGTAGTCATGGTCGAGCCCATAGGGGTCTAGCCGAACAAGCAGAAGTTCCTCCAGGGTGTAACTTTGTACATGACAACCTTCTCATCTCACTAAGCCTCCTTCATGAAATGAAAAAACGAGATATTGGATGTCTTAGAATGTATTGTGTAAATAGGTCTAATTGAAGAATTTGTATTAATTCTGACTATGGCGTTTCCCACCGGTCACTATTGTGACCGAGTATAAAACCTATTTTTTTCACTACCTTAACCAACATAAAATCAAAAAGGGCATAATGTTTGAGTGTTAGGGAGGTCTAAGGAGTAAAATGCATGTACTCAAATTGCAAGAAAAAATTTGGGATTAAACGGGTTAATAATGATTTACAGAAAACCACCTTTGGTCTTTATCGGTACTTGATTAACCATGTCTGGAATACAAAATACAATGTTGCACGTGACAATCAGAATCTTCAGGGAACATTCAGACTGCGATCGACTGTCACACAAGTGGTGAGAAAAACTATTTCATATAAGACATTTAAAGAATGCGTTTTCGCGTTCGTCAATTATTTTGTTTAGTTATAGTCCATTTACTGCTGGTTCATTTTCTCACAGGTTATGGATAAACCGTGCATATTAGCCACCACACTTGGAGCACCCGGAGGCATCTACAAGTGTTTTGAACCTTGTATAGCAAAACACTTTACTATTATCACGTTTGAGAGGTTTGTACAGAGGAAAGAAGACGTCGCTGCTAAAATCCAGGCACTGTTTGTGTGGGGTGGAGCTATTAAAGTTGACCAAAACCTGTTACAGTCTTTGCCCAACCTCAAGGCTGTTGTTAATGGTGGGGTAGGAGTAGACCACCTTGATATTCCTCTGATAAATAGCTTTGGAATCAAAGTTTCCAACACTCCTCATGTGGTGGATAATGCCACGGCAGATATTGGCATTAGTCTGATGTTGGCATCTGCAAGAAACATTGTTGAGGGTGAGTGCAGTGCAGTTTCCATTCTATGCTTTCTTCGGGGTTTATCATATTGTTCACCGAGTCCATTGTGATTTTCTTTTTCTCTTCAGGGCACAATTTTTCCAAGTTCCGGGAATGTGATCATTTTCCAGAGTCCTCTCTGGGCACTGATGTTAGCGGGGCCACCCTGGGCATCATCGGCATGGGAAGAATAGGATACAAAATCGCCAAGAGAGCTCAAGGGTTTGAGATGAAAATCCTTTACCATAATAGGACTCAAAGGTGAATCTGTTGGACTTTGAAATTTCTCTGTCACTAAACAACTTTTTACCAGCTTCAATCATTTGTAAACTTTTTTTTCTGTCTGTTTTCTGAATTGAATATTTAAAAAACACTGATTTAAGTGAAGGCCAAGTATGGTAACCCATACTTGGAATTTGTCCTCTGCATTTAACCCATCCAAGTTAGTGCACACACATTAGGAGTAGAGAGCAATGTACACACACACCCTGAGCAGTGGGCAGCCAGCGATTGGGGGTTCGGTGCCTTGCTCAAGGGCACCTCATTCATTTCCTGTCGGTATTGAGAATCGAACCGGTCTGGCAAGCCGTCTGACTCTCTAACACATTAGGCCACGTCTGCCACCAACATACTAATGTCTAGTCATGTCATAAAACTCTAGATGGCGCAGGCTGATGGGTCTTAATGCAAGCTGATGATATTTACAGTGTTAACTACTTGGCACAAGCTGATTGGTTCATGTCACCTCTGCAGGCAATGCAGCTTGCTGTTCAAAATTTAAATGGCTGGTTATCATTCACTATAGCAGTTGCAGCACACTTTCAGAGTTCGTCTAAAACCGCCCACCTTCCCCAGCTCCACCTGTATAGGTGATAAATAAGCCTAAAGGACTTGATTAGTTAGATCAGGTGTGTATAATTAGGGTTTAAGCTAAAATATTTAGGGCTATGATCCTCCAGAAATCAAGATTTGCTCCCCTGCCTTATATTTAATTTCACAGTGTTTTATATGTTCAGGCCTAAGAGTGAAGAAAACGCAGTTGGGGCCATGTATTGTGCAAGCATGAAGGAGCTGCTACAGAGGTCAGACTTTGTCATGGTGGTGGTCAATCTGTCCCCACAAACGCACAAACTGATTGGTGCCAAAGAGTTTGCCATGATGAAACCCAATAGCACCCTTATCAACATTAGCAGAGGTAATGTAATAGGCTGAAACAAAACAATCCCATTAAAGGAAATCAGTATGTTTGAGAATTTCTTTTTTTGTCATAGGTTTGGTAGTAGACCAAGATGCTTTAGTGGATGCTCTCCAGAAGAAAATGATACGAGCTGCTGCTTTAGATGTCACGTATCCTGAACCGTTGCCCAGGTTTGCTTAGTACACTTTCATCTAATTGCACTTACGCAAATCCAAATATTTAGGATTGTAAAATTGCAGCCCTAAATGTTTTTCCTGCATTAAACACATCACTGTTGTAGTATAATGATATGAGTATAATGATATGATTCTTTATGTACAGGGATCATCCCCTGCTGTCCTTCCCAAATGTCATCGTCCTCCCTCATTTAGGAACCCACACCATGGAGACGTCGCAGATCATGGTGGAGAGGATGGTGACCAATGCCTTGGCCGCTCTAACTGGAGGCCAGCTCCCTGACGAAATCAAGGCATAGTGCCAGATCTGAGCCATCTGTCCCTTCTTTGTTTTTAACCAGTAAAACAGAAAATAGTAATGGAGATGGTAATCATCATATTTTAAAAACTAGATAGTACAATGTATAGTAGATGCGATTGTTTTGTGTGTGTGTGCTCTTGTTTTTGTGATGTATGAGGACACAAATGTGTATAATGACATGCATATTACACTGGTATTACAACTTACACGTGATATATGAGGACATTGCATGCGTCCTCATATTTCAAATAGCTTAAAAAACATAAAAACAATGTTTTTTTTTTTAAAATGTAAAAATGCAGCATGTCTCCTGTGATGGGTAGGTTTAGGGACAGGGGCAGTGTAGGGGGATAGAATATACAGTTTGTCCAGTATAAAAGTCATTACGCCTATGGAATGTCCTCATATATCACATAAACCACAGCTGTGTGTGTGTGTGTGTGTGTGTGTGTGTGTGTGTGTGTGTGTGTGGTGTGTGTGTGTGTGTGTGAGCCTCTTTTTAAATGTTACATGGATACTTTAAATGCTAATTCAATATAGAATATATTACGTTTTTCGTTAAATTGGACAGAATATTATAAATTAATATATCTCGCTTCAACAAAATCTGTCACAACTGTGATCATTAAAAAAAAGATCCTGATGCTATGAAAGAATACAAAAAATAAACTTTTCAATAAGCCTATGCAATATGGTGTCTTTTCATTCTTTTTATTTTCAGATGATATTTTCTTGTTCCTTTTATCTGCAGTTATTTCATCTTAGGGTATCAAGCTTTCATTTTGTTTAAGCTTCCATTTCTCATATTTCAAATAGGAAATTAGGCTATTCAGAAACATGGGCTATGGGCTACATAGTTTTTTTATTCTTAACAAATTTCGTAGACTACTAGAAAGGTGGCAGTAATGTCGTTGTTTAGTGTTGTCCCGTCTTTTGCCAAGACATTCGTCCTGCTTTCCGCGTTTTCAGTGATGCTGCGAACACGTAACGCTATTTTGTCATGCTGAGCTAAACAAAACCCGAGTGGTTTGCGAATAGTGGGGTAGTTACCGCTCATCGGGCAACATGAACCGGGCACTTCGAAAGTCTCAGTCTCTGCGCTGCGTTTCGGTCCTCGAGGTGAAAAGTAAAGTAAGTTGACATACTTTTATTATGTTTACTGATCTCTAGCATGTATATGTCAGATATTATATTGCAAAGAATTTTCTCTGTGTTTAGAGGCATGTATTTCTTTAATCTTGGAATTACTCAGATTTTAAATCCATTAAATGAATCATTGTAATGATTAACTTGCCGCTCTTGTTTTAGTATTATTAGACTGAGGGGAAGTACCTTTGTAAAAAAATAAAAAGACTTAAATCAAACCTACACAATATCCAGAAACGGTTCACTTCTAAAATATGACCATTGTTTCAGCTGATTGAATACAGTCCCAGGTCTAATTGCTGAAGCTCACAAAGATTTGATTACGAATTACTATCAAAAATGAACCGTGTTGACCGATTTTTTCCAAGAGAACATAAAAGAGAAACCCTGTAATTAAGATATATGTTTAGCCCACAGTATTTTCATGCAATTTCATTCATGTGCTTTTCTCTACAGTTTGGTGCAGAATTCAGGAGGTTTTCCCTGGATCGTTTTGAGCCTGGCAGGTATAAAGACTTCCACAGGCTCATTGTGCGTTTACATCACCTATGGAAAATAGATGTCCTTATTAGCTATGCGGATGTTCAAGGAGAACTGTTGCCTATCAATAATGATGACAACTTTTGCAAAGCTGTGACCTCAACACAATCTTTACTGCGTATCTTCATTCAGCTACAAGGTACAGGAAGGAAGCTCATGAATATCTCTAATTTCCTTTATTCTCTGCTCCATTCATATCACCTCACAACAAAAATGTCATAATAACTAGTAACATATAGGGCCCTATTTTCCAAACACATTGTGTTTAGTTCTTTTATTTTTTATCTTCTTGAAGGAGGAATAGAAAAGGAAGGAACTTATCTAGTTGGGAATCATGTACTTGAGTATAATTGCTTTGTATTCCCATGTGGTGTGTTTGCTTGCCAGATTATCTTTTTGCTTTCCGTCCTAGTTCATGTGATCATACCAGAGTTTTTAGTTAGTCAGTATTTGGAAATAACTATGGTAATAAATTAATGTAAGAATAAACATAAACAAAGAGAAAGTAAGAAGAATTCATAAATAAATTACAAAATACAGAAATGAATAAATAATCAGAGATAATATATATATAAAAGTAGGCCTAAGTGCTAAATTTAGTGAAACATTAATTATATTTTTCTTATAGGGAGATTATTCAATGATGTTTATCTGGACATTTTTTTGTTTGTTTACATAATTTTATTTATATTTAAATTGGAATGACTTGGTCCAATTAAATAGTATTTTACATGCTAAAATAAAATAAATACTAGCAGTTAAATGATTAAACTCGAGTCAAAATAAACAAATTAAATGTTTGATTAGAATAATGAAATATTATTTAATTACCATAATAAATATTAGATTTAAATAATACCTGTAACATTATAGTACTATATAGAGAGTAAAGAAAAATAATCTAATGTAATAGAATCTACATTTTCCACATATTTATAATCATCAGAAAGTTTTGATATAATCTGATTGATTTGAATCATTTTAGAACTTTGCTCAACTAACTTCCCGCACTGTTTTACAGAGGAAGCTGATCAGGATAATGCAAGTGATGCAACAAAGCGAAAGAAACCTGTCAGCCACAGAAAACCACCATTTCAGATCAGCATGCCACAGAACTTCCGCCCTGTTTCTTCCATCATCGACGTGGACATCATACCTGAATGCCACCGAAGAGTGCGTCTGTATCGCCAGGGCTCGGACAGACCTCTGGGCTTTTACATTCGTGATGGTACTACAGTCAGGGTTACTCCTCACGGTCTGGAAAAGGTTCCATGCATCTTTATCTCCCGCATAGTCCCCGGTGGCCTGGCGGCTTGCACGGGACTGCTAGCCATTAATGACCAGGTCCTGGAAGTGAATGGTATTAGTGTTATGGGGAAGACTTTGGATCAGGTAACCGACATGATGATTGCCAACAGCCACAACCTCATCATCACAGTGAAACCTGCAAACCAGCATAACAACATAAGGCGAAAAAGCTGCATTTCCTCAAGCTCGGGACACTATTTTGATAGCACGGACTCTGTAAGCTACCCAGGGCTGCCCATGATAATGAAAGCGTATGGTTTAGGCACTGGTTCCGAGAGCGAAGAGGATACAGATGTGGTTGTCGAGAGCTCTATCAAACACCTGTCCCGGCAGTTTGGTGCTTCAAACACCTCTCATTTTTCGAAACCACATGTTAATACTTCCTCCCGGCCTCAAGTTTCTGCCAGACGACCCAACTCGCTCATTTCGGCAGCGTCCTATCACTCTCAGCCTTGCCTCACCTACACAGCTCACACTGACCACAGCTTCCCTCTTCACAGGAATCTGAGGGCAAAGCAGCATTATGGCTTTAACCCGGCCATCAGACAGGAAAGCTGCAGTACCAATGACATTCTCAACACGTGGCATGTTGATCTGAGTCGTCATTTACTGTTGCCCCAGGGGGCAATGGAGGAAGATGGAATTGTTGTCATTTTGTAAAAGATAAACCTTCTGAAACGACACCACCCATGTTAAACTCTGCACTACAAGTTATAAATGACTACTTTTGCATGTCACGTGCATGCGTGCCATACTTGCATGTCTTGCAAGTTTTTACTGATAACTTTAGATGACTATAGATTCTATGTTATAAGATCTTTTTTGTTATACTTTTTTTTTTTTTAGTTCACCATACAAATTTGAATTCTGTCATCTTGGACTCACTCTTTCCAAATCTGTATGATTTTCTTTCTTCCGTAGAACAAGATTTTTTAAAAAAATCTTGGTGATCCAACGTTTTGGTGACCATTGAATTCTCAAAAGAAATTATTTTATGTTCCACAGAAGAAAGAAAATCATACAGATTTGAACAACATTAGACAACAACATCATGACAGAATTTTAATTTTTTGGGTGAACTGCTATGAAAGGCAGGTTAGGCGATTTGCTCCAGAAGCAGTTTTTATTATGCTAGTTGTAAGTCTCCTCACATTCTAAAAGCAATCACTAAGTGGTCTAAATGTATTTATATGTACTATATATAGTCTGTGGAAGGCGTAGGACCACAAAATGTTTGTCCAGTCATTGCATTCTGTCTGAATACTCAGTTATACTTATAGCTATATACGGTTCATGACTCGAATTCATGCGTTTCAATGGCAACACTATCAACGCTGAAATGATCTGCAGTAGTCAGGTGGTACAGGTCAGTGTTTTTAATTTATGTCATAATTATTGTAATGTTATGTGCTTTGAGACATGAGGTAGTTTAACGCCGTCTCTCGTCTTGTGACGCTTTGCAAACTCTGCTGTGTGTGTTCACGTGTTTTGAAGGAGTGGCTTTGGAGAAAATCTGAAGGGAACATGGGATCTCATGCTTTCAAAGCTAGCTTGCTATTGCTAGCCTCTCCAAAAAATGCCTACTCTACCTTTAATAAAAATGCATTGAAAATCAATTTTACATATAATAAAACTGTAAAGCCTTCTCAAATAATTTGTGTAGTATAAACACAATACATTTATTAAACCTTATACATTTAAATTAACTAACACTATTGAATTTCTTAAAGTTAATTGCTATTATCACACAACATGCATATATTATAACTTAGGGACTCCTAAGTTTACTTCACTATATTACAAATAAATCCTAATCTAATCATGACACACTATATATTGTTGGAAAGGTCTAAGACTCATAAATATATATTTTAGCGCTGTTTTTATTACAAATTATGTAGAAACAGTAAAGATGAATTTATGACAAGAGTGCACCTCAAAAAAATCTAGATCATAACAGGAGTTCTAACCTTTGTCACAAAAAGTCGACTCACACTTTTAATAATTGAAACTTTGGTTTTCATGCTAAAAGTTAATAATAAAGCATATAATCTAGTATTTGTCAAAAAAAATCCTCTAAGTATAATATATATATATATATATATATATATATATATAATATATATATATATATATATATATTATATTATTATATCACATATTTTAGTAGTTATCATAAATTAAGTATGATATTTATACTGATACTGATTTTTAGTTATGTAATTAAGTAAACACACATGTATACAACACATAAAATGCTATATAAAAACTATATTTAAAAAACAGTTTTTTACACCATCTCAAGTGTGCCTTTTTACAGTATAGCATTATCATTGTATTGGGGTTCTGGGACCCACACAGAGCACAGGATGAGCTCCCCCTGCTGGCCTCACTAACACTTTTCAGGAGAAACCTTCGCTTTCCCAGGAGGAGGCGAGAGCTACAGGTTGACAGCTGTGGATTTCTACACGGGTCCCCACAAGCATCCCATACACCCATTTTCCTGTATTAAAAAAACTTCCATGAAAATACAATCAATATAAGCTGTGAAAAAAGAATTTTCCATCCTGACTCATAATCATGTTGATCTTGGTTTTCAGTTACCCATATCAACAATGATGCATAAAGGGACATTCTGCATTGTGTTTATCAGTCTGGCTGTTTTCTCCCCAGTTTCACATTGACAGAACGACATTTGTCAAGTAAAGCTGACAAGACTTTTTATTTAATTGAAACAACTCTGTTAAATTAAAAGGATAGTTATGAAAAGTCTGTCATTATTTAACTGTCTTTTCAAAGCTCTACCCCTTTCTTTTCTTCTGCTGAACACATACACCAAAAAAATATATTTTGAAGAATATTTCAAAAAACAATTGAATGAAAAAAAAAAAAAAACGAGGCAATTCTCATCTTCATGCTCCACAGAATAAAGAAAGTCCTACAGGTTTGGAACGACTTAAGTAAATTATTATAATATTAATATTTGACACAAAAAAATGTGTAAGTTTACTCACCCTCAAGTTGTTACAAACTTGTATGAATTTCTTTCTTCTGCTGAACACAAAAGAAGATATTTTGAAGAATGCCCCCCCCCCCCCCCCCCCCCCCACCAACTGTTTGATTAGCAACAATCTTCAAAATATCTAATGTATTCAGCAGAAGTCATTCATTCATACAGTTTTGGAACAACTTGAGGGTGAGTAAATTATGACAATTTTTTAGGTGAACTATATCTTTAAATTCAAGTGATTACATGCATTTATTAAGCAACACTGACAAGAAAGGATTCAGTAAGACTCACAACAGTGAACGTACTTTTTTAGCATACAGTACAGAGTATGACGTTTCTGTGTTTTTAAATTTACTCTCAAACTAAAGGAATGTCCCAGGCCATGTGACCATATAGGGGGCCCATTTAGGCCTTGATGTCCTTGTATCATGCATTAACTGGGCCCAGTGGAGAGACCCATAAAACATTATCCTTGGTGACTTATCTTTTAGTGACAGCCTGGTACACATGGAAAGTTTTAAATGATACTTGTTGTGGTGACATCATCACTGATGCAACAAACCACCGATAGCTACGTGCAACAGGTAGTCACTGCATATACAGAGACAGTAAGCAAAACTCCAATTCCCTTCTCATCATTCATCATAATGTCATAGTTGAATCCATCAATCCATCTCCCCATAAAAGCATCTCTGAAGGTGATGTACCACAGGTGTGTCAACATCCCTCACAGGTGAAGACCACAGCCATGGTCCTACGGTTCATTCTAATAACTAATAGCCATTGCATTGATCAACTTTGTAAGATCAGCCCACCTTTCTCCCATTGGTGGTTCTGCACTATGCAATATGTAAATCAGAAAACGTCACTTCCCGTCTTCCTGTGCGCCATGTTTTTCAGCAGGAGTGGGTTGATGTTTTAGTGAGATATAATAAAAAGTGGGCTAATCCTGCGCTCGGTTCATATTTCACCAGACGATCATCAGTGCAGTAAGGAAGGCGGATTGATCGCAACCTGGATGCTTCATATGATGAAGTAGCCGATTCCATACTGCGCGCCTTCCAGTGACGCCGGAAGAAAACGGACGCACGCACACAGACAGCCATCCACTCAATCGCAGTTCTGTGCCAGTTATTAAAGGTAACGTTAGACACAGGTTTATGATAGACCCTAACATACAGTTCGGAGAATGAATGACATGTGTCATTATGTGACATGTTCCGTACTACTTAAAAGGCACGACTAGGTCAAACAATTATAATGACAGGTCCGAGACTGGTTTAAAAGAAAACAAAACAGACCTTGCTTGGTACATGGTTACAACTAGGTATTTTTATTATAACTATGTTATAGGCCTCAATAATTGAGGTTAATTTCGATGTCTCTTTAATCTGCATTAGATTGGCGCAAATAAACAGATTGAATTTGGCTTTTGAAAGAGTAGGCTAATGCATTGATTTGACAGGCTATTCAGAAATATTACGTGTTGTTTTTGTTTTCATTTACAGGATCGGCAAAATGTATCAAATTCCAGTGAAGAACCTTACAAAACTCAGACGACCAAGGAAACGCGTCAAAAGTATTTTGTGTGACATCGGGAAGCAGCAGTGCCAAGATTTAATGGAGGTAGATTATTGTAGTAATGATGTTCTGTTTACCAATGATCTGTTGAATGCATGATTTTGATTGGCTCACGGATGTTGATTAGTTGTTAACTGCACTATATGAAGTAATTCTAGGTCTTAACTGCATTACAGTTCAGTGTCACTCACTTCATTAAATCATTTGAGTGATTTCAAAGAGCCTTAATTGCAAAAGAATAAGATAAAACAAAGATATCGACAAAAACTGACCATTTATTATTAAAGTTGGAATGTAAATGAAGAAGCAGCTAATTTCTTCCGTATTGAAATGGATTATTGAAAAAGAAAACAAATGTAGGACAGGGACTTCTGTGGTTCTATCAATCTGTTGTTGATTGGATAGAAGCAGATCTGAATGTGAGCTTGCAGTCGATTATAAGCGATTAAAGCAACTAATGGAGAAAATTGATTGGAGAAGTCGTACATTACCAGAAAGTCTAAAGTTTTACCAGAAGAACAATAAAAAAAAAAAGCATAATATATTGATTATCGCTTGATATTAGTGATTTTGATATCAGTCTCAATCGATATTGAATATTAGATTCTGCATGCACATTTCTGCTTATTTTTACTTTCAGATTATTTCTAGGTGACAGCAAATGTAATGTAACATGTTGCATCCTAAACTATTTAATATTTATTTTTTTGTATGGTGTCTTTATTTTTTATTACACAATATCAGCATTTCTTTACACGAATATCATTATGGCTGTTAATGACATTTTCTCTGTTTCAAACAGACATATAAATGTTTTGATACTGGTGATGCAAGTTTTGACAACACGGAATGGGATGATTTCACTGATGGTCATGTTGGAAAAAAGAAAAAAAAGGTGATTTGCATCTGTAAAAATGTTTTCATTGTTTGTGATGTTATAACAACGTATTTGTTTCCATCTTTTTAAATACATTTGGCACGACTTCGATTTTAATAAATAATTTAAGGTAGCAGTTTTACTTATCAGTTTGGATGGGGCGAATATTTTTACACTGCACAAACTATTGATCAACATAATTTCAAGCTATATTAATCATGATATTATTTTTGTCCCTCAGTATCCATACCGGAGCCAAGCTCTGTGCTGCAGTCTGTGTTGGTACTCCAGCCGGTCAGTACCCACGTTCAGAAGTCACATCCATCGCTGTCACTGGAAAGATCTGAACGGGGCCTGTTTGTTAATGTGCCCCTACTGCCCATTTGTCAGCTCTCCGAAAGTCACAGAGCAACACATTCAGTTTTTCCACATGCTGCCATCAAAAGCCCATCGTATATCTCTCCAAAGCAACCCCAGCCATACTTTGGCTCACGCACCGAAAACTGTGTCAGTTACAGTCTCAGCTGATGCCGCTGATGACAGATACACGTGCGCAACCTGCGGCTATCATGACTCTTTACTATACGTGATGAAGAAACACGTCTTGGTAAACCACTATGCTACTTTGCTGGATCGCTTCTTCGGGCTCGGGTCGGACAGTAAGCAAAAGTCTGGTGGTGTGCAGATACGTGACGGCGCACCAATGAAATATCATTGCAAAGTGTGCAAACTGCCAGCAGAGACCATTGAACATTTACTTTATCACATTTTAAGTTCAGAGAAGCACAAGGACCTGCACTGGCAAATAATGCCTTGTATAGTCGAAAAAGACTGCATGAATCAAATGACCGGATTACAGAATCTGCTGAGCCTCGCTCCAAAAGCGATGCAGCAGGTCACGTTACTTGCAAGACCGAATTACATGCCCCAGCAGATGCAACATACAAATGGAAATGGTACGGTTCTTTTGGCAGGCCCAAGTAACGCAGCAGCTTTGTTTTGCTCTCCTGGTGCGGGGCAGATGTTTCTGTCCCCACAAACGCAAGCTTTACTGTCGGGCACGACTTTGGCTGCACTTCAGAATGCCCAGCATCAGCAGTCCCCCGGCGGGATGCCGCAAGTCCTGCCTACCTCTCCAGGTAATATGGTGATGCCAAACATGCAGCAAAGTGCACCCAACACGGTACCCATCACTATGTCCATTCCCAGGCTACCACAGACCCAGCAAGCACAGCAGGTTCTTCTTCCGCCTGGCATCCAGGTCAACCTCCCGGGCGAAATGGGTGTTCATTCACCATTTCTTTATACTCAAGGTCTTCAGCTGAACCAGTCAGTTCCCAGAGCTCCTCTCATAGCCTCACAGTCTGTGCGTCTCATTCCCACAGGCAACAATGTCAATGGTGTTCCAACATACACTCTAGCACCCGTTCAAGTCACCGTTCCTGTCCAAGGCGGTCCCGCTCAAATGGTGCTGACGCAAAACCAGATCAGCCAGCCTTCAAATTCAGCGGCGGTGCCCGCAGGTCTCATGCCTACAATTCAGAAGGCAATAAATAGAAATTCAACACCAAATGAGCTGGCTGTGCTCGCGCCGTTTTTGAAGAAACATGACGACCACACTGTCAAGTGCCTGAGGTGCAAGATTTTACTGACAGAACAGGGGATTTTCCAGCATTTGTTGCATGGCTTGAAGTGTCTGTTCTGCCCTCAGATGTTTTACTCCTTCAAGCAGATCATGGAGCACACCAACAAAGATCACAGTCTGAAAATCAAGGAAAACCGGCATTTCATAAAAGAACAGTTTAATCTCGACTGTGACGACAAGGGCAATCTCATGTTCAACACTTTTAATCTGAACACAGATGTGCCCAAAGATCTTCTTGACAACCGCGAGCTTAACCTCGCACTGGTCACTAGCACTCAGGATAAGCTATTCATAAAAATGTATCCAGACAAGGCCGAATACGCAACCGCGTTGAAGGTGCCACCTACCGCCTGCCCATTTTGTCAAGTAAAGCTCCAGAACTCTGAAGAATACGAGCTCCATCTTCAAACAAAACACCACATGGTTCCCACCATTCATGCCATACTAAAAACACCCGCTTACAAATGCATATATTGTTTTGGGGTGTATGCTGAAAAATCGACACCGAAAACCATCTCCATTCATGTGCAACGGTGTCGTTGTGCTCCCAAAGCGGTCAAGGAAGCAGAGAGGAAGCTGAATCCAGATACAGCGGAACACCTTGATGGTGATTTATGTAGTTCTGTTCAGATGGCCAGTTCTTCAGACGCGGCTTTTCAGGGGGGTCTTGAATTTGCCAAGCCAAAGAAAGAAGTAGTCACTCCGAAGAGCAGGAGCAGGAGAAGGAACTCAAAAGTTCGAAAAGTTGAAGCCCCTGAAAGTCCAGTTGAACTCGTCTTGGAACCAATGGGGATGGAGAGGACATCGTTCGAGGACAGAAAAGACTTCCTTTCACAGTACTTCCACAGAAAGCCATACGTGACGAAGACCGAAATCGAAATGCTCGCTTCCCGTTTGTGGATAAACAAGGCTGACGTAAAGGCTCACTTTAACAGCAAGCTCACCAAGTGCTTGAAAGCAATTCAGAAGAAGAGGGTTTGTGTACATCTCGGGTTCAAAATGATTGAGGTGAATAAGGTGAAGCACAACCTCTTCTTTCCGGAGGCAAAGCCTGTTAAAAAAAAAGATGCGGAAGTGATGAAACATGACAGCCTTGTTCCAGAGGTACCTGTTAAAATGGAGGGCGTGAATGAAATTAAACACGACCTCTTCATCCAAGAGGTAACTATTAAAAAAGAGGACGAGGGCGTGAATGAAGTGGGACATGACCTCTTCATCCAAGAGGTAACTGTTAAAAAAGAGGACGAAGACGTGAATGAAGTGGGACATGACCTCTTCATCCAAGAGGTAACTGTTAAAAAAGAGGATGTGAATGAAATGGAACATGACCGCTTCATTCCAGAGGTACGGCCTCTGTAAAAATAGCTAAACATGTTTGTTTGATAAATTATGTTTGTATTCAGCATGTTCACACTAGGATGTAAACCATTGCAAACTGTTTATTTAAAATGACTTGATTTACACATTTATAAGATGGTTTGCCTCTTGGCATTGGTCTATGGAAAAAGGGGAACCTACAGCAATGCTGAAAAGACTCTACACTCTACATTTTTGTATTTTTGTTGTATATAGTTCATATGATGATGATGTTTAAAAGTTTCTTTTATTACATATCTTTATTGCTAGAAAGAAAAGACCCAGTTTCCCATTTATATTAAAATCATACTTTTTTTGGACACTTGTGCTATACATTTGGGGATGTCTAGTGAAATAGTTCTGCATTTAACATTTTATATTAGAACCGTAACGAAAATGAAGGCTTGGCTAATTATTACTACTAACTGGCAAATTAGGCAGCATTTCATAACTGTATCCCCAAAAGGGACACTTTATGGTGTTTTCATGTTTTTTCTCTTTCATATAATACACTGTAATCATTTCAGACATGTGAAAAAAGACAAGTGCCTCCGTGTCCTATTTAAAGTTTGCAGTTGTATTTGCCTCTTGGAATAAACGTGATTAAATATTACAGATGTGTGGTTTCCTAAATATGAAAAATCTTTGCGATTTAACAAATAGGAGTTTCCTAATGTCATTAATTTGCATATTTTATAAATTATATATATATATATATATATATATATATATATATATATATATATATATATATATATATATATATATATATATCAGTATTTTATATATTCAATTGGTCAATTACTGTTACACATGACGTATATTACATAGTCATGACATAAACTGATGTTTTTTTAATGAAAGTTGCTAAAATGTCACTATAAAAAATACACCTATCACAAGGATGTAAATGTAGATGTGTTACCCACCCCTCAGCCCGGGTCCCACTCGACCCGAACCCAGGTCTCCGGCATGAGAGTCAGGCGCTCTAACAAGGAGGCTAAAGACTGCAGCCTCTAGCATCTGTCGCTAGAGCGCCTATTGAGATCAGAGGAGTGAGGTTTACTCGAACAGCAACTACTAGCTGGTTACAGATGCTTGAGGAATCTGCCATTATAACCATAATAGTTCGTAAACAGATACTTAAATTATTAAAAACACATGCTTCAAAATTCATATTTGAAAAACATAAAATACCTATGAGAAACTATTGTGAGTTATGGAAGTAAAAAATTAATTCTCTCCTTTAAGACAGACAATAAGCAATAAGATTGTTAATCAATGGTATGCTTTTTTGAAGCCATCAGTCTGCATTGTTAAAATATTCTTATTCATCAACAATGGAATTCATGGTGATGCACTACATTACCCATGATTCTGCAGAGAAATCACCACCTAGCTTGTTGCAGAGTCATATCTCTCTCCATGGCTCTGGCTTGTTGATTTGGTTCATGGCATAGACAGACTATAACCATACACTGTAAAAAAAAATAGACTATAACTCGCAAACAAAGACTTAAAAAATAAATCCATTCCAGAAAGAAGGACGCTTCAAAATTAGGCGGGCACTGTTGCACCTACAAATTGACGTCATAAGTGCGATCTGTCAGCGTCGTCGATCGACTCCATCTGGATCAATTACTTCACCCTTAACCTTCGCCTTCAGACAAATGTAGTCGATGCTGCATGAGGACAAGGATAAATCAAACTAACTAATAATCATGTTGGCTGTCAAGAGAGTTCTTTGCTATAAAGAATGCGCATTCAGTCGATATACCTCACTAACAAGCATGTTCTGTAAAATGACAGCACGACACGAGACACAGCGCTCGTCCTGGTCTGTTATGCTTAAAGAAAGAACCATTCATAGTTCCACCCGTCTTTCTGGAGGCAGTAAATTGATGAAGATGCTGGCCAAAAAGAAGTGAGTCGCTGTTTTGTATAACTGATAAATACAAAATAAAAAAGTTACGCCAATTCTTACTATAAAGTTGCATGAGTTACATGATCGTTCTTTACAGGAGAAAACAGTGGTATGAATCTCCTGTGCAGGTAAGAATTCTTCCAAATATATATCTTTTTCAATTACTTCACTGTATTTTCGTTTTCAGTAAAAAAAAAAAAAAAAAAAAAAAAAAAATATATATATATATATATATATATATATATATATATATATATATATATATGTATATGTATATTAAAAAGTTAAACTACAAAGCTGCGTTTAATCTGTAAGCAGAATGACTACACATTATCTCTACAATACCATACTTGTCTTGCATATTTTGCTCACCCAGGCCACAGCGCTTCAGCTTAGCTTTCTGAAACCATCCAAGCAAAATAAAGAGGACAGTGTTCGTGTGAGGACTTTGAACAACATCATCTACAAAGCAGTGACAGACTTACTGAGCTCCTATGAGGTCAACTCCGAGATCAATGCCTACAATGTACAGATTTCCAAAGTAGGATGTGCTCTTCCTTCTAAGTTTCGTGCCACCATTAAAAGGATAGTTCACCCAAAAATAAAAATTCTGTTATCATTTACTCACCCTCAAGTGGTTCCAAACCTGTATGCGTTTCTTCTGTTTAACACAAAATAAGACATTTTTGAAGAAATATGGGTAACCAAACAGTATTGGACACCGTTGACTAATAATTAAATTTTCCATACTATGGAATTCAATGGTGCCCACAACTGTTTGGTTACTGACATTCTTCAAAATATCTTCTTTTGTTTTCAGCAGAACAAAGAAATTCATACAGGTTTGCAATAACTTGAAGGTGAGTAAATTATGACAGGATTTTCATTTTTTTCACTTTAATTATACCTCATATGTTCAATAATTAAAGGGATAATTTTCACCAGAATTAACGATCTTACATCATTTACTCACCCTCGTGTCATTTTAAACCTGTATGATTTTCTTTTGGAATACAAAATATACTTTGAAGAATGTCAGTAATACAACAGTTAACCTTGATCTCCAGGAAAGGAGGGACAAAAAAACATTTTTTCAAAATATCTTTTATGTTCCACAGAATATAAAAAAAGTAAGAGAGTTTTGGAATGACAAATTTAATTTGTTTTCAGTTCTGTCCTAAACTATAGTTGTCTCCTTGTCCATGTAAGGTTTCAATACCAGCCGATTTCTCTGCATGTCGAATATACTGGAAGACAAGTCTGTCTGCAGAGCAAGACAGCCATATTCAGCAGGTTTTAGACAAATGTGCTCCTCGCATACGGTATGTCTTTTTCATAGTTTATTTTTAACTTTTTTTAACAAGTAATGGAATCATTTGGTTTTTAATATTATTTTTCAGGCATCTTCTCATCTCTCACCAAATCCTTGGTAGTGTTCCTCCTGTGATTTTCATCAGAGATAAACAATATGCTGCTATCACTGAGGTAACGTAACATATTAAAAGTAATATAAATAATTAATATTCCAATATTAGCGGTGCATGAGTTTTGTAGATGGTATAGCTAATATTCGTGTGTGTGTGTGTTATTGTCCGATCCTTAATCAGATTGAAAACCTTCTCAAGAAAGCAGATTTTGGTCCAGATGAAAATAATTTACATTTATCCGTCAGCGATATCGGTAGGAAGAATTTAGTTCTATTAAAACGTTTATTTTTTTGAATGAATGAATTTCTAATTAGTTTGATCTTTTAAAGGGCCAAACTGCAGCCCATAGAATCTGGAGACAAGAAAAGACCCGTTTTGTTTGGTGTCGATCACGACGCTCTGCACAAACAGATTGAAGCCTATAAACGAGAGAAGGGGGCGAGAGACTCTCTCACACAGAGTCCTGCTGCAGGAGGACTAACACAAGAGCAGCTGAACACACTAGCAGATATTAGGAAGCAGAAACTCATAGAGAAAAAGAAACAGAAATCTAAATGGATGAAGGACGATGACATAACTCCTAAGGATTTCCTCTTGTCCAGAAGCGTTCAAAAAGAGGAGCAGGACAGTGACGAGGACAGCCTGGTGGATAGCCAGCTCTCAGAGATGATGGAAGAGGAAGACAGGAGGCACTGAAATCAGATCTTTTGGTCACTTGCATGTAATGCCGTTTAGTGCGGTCGGTAAAATAAAATTATTCAAGCTTTGGAAAAAAGTAAACGTGTATATTTTGACAGGTGATCAGTTGATTCAAGTGGTGTTCCTATGTAATACAGAAGGTAGGAATGATCATCTTTAATGTAAAGCGGTTTAAAATACAATTAAAACCAGTAAATGGTTATATAGCAGACCTTAGTGCAAGTAATGCCGTATTGGTACAGCAAGCGAGTTTTTTGAAATCACAGTTATGAAATGCTTCAATGAAGTGTGTCAATAATACACTCAACACCACACATTAAATAGCTCAAGTTTACTATGGTGATGACCATACACTGTATGGGAGTCTTATATAAAAAGTGTGTACTGTAGAAGGTCAGAGTCACACAGTAACTCTTGCAGGCAATGGCAGTACAGGGGGAAAAATAATTTTGTGACAAGGTTTATCTACTGTGAATTGGTGTCATGATCTTTACAAAGACTAAAGACCTTTTAACTCCCAGTCAGGAAAGCACACCGCTATAACTATTCATTGCTACTGTTCATATCAGATTATTTACAATTGTGCAAGATGGGTCCCTATAAACTATAGTATGCCTGCAATAGTCTGTTCAAGAATGGAGAAACTATAACAAAAGGGAATAAACAGGCAGCTAGTAGTTTTAAAACCCTTTATGCATGGTCTTTATATTCTCTATACTGTGGTGGTCTCCTCAGTTTGCACAGCCTCCTGAACTGCTTCCTGAACGTAGACTATGAACTGGGATGCATCTTCACCCTGAGTGTACACTGTAACTGTTTTAATGCCCTCCATGTCATCTGAGGACACCACTAGATGGTGCTCTTCTCCCAGGCCCACTGTGGCCTGCTGAAGTGCATCCTGGATCATCATGGCATGATTGGTCTGTGGCTCCTCCTCCATCTAGGATGATGGGACAGAACATTGCTATTAAATGAGCTGCTTTCATGAAGAGTCCAGTTTTCTCTCATTGAGACTGAGAAAAGCTACTAGAGTGAAAACACGCCATAACTTTCTGAGATCAAAATCCAAAAAGAGCATTTATTGAAAATGAAACAGCAAAAATGCCTGATATCAATTTAACATGACTGTCCACCTTCACACGTCAATGATTCATACTGGATGATTAATTAAATGCAATGTTAGTAATGAGCAGCTGAAGTTTATTTTTTTACAGTCTGACTGAAATCTTGCGTTTCAGCATAAAAATGATTGGAGGAAATATTAGACTGTTTAATTCTAAGGGTCAAAGAGAAAACTAAAAAATGACAGTTTTAGGTTTAAAAAAAAAAAAAGTAAACCTAAGGAAAAAAAGAAAACATGCACACTAACATTGAAAAAGTATGAGGCCGGTAAGATTTTTCAAATGTATTTGATAAACAAATGCCGTAAATTAGTAATGTGAAATATTATTCCAATTTAAAAGAACAGTTTTCTCTTTGAATATTTTTTAAAGTGTAATTTAATCCAGTGATGGTAAAGCTGAATTTTCAGTGTCACATGATCCTTCAGAAATCATTCTAATATGCTGATTTGGTCCTCAAGAAACATTTATTATTATCAATAATCACAATATTGTGCTGCGTAATATTTTACATTTATATCATAATATCGTAACATTTATTGACTTCACAGTGATGACTTCACTGTCACTTTTGAAAAACTTGAGTTCTATAAAGTATTTAAAAAAAGTATTAATAAAGCAAATGAACTGGCCCCAAAAATTGGATCAGTTGCCTTTTTTTTTGACCCCTTTAAATTCATACATTATACTGTTATGTATACGTTATGTTATACATACATATATTATATTGTTATAAGGTAGGGGCATTACTGTGTCCATAAAAGTGTTACCAAAATTACCAAAACAATAAACCTTACAAATCTTAAGCAATAATCAACAATAATATGTCAGAGAGTGATATATTTGTGATCTCAATAAACTGATAGATTGTCATCTCAATAAATGACATTAGATATAGTTTGGGAAAACCCTTGCATTTCACAACACCAGCTCTGTCAGTACATGAATGTGAATATTAAACATACCTGCTCCACAACAGTAACTGTACCGGGAGCCATGGCAACCACCGAAGCCACGGTGCCATCATGATTCTCTGAGCCCAGTTCAATGATCTGCTGGAGGATGTTGACAGACGCCGGGTCTAGTCTGTCTCCCGCTGCCGTAGACACAACACCTGAACACAAAAGTTGACTTTAGAAATGAACTTTAAAGAAATTAAACCATTGTTCCAGAAATGAAGCAACTGTTTCTGACCATTTTGTGTATTAAAGCGCAGGTCCTGCAGAGCGGATACAGCAGTCTCAGTTCCTTGAGGATCCTCGGTCTCGGCTATATGAAGATACTGCATGGCCGGCTCCTCTACTGACTCCACCACCTGAACGAACACACCGATAACATCAGAATCAAGTCCAGAGGCATTTCATTCGAATGCTAGGAATATGTCATGAATTAAGGCAATTTAACAACCATTCACCAGTTTATCAGTAAGAAACTGAATTATGAATGTCAGAATCAAAGAATTTAAGTGGCTCGGCTCCAATTTTTTGCTAAACTTTTAAAAATATTATTAATAATTATTTTGTCATCATTTACTCCCACATGTAGTTCCACACCCATAATCTTTGAAAAACACAAATTCATATATATTTAATGCAACCTGAGAGATATCTGTCTCTCCACTGATTTAATCCAAGTCTTCTGAAGAGATATGATTTATATGTGTTTTATACGATGAACAGATTTCATTTAGGCTTTTATTCACATATAAAGACATACATAGAGCACATCACATAAGGCAAACACGGAAGATTGTGTGTGTGCGTTACGTGCTAGGACAATTCTCATTGGTTCTTGTGCATCACACACACGTTAGAGCTTCATGTTTACCATATGTGGTGTGCTCTATATATGTATGTACCCTAACCCTAACCCTAAACCTGTTCATCATATAAAGTGATCGGATCTATACACAAGACTTGGATTAAATCGCTCGATTCATATGGATTCAAATTACGACACCTTTATAATCTTTTTGTATCTTCTAAGTTTTGGTTACCTAGACTTTCAATGGAGGGACAGAAACCTCTCAGGTTTCATAAAAATAACGTAAAGGGATAGGTCACCCAAAAATGAAAATTCTGACCCTCAAGAAGATATTTTGAAGAATGTTCCTCCATTTGTGTTTCATAAGTCAATGAAGCCTATTACCTATTTGATTACCAACATTCTTCAAAATCTCTTCTTTTGACTTACAACTTGAAGGTGAGTAAATGATGACAGAATTTTCATTTTTGGGTGAACCATCCCTTTAATTTGAGTTAATATGGGTTTGGTATGACATGAGGTTGAGTAAATGATGACAGTATTCATTTTTTTGGGGTGAACTAAACCTTTAATTTGAATATTTTATTTTACTACAGAACTGTGGGACTTCTATTGTTGTTTATGCATTTTATTAATAAATATGACTTCACTTCACTAAATTTAACATGTCATGTAATTGTAATGGAGACTCACCTCCCACTGATTCAGACCCAGACTGTCAGCTTCCACCACTTTAAGGCCATGTTTGCTCTTCAGGTGTCTGTTCATTTCCCATTTAGTGCCATAAACGTAATTGCACACAGGACATTTGACTCCACCTGATAACATACACACACACTTTTTAATTACTGAAGCAGTTTGAGGCAATATTGTATGTCTAATAATAAATAGTTACGGTAGTTTCTAATGAGGAAGGACTTGCCTTGCTCTGTGACAGTTTCAGAAGTGGACGCCCCCGTTCCAGCATTGATGTACTGTGCGTTGGGATGTTTCTTGTTATAGTGTCTTTTCAGTGAGCCTGAAATGTTGCACGAGTAGTGGCAGTGTGCACAACGGAAAGGCTGTGAAAGGCAAAACATTGTGCTTTGGTGATGGCTTTAGGACACATGACAACATAGAACAGAAATAGAAAGAAGCCTTTTGTGGTGTTACTTTGAAAGAGGCATGTTGCTCCATGTGACGAAGGAGATGCGGTCTCAGTGCAGCAGTGAAGTCACACTCAGTGCATCTGAACTGTTTTCCTACAAAATATTAAAAAATGATCATGCATTATTACAGAAATAATTAAAACAGCTGACGTTTAATGTGTTTCCCGCTCTCATTGTGCACGATTCATTGATGCATGAAAATGTTTACTTAGTATTAAATGAATAGTATATATTTTTTCTACTGAATATAAAGAGATGTGAGAAACATTTTCTAAAAAACATTTTTATAATATATAATTTCCACAATGCGACAGAAAGGAAAAGAAAACTAACTATACTGTATAGATAAAACACAAATAAACTATTCGTGAACATATCTTTTTATTCAGCAAGGATGCATTAAATTGAACAAAAGTGAAAGACATTTATAATGTAACAAAATATTTCCATTTGAAATGCTATTTTTTTTAACGTTCTATTCATCAAAAAATATTAAGCTGCATAACAATATAAAATGTTTCTTATATTTCTTATATATGAACTAATTATTATATTAGAATGATTTCTGGAGGATCATGTGAAACTGAAGACAGACTGGCTGCTGAAAAATTCAGCTTTGCCATCACAGGAATAAATTACATTTAAAATATATTAAAAATATATTAAATTGTAATAATATTTCACATTATTACTGTTTTACTGTATTTTTGGTCAAATGGACGCAGCCTTGGTAAGCATAAAATATTTCTTGTAAAAACATCTTACTGACCCCAAACTTTTAAACAATAGTGTATATTTTACTTTTTTTTTTGTCACTGTCACATTACATTTTGTAAATTTTTCATGGCCCCTCTAGCATCCCCTTGCAGTCCCCAGACCCTAGTTTAATAACCCAGTCCAAGTTCACTCGTCAGATTATGGAGGTTTTGTTGACTTTAACTAGATACACAGGTCAAAATAACATTGCATGCAGTATTAAACACAAAGTAAGAGTCTCACCGTCTGCTGTGTGCATGAGCTTATGACTTTTCAGAGTGCATTTAGACTTGAACTTTTTGCCACAGAGGTCACAAAGATGCGTTTTCTCAGTACTGTGTCTGTTCATGTGAGCTTTGAGGTTGCTTTTACTTCTTGAGGCATAATCACATTGTGAACATTTGTACGGTTTCAATCCTAGAGACACAATTAAAACACAATCAGTACATAAAAGCAGTTCATTTAAGCACAGATGTTAAACAATACATTATGAAAATAAACCCCACCTTCATGAGCCCATATGTGCTGCTGAAGATCTGCCCCATTTCTTGTGAAGAAACAGTCACAGTATGGGCATTTGGAAGCTCGTTTCCCAATCACTCCTTTCACATGTACACGTATTCCCAACGCTTCCGAGATGAAGTTCAACGACACATCTATATAGTTACAGCACATCTGTTAATGTAATTCAGAGCTCTTGTCATTTCAGAGGGTTTGATTTGTGCTTACCTGGATGGTTGCTTTTGATATGAGCTCTAACTTTGTCCTCAGGAACAGACTCTTGACATACTGGACATATAAAACTTCTTTTGACCTAAAGATGAGATATAAGATTTGATAAAGAAGCCATTTCGCCAATATTACAAGAATAAACAGATTACCAGCACTCACTATGTCCGAATGGGTTTTGAGATGAGCCTGAAGCTTGTATTTGTCAGGTGTACAATATTGGCATCCTTCGGAGGGGCACTTCAGCAAGATGTCAGAATGTCTCTGGATGACATGTCGCTTCAGGCAGTTTTTAGTGATGGAGGAATAACTGCACTGAGAACAGTAATGGAGGTGCTCTCTTGTGTGCGTTCGCACATGTGTATTGTAGTGCACTTGATACCAGAAAAGCTTCCCTGTTGAGGAAACATTACAGAGAGTTATAGAACGTCTAGGGTTAGAGATGTTATTAAAAAAAATTCGAAAAAGATTCGATGTTCATACCGCAGTATTCACATTCAAGGTCTCCATACACTTTCCGTATCCGTTCAAACACTTCCATGTTAAGCTGTCGTTTTTGCATCTGCTCTATTATCTGCTTGAAAGCAGATATTTCTTCTTGCTCTGAACTGAGCAAGTCCTCATCAGTGTTAGTTTGTGGAACAATCGCCTCTTCCTCGGTTCGAGGAAACGCATCCTTTGATGTTAGCTCCTCGGAGTGCATTTGTGCGTTTTCAGGTGTCAAAGGTGCGTTTTCTTGAGCAAGATTCTGCTCTTCGGTCACACTGCGCTCCATTTTAAGTGGATCATCTTGAAGTCTTTGTGTATTTATAACATCTTCACAGGCCATTTCTTGTGTTTGTTCTACAGCAGATGTGTCTGTCTCATTTATACTATTTGCAATGGGATTTCCGTCTTCTGAGCTTTGTACGAGTAGATCTGACTCGACCACTATGTTATCAGAGCATTGAGTTTGAAGCTCCTCTTGAGCCATGCAACTAATTTCTGTGGTTAACAGCTCCTGGGCGTTGAGCTGCGACAGCTCTTCTGTGATCTTTAGCTCATCCTGATTCAACATGTCCTTCTGAATGTCATCACCTGGTTTGAGCAAGCAAAAGCTTGAGTTGATGGAGTCTGCAAAAGCTGAGGGCTCGTCCGATTCCGGGTGGAACTCTCGGAGATGTGACCTCAGTCGCACAGAGCTGACAAATTTTTCCTGGCAAATGGCACACACGTATATGAAGGGATGCTTTCGGATGTGAGCTTGCAAGGCTTGGAACTTGGTCGAGCCGTGATCACATAACTCGCAGCCGAAGGGTCTCTTGGTGCCATGGACCATCATGTGACGGTCGCGCTCAAGCTCGTTTTTGAACTTGCGGTCGCATATTTGACAGTTGTACAGAAGCTGTCTCTTGCCCTCCCTGGTCTGGAGGCTGTACTCTTCGTAAGAGTCCTGCACTTTCTTGTCGTTCATGTCGTGAGTCTCGCGGATGTGTTTAAGAAGGTTCTTCACATCCGAGTATTTCTTCTTGCAGAAGCGGCAGTGCTGCTTGATCTTCTTGTGCACTCGCTCCACGTGTACTTTGAGGTGGCCTTTACTGAGGCAATTAAACGAGCACAGCTCACAGTTGAATTTCTCCCCGGTGTGTTTCCGCATATGAACACTAAGATTGGCCTTTATGGCGCTGGCGTAGTCACACTGCGTGCACTTGAATGGTTTCTCATTGGTGTGGATTCTTAAGTGGGCCTGCAGTGAATGTTTGAACTTGAAGACTTTATTGCAGTATTCACAGGTGAAGATTTTAAGCTGCGTCTGTCCTAACCTGTGTCGACAGATATGATTTGTTAATAATAATGTACCAAATAATTCCACAAGATCAATACAACTGCAACAACTTTTCTACAAGAAGTTGATTATTTTTCCCTGACTTTTCCATAACTTCTTCAGTTGGTTATGATAACTGGTTAGGGATTTTAAAAATTTTATAGAGGTAGATCAAATAAATAAATACTCATTTCAAGCTATTACATAAATAGAAAAATCTGGATTTACTATAGAAATTTCCATGACTTCCCTAGGCCTGGAAATCATCATTTTAAAATTCCCTGATATTTCCAAGTTTTCAAATGATGTCACATGATGGTGAAACTGTTTGGTTAACGCAATAACAGTATAATTGCTATATTAGTATTCTGTCCTTTGGTGCTTAAACAATTTTGCTAGATTAGTGAATCTAAAGTTAACATCTTAAATTTGAAAAAATAAACCTGTTTGATTTGAGGGGCACTTCGTAAGCAGCTTGCTGAATAGCATATTCCTGGTATCCCTTTTTCATTGCTGCCTCCTGGGAACCTGCAGCTTCATCAGTCTGGGTGGACGGTTCAGCTGGAGCTGCTTCAATAGGAACTATCTTAGAGGCGCCTGCAATAAACCCAAACTTACAATTAGTTTAAATCTTTCCCTCAACTATTAGACCACTTGACATCACATGCATATCTCACCAGGCATGGCCTCGTGACTAGTAAGGACCACACTAATAATAGAGTTTTTGTTGCCGCTTTGCGCTTCAGAGTCCTTTGCACTGGACACCTTATCTGCCCGCATCGCTCGAGCTTTCTTTGGTGTCCTCTCTTTGTCATCCTCTCCATCACTGATTCTGTTTGCATCGATATTATGACCTAGTCAATAAAGTTGACAGGTGAAACTTGTGGCATTTCGGAGTATTCCAATACAAAGAATTGTAAGATTTTTAACATAAATTTGTACCATTATACTCTTCTTCATCAGCAGCCTCTTTCAGTCCTACAAAACAAATGTGTTTGGAAATTTGTCGCCTGTTGCTGAACATGCGATTGCATTTCTTGCACTCCAGATCACTTCCATCCTCACTCTGCTCTTCAGCTACTGCCACTGGTGGAACATCAGTGGGCTCTTTCTCCTGCTGACTGGATGTTTTTTCCAGGACATTTTCTGGTTGGGCTTTCTTAGTGGAGCCTTTTGGTCTACCACGCTTTCTTTTCACAACAACATCTGCAAGATTAAAAAAAAGACATTCTTATTTTCCAATGTCTTTTCACATTACACAGTCGTAAACAAATTTCCCCGGTTTCACAGACAAGGCTAAAGCTAGTCCCAGACTAAAGTGCATGTTTGAGCTGTTTTAACTGAAAGCAACTTACACTGACATATCTTTGTCAGTGCCATTGTTTTGTTTCAAGATGCACACCAGTAATGTTTTTTTTTCTACGGCACCGTTTATAAAAGCTACTTAAATGTCATAATTGAACTAAGTTCTAATCCTGGCTTAATCTAAGCCCTGTCTGTGAAACCAGGCCATTATGAAATAACTTTAAGCTTAAATCAGCCTAAATTGCAATTTCAAGCTTGAACCAATTTATAGTCTGACCTAATTTTCAGTGTTTGGTTCTAATAATGCCCAGCGCAGGTTCCCGGCACCTGTGATTTTTGTGTTCAAAGCTGCTTACCTGAACTCTGTGGCTCCTGAGTTGTTAATGGCTTGAGTGCTATAATGAAAGTATCAGGATCACCTCCTTCATTGGAGTGAGTCTCAATAACATGAGACAGAAGCAATGGTTTACTGGGAGAGAACAAGTTGCATATTTTGCACATGAAGACAGATGAACCATCTGTGAATACAAACACAGCTGGTTGAATTTTTCAGTCTGTTTATCCAAGAATCTTGGATGCATGAAATTATCATTTTAGATATATTTTTTTGTAGCTTTTGTTGTTGTTGTTGTTAAAACAGTATAAGAAAAGTCTCTCGCACAAAGAAAAGTTGGTTAGCTTTTAATTTCCACAGCACTAAGATGTATCATGTATCATTGCAAAAGTACTTAGCAGTTTATGGAAATTACAGAAGGCTTTAATAATTAATATGCAATATCTAATAATTGTTTTTCCACCCTAGTTCTCAAATATGAATAATTTTGCTTTGAAATGATGGGAGTTTTAAACAACCTTCCTCACAGAAATTATTGGGGTAATAATACACTAACACAGGGAGGGAGACCATTCAAAATTAGAGTGCTTAAAAAAACGTTGATTTTGATACTCTTTCAAATCAGGAATTTATTAATTATCACTGATATTTATAATTGTTTATTCGTATTTGCCGTTTAGTATCAGTTCATTACAGTGTTGTTCAAATATCTGCAATAGTTATCTTTAACAAGATGCAATAAATGTCATGTAACAATACATCTGATGTAACGTTACCCGTTACTAAACTGTATATCAAGACTTATTTTCAATAGCAAATAAGTGTTGTGTAGAGTTGAAATTTTCCAAAAGGGAACCAATAACATTCCCTGGCATCTGATTTGTGTAAACACGAGACCAGTTTCGTGTTTTTCTTAGACACTGGCAAGTTACCAGTTTTCATTTAAAAAAAAGATGATGTTTAAGTGCAGTGAGATGAAAATGGTGTTACTTCAACAACGAACGGTAAAACAGCAGACTTAGAACTTAATTTCCGTATAAAGCATCCTTTGGCAAAAGTTTTTGCTGGTTTAAGTCACTAGTTTTACCTAATTTATTTGTTTCCTTATCGAATCATCGGAAGGAGCCGTTTCCTCGGAACGCAGTTAGCCTAATAATGATATTTTTGCTTACCTGCTTGAACTGGGTCCATTCTTTTTAAATCAGTAAAAGGTAAAAATGACGCGAAAATGATTTTGACCTTGGATTTTATTTCTAGAGTGCAATTTAAATGTATTCATTATACTTAAATTACTTCTGCAGAGCTTTCTGTCGAATCTGCGATAACAAATATGGCGGATGGATCTTCGCCTCAAGCACAAAAAAAAAGTATCCATGAAGAAGCGCGCGCCACCTGCTGCCTGGAGTTCATTTGATCACTACTGTGTGTTCTTCTTATAATCAGTAATTCAGACATTTTTGAATATAAGAGTTAACCCTTGATAACTCAATGGATAAACAATGACAATGAGGTGCCAACACTGTAAAGACCACTGAATACGATTGTGTAAAGCAACCACAGATCAGTGATAAATATTAGATCACTAATAATTAATATTAATGAACAGCAACAGCTATAACAATAAACATGAAAGAGGATTGAATGTGTTTATTTGGATAAAACTATATTCATAATAAAGTACAACAGAGGGATCAAAGATACATATTTTTACTTTTATCACAGCCTCAGCCTTCTTTCTCTCCTTTCAGCATTCATGTTTCACAATTAGGTAAAGTATATTCCAACACGATCAGAGTTGCTCCAGTCAGTCACAGCAAACACCCTCCTCCCAGCCTCGTTTACAGAATACAGCTGAGTGTAGGATGTTTACAACGACTATACTGGAATATTACAACACAAAACATCAATAGATCTAGATGGCACATCATTATAATAAATCTACATGGTATGTTACTTTTTTTATTGTTGTTAAGTTATAATTAGTTGTAACATTTAGGACGCAGTATTGTTTGATTACACACACACACACACACACACACACACACACACACACACACACACACACACACAACACACACACACACACACACACACACACACACACACACCACTGATTCCAGAACAAGACGAAAGAACTGGACGATGGCAGCAAACATCCAACTGAAAGCTTGTTTTACGGATAAGCACAGCTTCCAGTCGGGGATGTTTACAGGCACGAACAACCAGTTAAAAGCGTATAAAATAAAAATAACGTCATGCAAATAAATATAATTCATTCGAATGCAAATAACACCAATCTACGAAATCCATGGAAATGTATTCTGCAATAAAACAAAATGTACGTGGTGATTTGGCTGCCCTCTAGAGTCCTCATGAGAAATAATAATACAGCAAAAGCCGAGTTGAAAGTTAAAGGTCCTCTCTCCTTCACGTCAATGACAAAGGGACCGCGATGAGGATGAAGACCTTGCAGATCTGAACAGTGTCACGGTCTAATCACAGACATTTGATGAAAACAAAATCACAAACATGTTCGAGTCGAATAGGTCATTTTTCCACCTTTAAAATAAGTTATTATCGAAAAACAAAAACAAATGGAAGTACAGTCTCTACATATAAGCATCACCATAAATAACAGCCACATACAAGCCGAGTACAACATTTAAAACACTCGTATTTGTAGACTGACATTGGTTCAACCTTGTCTGTCTCTTTGGGAATAATAAAATTGGTGATTTTTAAGCCAGTCTCGGCAACAATATACCGTACAAAAAGAGTTAGAATAATAAGAAGAACTTGCACCAAGTAAGCCTGTGTTGCTACCAAGTTGAGTGAAGAGGAAGCAAGCAGACAAGTCGTAGCTGCACTGCATTTTACCCTCGCAAAAGCGATCTAAAGAGCCAGCAAGGCGTTTTGCTTGTGTCTAATACAGCACTGAGAGTTAGCAAAAGTCATTCTGCTTCGAAACGGAACAACACAGCATGGCTAACGGTAGCTATGCTCTACAGCTTTGCTCCAATTTACAGACAAAACTAGCATGGACTGTCCTTCCCGCCGCAGCAGTACCTCGTAACATATGGGTATCCTGTTCAATTTAGACAAAGCACCGCCGTTCAAGCGATAACGCGATTAAACCACAGTTTATTACTGTGATTTCGTCCGGCTTTTGCTGCAAAAAACCTTTAGTCTCCGCCATTCCGAGCCTGTTTCCTTCCGTCTCTGGCTTGTCTTTAGTTTGACCTTTAGTTACCCGACACTAATATTGACGTAATTGTCATGGTAACAGGATCCCGCCTTCTACGTGCGGCCGTGTGCGTCCATGGAAGTTGCTGATGATGGAGGGAAAAAAACCCATGGATGACAAGGAATCTGATGACATTGTGATTAAAGATTAATGGTTTAATGCCACGAAAACATTGTGGAATAATAAGACATTGATGTACAAACTTTTTATCACCCATAGTTTGGACAAAAACTGCTCAAATAAAGATTAAAACAACTTTTATTGTAAGTTCACACTTTACAGTTTATGGTCTAGCACACATACAACGTTAAAGGTCAAATAAAGTCACATTCATAAGCTTTGCTACAATACATTTTTACATAATGGTCAATACATTCTCCATACAACTCAGTATGACCCTGTACTTTCACATATGTAAAATAAGCTGACGTTATTGTTTTGATACAGTGTGATCACAGGCTCACTCCTACAGTATATAGTCACTGCAAGAGATATACATAAGCTCAAGCCCATTTATTTCTTCACCTGTGTGTGTGTTCTGAAATTAACTATTAGCACTGGAACAGGAGATATTGCAAATGAACACCAATGCTATAAATAGAGTTTTGCAGGCAAAAGAAAAAGACCTGCGATCACAGCAGCGTGGAGGTGTGATTCACTCACTTTTATCAAGCATCTGTTTCAGCATATTTTTACTTGTTTTTCACTGAATGAAATTGTGTCTGTCTCATGCAGGCAGCTCCAAAGCACCTTCTTCCTCTCCATCCCCTCGGTTGGCACGAATCTCCATGAGCGTACGGGCAAATTTGCTCCAGTCGTCTGTATGTGACAAGGCCAACTGCTAAAATAGAGATACGACCAACTTCTGCATTACATATTCACGGTAGAAAAGAACAGACTGTTTGATCTGTCTGTGTATTTGGCTATGTGTGCAAATATTTATGATTCATCCAAATTTTAGAGAAATACTCATGATGTAGGTGTTATTACCTCTCCCACATCATAGATCCAAACACGGCCCTCTGAATCACCCACTGCCACCTCTCTGCCCCCCGTTGCCCATCTGACCCGGTTCAGGGCACATCCTCCCTCCACAGTCACACTTGCCGACGGCACCTGGTACACATAGAAAATTTGTTTTGGAATGTAAACATAACAACATTGTGTGGAAACACGATTCATCTAATTTAATTCAAAGCAGACAATTATGAAGTAAAGGCAATTTGCAAGCAAATATGATGAGGTAGAATGCCCCCATTCCAGCTGAACAGTTTTGAGGTTAAATTTGAATACAGTAGTCAACATTTAAAGTGGATCAAAAAAGTTAATCAAAGTTGTCTTAAGACAAGAACGGGTATCCACAAAATTCATGTATAGCTTTGCCCAAAGGTTTTGATCCCCTTCAAATGTTGACTACTGTATAGTGATCTGTGAATAATTGGGTGATTTTAGGCGCAAGTAGACAGCGTAAGAGCGTAAGGCCGTTTGGCCGGCAGCTAGAATTTTACTTTGTAACGTGTTAAATTTGAATATTAAACGCATCGCTTCTCTTCAGAAAGCCTTTATTAACCCCCTGGAGTCGTGTGAATTACTTTTATTATGGATGGATGCACTTTTATGGACTTCAAATTAGAAATAGCCATTAACTGCCATTATAAAGCTTGGAAGAGCCAGGACATTTTTTAATATAACTCCGATTGTATTCGTCTGAAAGAAGAATGTCATATACACCTAGGATGACTTATTTTCTTATTTTCCTTTTTGGGTGAACTATCCCTTTAAATTAGAAAATAGTTATTTTAAATTGTAAATAATATTACATTTTTTTTATCAAATACATGCAGCCAAAAATACTCAAAAACATTTAAAAAAATCTTACCTCAAACTTATGAGCAAACACAGAATATATAATTTAGTATTTTACATTATTGATACAAAAAATCTGATGACATCTGGGATAAGTTTACCCCAGGTTTATCTTGGGGTTTTAGGAAGTCCTCTTACACTAATATGAATTAATGTATGTAATGAATGTTCTTAATATAACAGAAGACAGAATGACTGAGTAAATAATGTAATGACCTCTGTGTAGTTGTTGAGATTCCAGAGGTCCAGACGACCATTGCCATCAACTGTAGCAAAGAGCGCTGGATGAACTGGAGACCACATGACATCATACACATAGTCTGCATTGTCTTCAAAAGAATAGAGGGGCTTGTTATGCTGTCAGAGAGATGAAATAGTTATATTTATAGAATGCTAAATAATCGGAATAGCTACATATAGAGCAGCACAAGTCCAAAACAACTCTTACTTTGGTTGACCACAGTTTGACAGTCCAGTCAAATGAGGAAGTGGTAAAGAGATGGGAGAAGTCAACTGGACCCACAGCGTTATGGCAGCTGATTCCAGTCACAGGCCCCTGATGCCCATCGAACATTTCACCAATACCAGCCTTACTGCTTGGGACAAGTTAAACAACTATAAGGTAATAGTTGTTTTTCATAAAGTGTTTTTAATATTCACAGACATTATTTAAAAAACGGTTGACCCATATATGAGAAGCCTGCTATTAAATCAGAAGGTAAAGCAAGACAACACTTAGATTAGGCCACCCAAGCGTAAAAAGTGTATATGTGTATAATATGTTCTGTAACACAAACCACCAACCTTCCATGGCGGGATGCTGTGTAAACGGTGCCCTCCTCACTTCCTACCACATAGTTATTCACGTCGCTTGCAGGAAAGGCCATGCAAGTGACTGCCACAGGCTTTGACTTGTTGTAGATCAGCTCCATACTTTCCTGTGAGCAACAATAGACATGTACTTGTTCTAAATCCATCTAAAATGGCAATCATTTTCCATTTGTCTAAATGTGTTATATCTGGACACCTGAGGCTGTGAGAGCATGTCCAGACTCCAGGAGCACATCTTGCCGTCTGTGGATACAGTGATCAGGTTGTTGGCATTTTGTGTTCCGACCACATTCACACAGTATACAGGATGCTGCAATAAATTGGTAAGATAACATGGAATGAGTGCTAAAATCCATAATATATGAAACAGGTTTGACATCTATATTATTTTAAGGAGAGGGAATGATTAGAATATTTTTCTAAAACAAATAAGGGATTGTTTTGCCAAATAATTATTATTTTTTTAATTCTTATCAGATGCGTTTTGCAATTTACAATAACAGAAGGTTTCTCAGGAATATCTTGGGGTTGAGTTTCTGGGTCACCTCATTGACCTGGCAAACTTGGTGTTTTCAGCTCACATTATTAACCATTAAACTACCATCAGACTGAATTAGGTTACCTACTTTTCAGCACACAGAAGGCATTTCATATACTAGTATTATATTATAGTATTAAACTATATGACATTATAATATAATATAATATTTAAATACACTACTTTAATAATATATATTTATATTTAAATAATGCTGTTTTTTTATTTTGAAAATGTATCACGGTTTTCCACAAAATATATACAGCTGTTTACATTGATAATACTAAGAAATGTTTCTTGAGTACCGAATCAGCGTATTAGAATGATTTCTGAAGGATCATGTGACACTGAAGACTGGAGTAATTGATAATAAATAAAATAAAAAATAAAATATAAAATATTAAAATAGAAAATAGTTATTTAAAATTGTAATGATATTTCACATCATTACAGTTTTTACTGTATATTTGATCAAATAAATGCAGACCACAGGATCATGAATGGTAGTGTGTATATATATATTTATATTTTTACACATATCTGTAATTGATGCACTTACAGTGTGTGCGGTTGCAGACAGGGGCGTCCTTTGCACTGGGGTCCTCCTGTGACTTCGATTGTCCCACAGTGCTATTTGTCCTGAATAAGTGCCTCCAATCACTAGGTTAGGATGAAACTGAGCAAAGCCGACTGACATCACTGAGGACTACAGGGGGAAGCCATAAAATGCTTTAGTAATTACTTGTGCTGATTTGAAACTTCCTTTGCTACATTTATGTTTTGCCATAGAGGACGTCAGCTCGCCCTCCATCAAGGTCGACTGGCACAAAAGGAGCATACAGGGAATAAACTGAACAATGAGAGTTAATTTATCAGTGACATCAGAGCAAACACAGAATGATGTGCATTAATGACACAGACAACATCTGAAAGCTGAGCTCTATTGTTTGTGTATATTAGAAATTCAATTTCAATTCAGGCCTTTTCATTAAACATTGATTGCTCACACGCATGCTCAATTTATAATAAAAAAATGTTATTAAAGTATATTGAAATGCAGCCAAAAGGAACAACTTTCAGATATTAAAGGTTTTTAATTGGGAGGAACGGGAATTCAAACCTGACAGTGGAATATGTACTCCGGGGTCATCTTCTTAAACTTCATATTCCAGACCAGCACAACTCCATCCGGCTCATGAGGCGCATCCTCATTAGTGTTGTATGAGGCCACTAGCAATTCAGGATACTGCAAAAAGTATACTGGGAGCGTTATTTGTGACTAACACATTTGCATTAGGCATTGCTTATATTAATGCAATTTTAGAGTTAACTAATTATTCTTAATGATAAAGTACCTGAGGTGACCAATCCAGGGAAGTGACGACTCGATGTTTAGACCAATGCTCATCATAGAAATGTCGATTGAAAGACAAGTTTGATCCGGCTTGCATGTCCCTGATAACAAAACAAACCTTTGCATTCTGGTACAATCATCCAAAGCAATTTACAGTAAGTTTCCCAGGAGTCACTTGAAGTTGAGGGCAACTCTTCAGTTTCTAGGTCGCCTCATTAAACCTGATTTCAAACCATTAAACCACCATCATCCTACATTAGGTTAAATAGACCTTTCTGGTACCATCTAATGAATGACTTTTCTGTAATCATGTGGGAATCTGTGTATGTTTGACTGTTATATAAGCCTCCGCTCTGACCCTTCTTTGTCCTCCATATCTCGCCCACTGTAGTCAAAGAAAATGTCCGTATCCTCGGCCAGCACTCGCTCCACTACACGGATGCTTCGGTCGAAGAAAAACAGGAAATCCTCTGAATGAACAATCTGCTCTTTCTCCTCGTTGGTGAGTTCTCTAGGATGAACTAAGACAGATATTCATACAGGTCTGAATAATGTTACACTTCTTATAAATGTATTACTTTCTTTTTTTAAACTGTGATTGTTCTTGCCTTCTTCATCTTCCTGAAGCTTCTCCTCCTCTAGCTGCTGTGGCACCGCTCAGATTTGGGCACTGACAGTTCCTCATCCTCCTCCTCTGTGGAAAATTTACATTTTTGGAAACACTGTGATAAGATGAGTGTAATGGCATTTTGTTTGTGGGCAAAGCCATTATGTTCAGTTTAATTTGTATGGATATCCATCCTTATTATAATAAAGTAGGAATAAAAACAGCTCTTTACCCTCAGGCTGATCAGATGCGACAGGGGTCTGTGTCTCTTTAGAGTATGACACCAGTTCTTTTGGTATGAAATCAATCTGAACAATTTTTGATGCTCCAAGCCTTTGCATCTTGCACCTGAAATCAAGCCAAAACGGAACATTTTAATGTGTGTTTTGGTTTGTTTGCTTCGGACTACTTGAAAGCATCCTACTAAAGTCTAAAGACCCGTTCACACCAAGGACGATAACTATAAAGATAAAGAATGATATAGTTCTAAAAATCGTATTAAAAGAACAATATTAAAGAATAGCAGAGCTATAAGAAATACAGAGATACAATATCGTTGGAATTTTCACGATTTTATCCAGCTGATGAACCATAAAAACATTGACAGCCAATCAGAATTCATCCTGCTGTGACAAGCTCGAGCATTTAAAGTGACAGACAAGCACGCGCCTCGAACAAACAGTACGATATCGTCCGCTGGTGTGGACGCTAATGTAGTTATCTTTATAGTTATCATTGTTGGTGTGAATGGGCATTTAAGGTACGGTCACAGTAATGTAAATTTGTGTGCAAAAAAAGTTCCACTGTCAATAGTGTAGCTATGTATGAAGCACTCCTAATTTCCAAGCAGCCATTCTGTTGGTCAGCGCAGCAAATTCGCATGACCAACTTGAACACGAACGAAATCTGTGATGAACTTTTTCGGCGAAAATGTTAATGTGAAACTCCCAATTTTGCAGTTTCCTATTGGAATGTCTCCCACTAAATTTCGCTGCGCAATGGTAAATGTGACGGCATCTTTAGGATTTATTCTACATTTCTCTGTTAGACTGAATGTTTCCTATATTAAATCTGAGGTGGCAGTCTCACCCATGAACAGAATCTGCAAGAAGCTGAAGAGCTAAGGGGTCGGTGTCCCATTGCAACGTCCTAGAGAGATCAGAAGAATACATCATACAATAGTTAGGAGGGATAAGACCAGGAGCATGCACGATTAGGTCCTGCGGCTTGACCAGCAGTGCAAAACCCTCTTCATGCACGATTACATGAAATAACATACTGTCTTTTGAACTGAAATCACATATAGACTTTGGCACCATACTCTTGAACAGCTACAACAGAACCACATCCACTGATGGGTGATGAATCAACAAATGCTAGGGCCTAACAATGACAACATCAACACTTCTCCTTCCTTACCGATATCTGATGTCCCCATCAAAGATGTAGGGAAAAGGAAAAACATCAGACTTAGTCTTAAGGGAAATGCAAAACAAAATAATAAAATAAAAAAAATAAGTAGTCAAAACATCAATAGCCAAAATATTTTGACATAAGAAATAATGCAAAACTTCCCTGAAATAAATCAAATCAAATGTCCTTCAAATAAATGATCATTTTCTTTTCAAATATTTAATTTCTCCTAATCAACCATAATATAGTAAATCTGTATGATGTCTTGATAAGAATGTATTAGCAAAATATAGATATATAAATTAAACTGCAATCAGCCTCACATCCTTTAAACCAGGAATTTTCAAAGCTTTAGATGCCAAGGACCCCCAAATTTGATGATCACATTAAAATATGAAATCAGTTAAATATACGATATTTATATTAAAAAAGCCACTTATAATGTATGAGAAAAAAAAACATGATATGCAACTAGCTTTTAGGTTACTATACTGAAAAATATCTGACTAATTTTATTGGTGTATTTGTTCTACCCATTATTAGAATATTGTTAAATGTATAAACCTAAAGAGAAATTCACAATGAATATATATTTTTTATATTTTTCCAGTAAGCTTTGATCATTCTAAAAATAAATTCAAATACTTTTCCCTCCTGCAGAACCAGTTTGAAAACCCCTGCATTAAAACACTACTTACATATACATTCACATATAAGGAAATATATAAAAGTATTTGGTTTTAGAAGTAAATGGTTTTAAGGTTGAGATTCAGTCTGGTGTGCAAACAATCACTCGTGGAGATTTCATACCTTCCCACTGTCCCTCCATCTATGGACTCTTGACTTCCAATTTCACTGGCCGGGCTCACTGATTGCGAAGAGGGAGACATAGGGGTTGGGACTAAATAATGAAAATAACAGGTATCCCATGTTAAAAGCTGCAGTGGCTGCACTGATGGCCAGCAGTGGCAGACACAGGCAAATCAAAATGAACAGAATGGATTGAAATGGTCAAATCAAAGAGAAAAAAAAATCCAAAAGGAAAAACAACAGGAGAGATTGTCAAGCGAATTTCACTTCTCTCTAAAACGTTAGAATTGTGATATTATTAAATCACCTCATCTTCAGATTTATAATGATTACAATCTTACATGGAATATCACTTTATAAATCTATTTATAGTGTGCCACAGTGAAGTCTAGTTCAAATATAACCACAGTGTAAAAGACAGGAGTTCAATAAACTGATTATTAACTACTGATGAAACTTCTTTATATTCATCTAATGAAAGGAATTGTTTTGGAGATGAATTCATGACCTAACTTATCGATAAATACTAAAAATCTGATTTACATCTAGCAAAAATTCTAATGAGGACACAAGCCATTCCTGCAGAGAAGATTTAAAAAAATTTTTTTAGACATGCCCTTTATCAATAAAACAGCTAAAATCATTCCAAAATGAACCATACCCTTGAGAGAAAGAAGTGTGCTTTATTGTATTGAATGTACACTTGTAGTGTACTTTAAATAAAAGTATAATTTAAAAAAAACTGTACTTGCAGATAAATATTAATGAAATAAAAGGTCACTTAGGTGTACTGTACTTAAAGTACATTTTCATGATCCTTTAACACACTTAAGTACACTTAAAGTGCACTTATGCTTTGAAGTACACTTATTTTGATGTGTTGACTAACATACTAAAGCATAAGTACTTTATTATAAATTTAACTGTAGTGTGCTATTTGATATTTTGTTTAAAGTTTAATTTATGTACTAAATTGCAACTTACAAACAGGTTACATTACAAATCATTACAAACATGGCTAGAAACGGGGAGACTCAAGGGGAGAATAGAGTTCCAATTCAAAATGTAGTTCAAAAAGATTTCCATCTTTTATCCACACAATAGCCTCCAAACGCTATGCAAATTTCATACATAAATATAGTGGGATTTTCTACATCTATGGTTTAAAAATATAAAATATGTTCCAAAATATAGTCCCCCCCACTGATTACAAATGTGTAATTACAAATATATTTAAATACTTGACATAAAAGTTTCAATATAGATTACAATGAAGTAGATTTTAGATTACTATACATGATTGGCAGTACATTTTAAACTGGTTACAAAGACAATAGAAGTAATTATGAAATGACATATAAAAGTAATAAAGTCCTATACTTAAGTGGGTAAAAAACACCCAACTCTAAAGTTCTACTAGTTGCATTTAATATAAATTATGACTATAATATATTTTTACTTGATTGCAATTCAGAGTCCAAAAACATTACATTCAGTCTGCACTTAAGTATATTCAATATTTTAATTATTTTCGTACTACTCTTTTAAAAAGTATAGTATGCTAGTATAGTGTACTTCTTTTTCACAAGGGTAGGGTGGGAAGCCCTATAGGATATAGCTCTAAAGGATGCTGAGTGAAAAAAAAAAAAAAACTCTTTTGCATTATAAAGACCCCTGATGATTCCTTTTATCATTTCATTCAAGCAGGTGCCATACACATTGACAAAGATGTGTCTCACACACATTATGTACATGCACAGACAGCTGTATGTTCTGTATCACATACCTAGAGGTGGTTCTGGTGAAATTCCAATGCTCTGCAGGAGAGCCTCTGTCTCTCTTCTCTTCCTGTCTAGATCTGAGTCTTCTGACACGTTTTCAGTCCTCTGAAGCATCTCAGTCTGCATCACAGAACAATATTTGCAGGTGATAAAATGATAAATAGTATATACAACAACAAAAAAAAGCACTTACCTCTTTCTTCTTTCTCTCCTCCTCCTTTCTTTTCTTCTCCTCTCGAATCTGGGCTAAGCGCTGCTTTTTGCGCTCAAGCTCAGCTTTTAGGTCACTTCTTTCAGCCATCGTTGTGTTGTTCAATCTATGTATGGTATGAACAGTTGTAGTTTTAATTGTAGTATTCATGCGTTCATGTTGCCATTCTTCAAAATACATCAACAATGTCACAAACTTTCCATGAAGAGGGACACATTAGAGGCTATCCAGGGAATGTGCTTTAGTTTTAAAATTTTGTGAAAGTCTGTTCTGTCTACATTATGCATTTGGCTGAATTTCAGTAGATGAAGTTATACATCCAACTTCATTTGATTGTATACAGAGAATACACCCCGAGTAAAGGCCCATTAGTCTAATGGACACAGACACAGTCTAAGCTTAATTACTGTGACTGCAACTGAATTAATACAGAATACATCGAGAAATGCAATAATCAACTATCAAATGAGCAAATAAATACAAACTGAAATATGGAATATAATGTATAAAATATCTTAGGTGAACCTCCTGTACGTAGAAATAACAAATAGCATCGTGGATGAAAAAACAACAGCATTATAATACATTGCATACTAACCTAATATTCTGCAAAGAAAAATGACGTGACTAGTTCATAAATGCACTTGACTGACAATAATGATAACAGAAGACACATAACAGCGAATTAAAGTAAAAACACAAGCCTGTTCATTGACAAACGTTTGTCGTTGCATTTAAATGAGTGAAAGCATTAATGCACTCCGCAACAAAGCCTCTTGTGGCTATATTATATTTCAATGTAATAATTCTACCGCCTTTATGTCGACCCAACCAGGGCAAAGCCTCCTGCGCTCTCTCGCGTAAATGCTGGAATAACTACACATAAATCTACACATAAAATGAAAACACAAAGCATCACCAATTTACCTCAGTCTCATCAGCACCCAAAGCCGGAAGTGCTCAATTCTGATACGTCATAAACGCCTCCCAGCAACAGCGGGCAGCGCTTGAAGATCATGGTGAGCTAGACAACGTTCAAATCGGTTCAAATGCGTCTATGGTGCCAAACATATGTCTAGTTGGGCGGCACGATAGTTTTAGAAACGGAGCCGAAGATTTTCAGTAAAGTATCGTTTATTTTTTTTATTCTAAGCAAGGATGCATTAAATTGATCAAAATACGTTTATAATGTTGCAAAAGATTTTAGTCCAAATAAATTGTTCTTTTGAACTTTGTACAAAGAACCACGAAAAAAGTATTAAAATAATATAGTTTCCACAACTTTACTGTATATTTGTCAAATAAATGCAAGCTTGTTAAGCATAAGACACTTACCCAGCCCAAATTGTGTTTTAACAAATCAATGCTTAGTAAAATATAAATCAAAAATATTAAAACATAACATTCATTAAACTATCTGGAACAGACAGGGTCCCATCTACACAATGATGTATTCATGTTTACACAGAAAATTATATAAAAGTAAATAAATACTCTTAGAAATGGTTTAATTACATTTCATTACATTTTTATTCAAATTAAGACATTTCTCATTTTTAAATACAAAAACATGAAAAAAGATCATACAAATGACATTTACCTTAAAAATATATGGGGGGAAAGAAACTAAAATATTACATTTACAAAATATTAAAAGCTAGGATTAGTGTCGATAAGCTATGCAAGGTTCTCAAGTCATCTAAGAACATTGTCTTTCAGCTCTTCATGAATGTGCGCTGGTTCCACACACACTGGTCCTGTGTTGGTGGTGACTGTGATCAGTGAGAGTGTATGGAGCTGGTTGAGGGTGAGATGAAGTCAGTCGCTCTGGCCCTGGCAACTAATTTCGTCCTCAGTTCTCTGATTTCCTGCATCAACTCCCTTTCCTTAGAGTCAAGCTCCCCTCGGCCACGATCTAAAGAAACTAAGTTGCAGCGACATGAAAGAGAAAGCTTTAATTGCTTGCCACTTTATTTCATCATGTTTGGTTATGACAGTGCAGCTCACAGTTTATACAGGGCTGCCAACTTTTGAGTTTAGCTCAAAGTGAGAATGGAAGAGGGGGGATTGCCCCCCAATCGTTGGCAGCCCTGGTTTATACTAATAATACTCACAATAGCAATCATCAGATGCATTCAAGGAAGTGTTAGTGGTCTCATTTTGGGGCTTGTACAGCAGGCCTCTGGACGAGCAGGGAGATCGGAGTCTCTTTTCCTTCTGTCGATCTACAATCACACAAAAAAAATCTCCATAACACACAGTACACCTAGAGGGATGAAAAACCAACCACTAGACAACTCAATTATCTCATGTTAACATGTGTAAAGTTGAACAGACTATCATCATTTTAATGTGCCCCATAATGCTTTTTCAGATATTAACATTTTTTTTCTATTCCGGATATTACCTATAGCTGTTTGTAAATGTAAATGTACACTCACCGGCCACTTTATTAGGTACCCCATGCTAGTAACGGGTTGGACCCCCTTTTGCCTTCAGAACTGCCTCAATTCTTCGTGGCATAGATTCAACAAGGTGCTGGAAGCATTCCTCAGGGAGTTTGGTCCGTATTGACATGATGGCATCACACAGTTGCCGCAGATTTGTTGGCTGCACATCCATGATGCGAATCTCCCGTTCCACCACATCCCAAAGATGCTCTATTGGATTGAGATCTGGTGACTGTGGAGGCCATTTGAGTACAGCGAACTCATTGTCATGTTCAAGAAACCAGTCTGAGATGATTCCAGCTTTATGACATGGCGCATTATCCTGCTGAAAGTAGCCATCAGAAGTTGGGTACATGGTGGCCATAAAGGGATGGACATGGTCAGCAACAATACTCAGGTAGGCTGTGGCGTTGCAACGATGCTCAATTGCTACCAAGGGGCCCAAAGAGTGCCAAGAAAATATTCCCCACACCATGACACCACCACCAGCAGCCTGAACCGTTGATACAAGGCAGGATGGATCCATGCTTTCATGTTGTAGACGCCAAATTCTGACCCTACCATCCGAATGTCGCAGCAGAAATCGAGACTCATCAGACCAGGCAACGTTTTTCCAATCTTCTATTGTCCAATTTCGATGAGCTTGTGCAAATTGTAGCCTCAGTTTCCTGTTCTTAGCTGAAAGGAGTGGCATCCGGTGTGGTCTTCTGCTGCTGTAGCCCATCTGCCTCAAAGTTCGACGTACTGTGTGTTCAGAGATGCTCTTCTGCCCACCTTGGTTGTAACGGGTGGTTATTTGAGTCACTGTTGCCCTTCTATCAGCTCGAACCAGTCTGGCCATTCTCCTCTGACCTCTGGCATCAACAAGGCATTTCCGCCCACAGAACTGCCGCTCACTGGATGTTTTTTCTTTTTCGGACCATTCTCTGTAAACCCTAGAGATGGTTGTGCGTGAAAATCCCAGTAGATTAGCAGTTTCTGAAATACTCAGACCAGCCCTTCTGGCACCAACAATCATGCCACGTTCAAAGTCACTCAAATCACCTTTCTTCCCCATACTGATGCTCGGTTTGAACTGCAGGAGATTGTCTTGACCATGTCTACATGCCTAAATGCACTGAGTTGCCGCCATGTGATTGGCTGCTTAGAAATTAAGTGTTAACGAACAGTTGGACAGGTATACCTAATAAAGTGGCCGGTGAGTGTAAAAGGTCTGCATTAAGTTTCAAAGTGCAAGATAAATGGAGTTATTTTCTCCCAAAATAAAGAACCGATTCAGAAAAGTCTTACTGTCTGAACTAACCTACTTAGGTTTGTAACAAATTTGCATAATGCCAGCCTATTATATTAATTGTCTGGCTGTCTATTTTGACCTGTCCTCAAACACTGTCGTTGTAGCTGAGGCCTGTAAATGTTTGGTTCGTGACATGTTGAGAAGATGCGATTTTCTGCACTGTGAAAGCAAATTTATGCAATCACAAGAGACTGGGCCATCTGATCAATCGGAGCAGAGTAGGCTCTCGGAAAGGAGGGGTTTATTGACCGAATCCTTCATCAAACCGTTTCAGACACTGAGAAAAGAGGTGATGCTATATTATGAGAAAATGAATTTTTTTTTTTTTTTTTTTTACCTTGGATGCATGTTAACCTATTGTACCTCTAAAACAAAATTAGAAAACTTTAAAATAGCATAGTAGGGGCACTTTAAACTGATTGCATCTTCAAAAAGAAGTAATATTAAAACTGTAACCATATCATGAATCCTTTATTACGTTTTGTGAGAAGTCTTTGTCTTAACTCACTTAGTAAATCCTCTAGACTCTTTTGCAGTTTTCCATGATGTTGCTCAGTCTCTTCTGTTTCCTGAGAGATAAGTGACCTCCGTTGGGCGTTAACAGTGGCGGGCGACCGTCTTTCCTCCTCCAGTTCAGCTTTTTTAGCTACTACATCATCCCACTGAGACCATACCAAAATAATGTCATTGGGCTTTCATATGTTGTAATGAAAGTGAATTACATTTCTTATGAATCTTATATACTTGTTACATTAAACATAACACTAAAGGCGTGTTCACATTTAACAATGTTCGATGAATTTTCACAGGGAAAATCCAGCCATTTCAATAGGAATCTACACAATCGTGAATTTCATGTGAGGGTTGATCACGCGAATGACCAACAGAAAGCAGTTTGGTTTAAAAATGACCTGTGCTTCATAAATCACTACGCTATTGACAAAATGCCTTTTTGCCCAGAAAAAAATTCCACAAATCTTACTGCACCTTAACATGTAAATTCTCACCTGCTTTCCCTCCACTTCCAGCATTAGCTGGACTATTTTATCCTCTTTAGCACATGTTTGTTTGCTGAGGTTCACAAGTCGCTCTCTTTGCTTCTCTTGCCTCTCCTCCGCTTTTTCCAATCGCTTATTCACCTCAGCCTGCCAATCAGCATCCACTTCCATCTGTCCCACCTCTGCCAGAGACTCTTCCAGCATCTGAAAGAGTTTGAATTCTCACAATTAGTTTCATCAAAGCTTTATTAAACAATCATCTGCAATACACAAGACTGTTAAGGAGAAAGAAAGGAAATGCAGAAAGGAAACAGGATCAGGGTGGAGTTAGATGTCTGACAAAGATAATCAAATGCACCTCATGAATACTGTAGCGAGACATACCTTTTTGTTTTTCTGACTGATATCTCCATCTGTCTGAATGAGGTTTTGAAATGTACAATGGTCTATTTCAGCCCTGTGTCTCCTCGTATCCACTTCTGCTCTCACCTCTTGACTCACTCGCTCTTGCTCTTTGGCCAGTTGCTAGAGAGGCCAAACATATGATCAGCTTTGGATATGCACATCTCAAGAGTGTCCGAACCGCAGGGGCGTAGCACCAAATTTTGGGCCCTGGGTACAAACCATCTTGCTGGGCCCCCGTACCAAATACCATAGTGATACCAATGGGTGGGGTATTGCACTTTTATCATAAAAACACTTAAAATGTAAACAAAATAAGCCACACTCTGATTAATATATTTTTGTTTTATTGTCAAAAGTACTACTTACTGAGATGACAAAAGGTCTAGCAGGTCTGAAACTGAAATATATGGCTTCAAATGGTTGCTAAAATATCCTTTATTGCCACAATACCTTTTTAAAGTGTAGGCTAAGTAGCCTACAAGTTAATTGACGATTATTTGTCTGTTTAAAATAAATGCAGACTATAGAATCACAGGGTACACTAACCGCCAAACTAGACATTCAGTCTTTGAATTACGTTTTAAAATAAGTCATTTTCAATCATTAAGATGTGCATTAAACTGAGAACAATCGTACTTATAATGTAAGAGCTAGCGCGAGCTAATTTGCAGAATGCGGTAAAATAGGTGCTAACGATCTGTGTTTTCGCGGGTGTTAGATTTTGACAATAAAGGGAAATATACATGTAAACTTCTGACTCTGGGGAGAACTGCAGCAGAAGAGGAGACAAGCTGGAGACAATGTCAATGATCGATGATGCATTTGGAGCTCACCTTTCTTTAAAAAAAACTGAGTGAGCAACTATTTGCCTTTCTCTCTTTAAACTTCTAAACTACTTTCTTTTCGTTTTTGAGCCCCTGCTTTTCCTTTCTTAAGGAAAGACATGAATCTTCCCCTGTCTTCCTAGTTCCTATCACACGGCTCACTCCAGCTCCTGTCTCATAAACTGATTCACCGCAGGTCCGCAGCAGCACCTAACCTGCGGGTCGTACCATTTACATTGATTCGAGAGGGGTGGTGGGGCCCTGCACAGCATGAAAATAACTTTTTTTTTATACCAAACCAGTGCCTAACTACAAGTTTAGTTTTGCACAGGATCTTTTTTATTTGTACATTAATGCTATACAAATGTTAGTGCATGTATATGTCTGTATAGAAAACTGACTTCTAAGGGCCCCCCCTGCCTCGGGCCCTGGGTACTCGGTACCCTTTTTCCCCCCAGTCCGACGCCCCTGCAGAGGGCCACCTTCCTGTTAGTTAAATTCCAACCCTAATTAAACGCACCTAAACCAGCTAATCAAGGTCTTCAGGATCACTGGACACTTTCAGGTAGGTGTGTAGGGGCAGGTTGGAGCTATACTCTGCACGAAGATGGCCATCCAGAAGGAAGATTGGACACTCAAAATACATACATTTTGCAGAAAAGAAAGTTTTTTTAGTGGCCAACCTGTTCAAACAGTTGTCTCTGGGCATCCAGTTCCATCTGTCTCACTTCTATATCTTGAACGGCGGCTGCAGTCTCCTGATCTCGCAGTGCCATCTAAATACAACAATAAAAATGTGAAGAACCTGCCAAGCTTTACACAACCCTGGCCTGTCTTTCTAAATAATGAATTTTTTCTACTTTCTACTGAAAGAATCCTGATAAATAAAAATTCAGCTTTAAATTGTAATAATATTTCACATTTTTTTACTGTATTTTTGATCAAATAAATGCAGCCTTGGCAGGCATAAAATACTTCTTTCAAAAACATTTAAAGCTTTTGAACCGAAGTATAATATGATTGATTCATTTACATAATCAAAAGTAAAGTGGCAAGACATGAGTACAAAGCAACCTTTCTCTGAATCTCGTCATCAAGTCTCTTGAGCTGTACACTGCGCTGATCCTGCTGGTGCTTAAGAAAACGTCTTCTAGCAGAATCAATCAGATTGAGTTCCTTCACCTTCAGCTCACGCTTCATAGCAGCCAATCTGAACACAGCAAGTTACGTCAGGTGAGTTTTGTGTGAGAAACTGCTAAATTAAATTTGATCAATAGTGAGAATTCCTGCATTAATCGACCTGGCTCTTTGTTGTGAAAGTTTACTCTCCTCTTCCTGTAGAATCCTTCTCCGTTGCTCCTCTCCTTGCAGTAGCAGCTCCTGCTGTTTGTACCAGGCCTCAAACTCAGCCTGCTGTCTGACCGCCTCAGCATGCAGCTGCTGAACTTCCTGTCTAGAAAGACAAACATAAGCAGAAACCTTTTTGTAAAAGGTGGGTCAAGTATGAAATACTCCGGTCATTTGGGAAAATGTCATATTGCGATTATTGAGGAGGTCAATATTGCGATATAATAAACAAATGGTTTCATGAGTCAACTTGCTTGGTTCTCAAGAAAAATACACACAGATTAGAGATAATGCTGAAATGTGTATTTCTCAACTCAAGAGTTGACAGCACTGCTCTCTCTGCTCAGTGTCAGTTATCTTATAGCCAAAACATCGCCATATAATAGAGGTGGAATTTTTTTCTGCCCACCAGTTCAGTGTCCGTCTGCTCGGCATCATCTTTACCTGTTCTCTATGCTGCAAACCGGAGAAAGTCATGAAGTGGCCATACGCGCCACTGCCTAAACTGAAACTGACTGGTCGTCTTTGTATTAGTGGTGTAAACAGCTCTGAGAGAGAATGGGTTGTCCTGTCCACACATGCATTTATTTATTTCATAAAATCGCAGCATTTCGCGTCATATAATCGTATGGGCTTGACATCGCGATTGCGATGATTAATCAGGTAGCACTAACTACAACTGAACAAAATTTTGCACCTCTCCCTTAGATATTCCACTTCTTGTTGCCGGATCCTCTCACGTTCTTGGGACTGGTACTCCACTATGAAGGTGGGGTATTTGTTGAAAATTGGGTACTGTCCATGTGTCAGAGGTTCAAAGTCACTCAGCGCAGAGCTAGGATGAACATCTGCAGGGGTGCTGTCCATCAACCGATAGGTTTCCTTCAGCATAGTACCGATGTCCAAGCTATTCCGATGATGGAAAAAGTACTATATTGGGAAAGATTTCAACAAAATAAATAATAAATGAAATACATGAAATGTATGCAAATGTATTAAATAATAATAATAGATTAAAAAAGTATATATATATATATATATATATATATATTATATATATATATATATATATATATATATATATATATATATATATATATATATATATATATATATATACACTAGGGGTGTAATGGTACACAGAAGTCACGGTTCGGTATCTACCTCGGTTATGGTGTCATGGTTTACATTTACATGCTTGTGGAGCGCGTCAAAATTTTTTATCAAAAGCATATAAGCTACTAGCAAGTTTTTGCGTGCCATCTGAACTCTTGTTTTGGGTTGGTGCATAGAATCGTCTCTTCTTCTTCTGCTCTTTTTTCCTGTTACTGCACACCCCTTCTGGATTGGAGTGTGGATCACCTGTGACTGACTTTATTCGTCGTCTGACTGAATGCCCCGAACGATGCCGTCCGTACTGATAGATTTTGTATTTTCAGTTACAGATTAATTTACATTGTGAATATGTATCAGATGTATTCCACTCTGTTTGTGTCTGCAAAGGTGTGTGTGTGCCAAATGGCCCATTCAGATATATAGCCCATTCAGATGTATGGCCCAGAGAAACTGATTGGTGTGAATGACAGTAAATTAGCATTGCTCAAGTTAGATCGATCTCCTGTGGGAGGTCCTAACAGGTTTCTATTGTTTTGTAGCCTATAGGCTTTGTCTTCATGTATAAAGTTCTGTCTCACAGACAGAACTTTGGGTTAAGATTGTTGAAGGGCGACATGCTAACATCGATGCTGAAGGGCTGCTACACTACAAACCTTCAATAAATTCTTCTCCCCACAAGAACTCTGGTCAAGCTTACTTATTTTATGTATTGGAGAAATCTAATACATTGGCGAGCCACCCAAACCACTGCTCGGCCAAATACACCAAAATCTAACAATTTGGCGAGAGCCAGCCAGGAGAGACTGACAAGAAGAGAACTCACCAACTGCAACAAGAAGTAAACAGAGTAATTTTCAAGTATCTGAAGTTCAAGAGACTGCATCTGCGGACACAATTTATTCGAATCAACTGGATCCAGTCTCAAATATCCTAATTTGGTGAGTGAAACTTATCAGCTCTCTAAAAGAACATCTTCTGAAAAGAATAATAGTAGACCAGTAAAGAATTGTAGTGTAGTCACACATACTGTGTATTGTTGAGAATTTTAGGCTTGGGCCTTTTTCATGAGTCTGTAGAAACCTTTTAAATGATTTAGTTAATTCTCTTGAAACTGTAGGAGCTATAGAAATAAGTTTTATAGCTTGGCCCTGTTCTCTTGAGTCTCTAAGAATCATTTAAGAAAGAGGTTTGGTCCCTTCTCATGGGATTGTAGGAGCTATTAAAATAAAGTATAAGTTTGGTCCTTTCTTTGGAGTCTGTAGGAATTGTTAAAGAAACAATTTAGTCCGTTCGTCCAGAGATTGTAGAAACTGTATAAGGTTTGGTCCTTTCTTTGGAGTCTGTAGGAATTGTTAAAGAAACAATTTAGTCCGTTCGTCCAGAGATTGTAGAAACTGTATAAGGTTTGGTCCTTTCTTTGGAGTCTGTAGGAATTGTTAAAGAAACAATTTAGTCCGTTCGTCCAGAGATTGTAGAAACTGTATAAGGTTTGGTCCTTTCTTTGGAGTCTGTAGGAATTGTTAAAGAAACAATTTAGTCCGTTCGTTCAGAGAATGTAGAAACTGTATAAGGTTTGGGACTGATGTTGCTGCAAGAATTGGGAATTCTTGACTGGGTGCTAATTCAGTAGCCAATATTTTAGTTTTGAACTAAACATTCTAATTGTGTTAGAAACTAGACGTTTATTTGCCTTCTGATGAAAGATGCAGAACGATTGAAAGTCTAATGTCTAAGGGACAAATTTAAACCAATTCAGGTTAGAACTCAGAAAGAAATGAACAAGTCTTATCAATCAGGAGTTTTTCTTTTGTTTTGAATGTAGGATTGAAAACTAAGCTGAGTTAGTAAACTAATGATTTGTCTGTTTAACTGAAATGGTCAGTCAAAGACTGCTGAGAAATTAAATCTGAATAAGCACCTTTAACGGCTCAAACACTTTTTGTTTTGTTTCCACACCGTTGAGGGCACTTGTCCTGTACTTGCCATGGCTGAGTCTGCACTAAAAAATGGTAATGGCCCTGCACCGAGGCCAACAACAGAAAGACATGGAACAGAACCTCCAGATGTTACCATTGATCAGATGATGGACAATCTAAATGCATATTTGGACAAAAGGCTGGAACTGAGGAAGTGCCATGATGACATATGCCAGAAGTATGGCATCAAGCACTCAGAGAATGGAATATGGGCTTTGCCGGACATTAAAAGGGCTTATGGAAAGATGCAGCGCTTAAGGACAAACACCAACAGAGATGGCTTGTCTGTGATTTTGGTAAAACAAATTCTACAGCATCGACAGAAGTGTGAGACTGACAAATCACAGCGTGAGTACAAAGCAGAGAAAGCAAAGGTTCGAGCACTGGCTGAACAATTGCAGAATGAAAAGAAGGACAAAGAAAGACTTTTAAATGATAATGACAAGCTGTTAACGTTGATTTCTGGACGACAAAATCCCATAAAATCTAGCAGCAAGATAGAGAAAGAGTCACTCTATCCATTTAAAGACCTCAAGAAGATTCAACAACGTCAGTATCTGCTAGGAGAAAGTGACAGCAGCTCGACTGGGAGCCCTGATGACAGTGATGTTGAGCCTGAGACGCATGCTCATGTCACCAAGAAGAACAAAAAGGTTAGACTCGCTCCTGTAATTGTCAAGAACAGAAGGACAGAAATTGAAGTTGACAATGAGGAGGAGTATGAGGAGGAAGGCGAAAGACGAACCCGTATCGTAAAAAAAACTATTAAGAAATATGTTCCCTGTAAAACATATCAGCCAGCTTCACCAGAGCAAGTAGACAAGTGGTCAAAGGAATTACCAGATGTGTACAAACAACCACGAAAAGTATGGCAATTTCTTCAACGCTTACAGAAAATCTACAATTTACATCCAATAGATGGTGTGATGATTGTTAATGTGAACTTGAGGGACAAGGAACAAAAGAGGATAACTGAAAGTGTTGAAAACAGGGTAGGCGAGTCTCAAGAAAACATTGAGGCTGGATGGGAAGCTGTACGAACATTCTTGTTTGAACTGAAACCTGCAGAGGTTAATTGGGCTAAAATTACCTCATGTATGCAGAAGACTGGAGAAAGTGTTGCAGAGTTTGAAGAACGCTTCACACAAATTTGGTTGGAACATGCTGGTTTAAATGACAGCGAGGATCTTGACAAGGACACTAGCATGCCTCTGAAAACTGCTTTTGTGAATGGACTGAAACCTGAAGTTTCAAAAGCACTCAAAATCCGATATGACGACTGGGATAGTGTTGGAACAACTTTTCATAAGATTGTTGAGTGGTCAGCAAAGATTGAAAGAACACAGGAAGTCAAAATCAGAGCATTGCGATCGAAGAACATGCCATACCACAACAAGACAATGTGGAATGAGCATAAAGAAAATGAAGATAATAGACAGTCAAAAACTCAAGGAAGATGCAGGGATTGCAACGAAGAAGGACACTGGGTTCGTGATTGCAAGCTGAGTTTAAAACATCACACAAGTGATGATGAGGATAACCTTTTGAGAGGTTTCAGCATTGACAGCCAAACAAAAACAGATTCTGCTAAATGCTGTTGAGCCGCAGGGAAACTGAAGAGCCTCTCTCTGCAGCACCAACTAGTGACATCTCATCCGAAAACTGATGGACTCCATGTGTATGCAAAAAGAACAAATGAAGACACCACCCCAAATATAAAAGCATACACAGAAGTCTCAACAACTGAAGCCAAAGAGGATGTCCTAGTCGAAGGTGCTGCTATACAAGCCGTAAAGGAGAGAGGTGCACATACAGCGGCATTAAGACAACTTCAGCAAGTTTTGCCATGTAAACTGATTCAAGATGAAGCACCCAGAAAACAAATGCCATCAATGATGAAAGCTAAAACAAAACTGCACAATGACAAGCAATGCAGTAAGGATGACCACAAGGAAATTGAACTATGCCCTTTTGAACATGTCACAGGCTGGCCCATGTCCAATGAAAATCTAACATCTGACAGCCTTGCCCAATCTGACGAAAGACTCAGCCTGGTAGAACACAATGCCAAGAATCAATTTTCACCATTAGAATCCAGAAGGGATAGCCTTCAGGATATCATGGTAACTGATGAAGGAGTTAAGGTGCAGAGAAAAGATGAGTGGACTGACGTGAGCCATTGGGATTTGAAACATCTGCCTAGAGATGAGGGATAGACGGCAGTAGTGTTTATCAGAGTCCAGATATGGCGGGACTAGGGTTTTTAGGCTCTAGCTTGTCGCCTGAGGACGAAGACATAAACATACAGCCACTGATAAACACAGTAGTGTCCTGCCAATATTAAATAGGGACAGTTTTTCAGGCAGTTATGAACTATGCGTTTAAAATATTTTCCTTGGCAAAGATACGTTCCCCTTTTTTCTTTTGTGTGATTGCAGGTGTTCCAGCGTTTCAGAGGCATCCAATGTTTAGACCGCACTGCATTGGCCACTTAGATGAAAACTTCTTAACATCACAGAACACAACACTATCCGCCACTTCCAAAAGATCACAACTCCAAAATAAAAGATTCCAGAGGATTCCAGCATTCAAGAGGATGCAAAGTTTCACCATGAACTCTTATACTGTAATTTTAAGAAGGAACCTGTATACAGCATGTGTACATTATATCTTTTTGCTTTATGTTCTTTATTTTTTATGTGATCAAATATGATCAAAGGAGGGATTGATAGATTTTGTATTTTCAGTTACAGATTAATTTACATTGTGAATATGTATCAGATGTATTCCACTCTGTTTGTGTCTGCAAAGGTGTGTGTGTGCCAAATGGCCCATTCAGATATATAGCCCATTCAGATGTATGGCCCAGAGAAACTGATTGGTGTGAATGACAGTAAATTAGCATTGCTCAAGTTAGATCGATCTCCTGTGGGAGGTCCTAACAGGTTTCTATTGTTTTGTAGCCTATAGGCTTTGTCTTCATGTATAAAGTTCTGTCTCACAGACAGAACTTTGGGTTAAGATTGTTGAAGGGCGACATGCTAACATCGATGCTGAAGGGCTGCTACACTACAAACCTTCAATAAATTCTTCTCCCCACAAGAACTCTGGTCAAGCTTACTTATTTTATGTATTGGAGAAATCTAATACATTGGCGAGCCACCCAAACCACTGCTCGGCCAAATACACCAAAATCTAACAATATTCTTTTGAAAGTCAAAGTTAATGTCTTTATAAAGACTTGTGTTCAAAGTCTTTTACTGTGATGGTTAACGCACACGGCAACAAATGCTAGAAGCAGCTGCTCTTATCATGTATGGAGTCCAGTCTCATTCCTCAGCCAGGCTCAGCACATTAAGCAGGAGGGTTGGGAAAGTACTCAAACTGTGTTATGGCCCAGTTTCACTGTTAAAAAAGGCAATCCAAGACACTTAAAAAGTTTCTCACTCTGGCAGAATCATTGTATCAATGCCACAAAGAGCGCCCAGTGTACATCACCATAAACCACGACTACTGTCTTATTACTAACTCTACAATGACTCTGTGTGGCCACTACTTACAACGCAAATTCAGTGGATTGTTATGGAACAGCTGGACAAAATGGGAAGGCAGCAGGGGGGATAATCAGTCTCGCCAAAGACAGAGCACAGTGAGCTAAGAGCAGTCAGGCACTCTGTTCAGGTTAAAAATGAATGACCAAATATAACTAATTTAAGATGATGGTGGGTAGGCTTCTCTATGTATAATAAATTAGATCATCAATTAAGTGATGCGTGTGTTCCACCTCTGTAGGCCTCATTGGTAGTGTGTTGGCTTTTGATGGGGTACCGATCCTCTGAAAGGCAATGTTATGCTGAGTGCAGCCTTTGTCAGTCAGATACTGAAGCTGCATGGTTTTCCTCAGGTAGATGCAATAGAGAACGCAAATAAAACATCCTGCAGAAAAAAAAACAAAATAACACACAAATTCAAAGCAGATTGACACCTATCATAAAAATAGATCCATTGCTTTAGCATGACACATTTATTTTTTATTACCTGTATTTGGGCTGGGTACTCGCCACAAACGCTTCTTAGTAAACGCTTGTAGTTCTTTTTTTGTGAAGGCATGGGCAAATCATTTCTACCACAAAATTTATTAAATAGATAGGATTATAATCAGGTTATAAGTTGTGGTGAGAGAATGTATTGAACAAGGCACTACCAGAGGTATTACAGAACCCCAAACCTCAAAAAATAATTAAATTTAATCAAATTTAAGATGAATAAAAACAGAGACACTCTTTGTCATCCAGTGCAGAAACAGCTAGGGTTATATTTTGGATTGTATTCTGCTGTTCTGATTGTTTTCACAGGATGCTGACGCTGCACCATGTTGTGCACCTTAATTTTCGAGAACACAGTCCTACATTGATGTCTGCCTTTAGTGACCTGTTTCAATAAAGGCTGGGGAGGTACACAAAACAAAATTCACTCGTGTGATTAGCATTTTTAGGAGTTAAAATATATATTATTCTAACAAAACATATGCTTCCCCGTTCTTCAAAAAGTTTGAGTTGGACAGTTTTTAAAAAAAAACAATTCTAATGTTACATGGTACATTTGTTTGATTCAAAATAAAAGTTACACAGTAATATAACATAACTAATTAAATGACCCTCCCGAAATTGTTTATATATAAATGTGAATGCTCATAATGTCAGTGAAAAAGCCAAAGTCGCTCCAATACCATAGGTGTATTGTCATGGAAATATTTCGTCTTGTAGTAGAACTGGTTTCTATTTGCAATAGGCCCTACCTGTGCGAGTAACATGGTGTTGGTATAGCAGGGGGGCATGGCGCAATGTGGTTAAAATAAAGCTACCGTCTCTTAACTTGCTATGCTCCCCGCTGCGCTGTGCTCTATGTTTCTGATAATACTACCTCCGAGGATATATATTATTTGGATTAATTGGTAAACAAAACACAATTTCTTCAACGCTTACAGAAAATCTACAATTTACATCCAATAGATGGTGTGATGATTGTTAATGTGAACTTGAGGGACAAGGAACAAAAGAGGATAACTGAAAGTGTTGAAAACAGGGTAGGCGAGTCTCAAGAAAACATTGAGGCTGGATGGGAAGCTGTACGAACATTCTTGTTTGAACTGAAACCTGCAGAGGTTAATTGGGCTAAAATTACCTCATGTATGCAGAAGACTGGAGAAAGTGTTGCAGAGTTTGAAGAACGCTTCACACAAATTTGGTTGGAACATGCTGGTTTAAATGACAGCGAGGATCTTGACAAGGACACTAGCATGCCTCTGAAAACTGCTTTTGTGAATGGACTGAAACCTGAAGTTTCAAAAGCACTCAAAATCCGATATGACGACTGGGATAGTGTTGGAACAACTTTTCATAAGATTGTTGAGTGGTCAGCAAAGATTGAAAGAACACAGGAAGTCAAAATCAGAGCATTGCGATCGAAGAACATGCCATACCACAACAAGACAATGTGGAATGAGCATAAAGAAAATGAAGATAATAGACAGTCAAAAACTCAAGGAAGATGCAGGGATTGCAACGAAGAAGGACACTGGGTTCGTGATTGCAAGCTGAGTTTAAAACATCACACAAGTGATGATGAGGATAACCTTTTGAGAAGGTTTCAGCAATTGACAGCCAAACAAAAACAGATTCTGCTAAATGCTGTTGAGCCGCAGGGAAACTGAAGAGCCTCTCTCTGCAGCACCAACTAGTGACATCTCATCCGAAAACTGATGGACTCCATGTGTATGCAAAAAGAACAAATGAAGACACCACCCCAAATATAAAAGCATACACAGAAGTCTCAACAACTGAAGCCAAAGAGGATGTCCTAGTCGAAGGTGCTGCTATACAAGCCGTAAAGGAGAGAGGTGCACATACAGCGGCATTAAGACAACTTCAGCAAGTTTTGCCATGTAAACTGATTCAAGATGAAGCACCCAGAAAACAAATGCCATCAATGATGAAAGCTAAAACAAAACTGCACAATGACAAGCAATGCAGTAAGGATGACCACAAGGAAATTGAACTATGCCCTTTTGAACATGTCACAGGCTGGCCCATGTCCAATGAAAATCTAACATCTGACAGCCTTGCCCAATCTGACGAAAGACTCAGCCTGGTAGAACACAATGCCAAGAATCAATTTTCACCATTAGAATCCAGAAGGGATAGCCTTCAGGATATCATGGTAACTGATGAAGGAGTTAAGGTGCAGAGAAAAGATGAGTGGACTGACGTGAGCCATTGGGATTTGAAACATCTGCCTAGAGATGAGGGATAGACGGCAGTAGTGTTTATCAGAGTCCAGATATGGCGGGACTAGGGTTTTTAGGCTCTAGCTTGTCGCCTGAGGACGAAGACATAAACATACAGCCACTGATAAACACAGTAGTGTCCTGCCAATATTAAATAGGGACAGTTTTTCAGGCAGTTATGAACTATGCGTTTAAAATATTTTCCTTGGCAAAGATACGTTCCCCTTTTTTCTTTTGTGTGATTGCAGGTGTTCCAGCGTTTCAGAGGCATCCAATGTTTAGACCGCACTGCATTGGCCACTTAGATGAAAACTTCTTAACAGTCACAGAACACAACACTATCCGCCACTTCCAAAAGATCACAACTCCAAAATAAAAGATTCCAGAGGATTCCAGCATTCAAGAGGATGCAAAGTTTCACCATGAACTCTTATACTGTAATTTTAAGAAGGAACCTGTATACAGCATGTGTACATTATATCTTTTTGCTTTATGTTCTTTATCTTTTATGTGATCAAATATGATCAAAGGAGGGATTGATAGATTTTGTATTTTCAGTTACAGATTAATTTACATTGTGAATATGTATCAGATGTATTCCACTCTGTTTGTGTCTGCAAAGGTGTGTGTGTGCCAAATGGCCCATTCAGATATATAGCCCATTCAGATGTATGGCCCAGAGAAACTGATTGGTGTGAATGACAGTAAATTAGCATTGCTCAAGTTAGATCGATCTCCTGTGGGAGGTCCTAACAGGTTTCTATTGTTTTGTAGCCTATAGGCTTTGTCTTCATGTATAAAGTTCTGTCTCACAGACAGAACTTTGGGTTAAGATTGTTGAAGGGCGACATGCTAACATCGATGCTGAAGGGCTGCTACACTACAAACCTTCAATAAATTCTTCTCCCCACAAGAACTCTGGTCAAGCTTACTTATTTTATGTATTGGAGAAATCTAATACATTGGCGAGCCACCCAAACCACTGCTCGGCCAAATACACCAAAATCTAACAGTACCGTGATTGTTCGGGACGAATACATGTACTGTTACACCCCTAATAAATATATATATGAAAAAATTAAACCCCCGAATGGGATAATCTTGTCTTGATAAGCCAAATTTATTCTTCATAAAATTAGCTCAAATGCGTGGTAAGCGTAAAAAAACAAAAAAATGGCTAATGTTATACCTCAAAGTCCTTCTTGTCAGTACAAAGCAGTAGCGGTGCTCTGCAGCAGCTGACATAAGCCACCACAGCCATTAGAAGGAACGAGGGATGATTAGAGAAAACGTTGTCAAACAGTTTTAGCCACTCTTCTGTCATGAGAACCTCAGAGAACAGGGTCTCAAGAAGGGGCCACACATACAGCTGGAGAAGAAAAGCAGTGTGTAGTAGGGCAGTTTCTTCATCATCTTTGGCTTTAAGATAAAAAATTCTTTGAAAGTCAAAGTCTATGTCATATAAACACTTGTGTCAACGTCTTTTACCTGTGAGGTAACGCCACAGGCAACAAAATGCTGAAGCAGCTCTTTATCATGATGGGCCAGCACATTCTCAGCCAGGCTCAGCACATTAAGCGGAGGGTTGGGAAAGTACTCAAACCAGTGTTGGCACCAGTTCACTGTAAAAAAGCAATCCAAGACACTTAAAAGTCTTCTCCACTATGGTCAGAATCATTGAATCAATGCCAAAAAGACCAGTGTACATCACCCAACACCACACTACTGTCTTATTCTACCTACCAATGACGGTGGCCACTACTTCAAAGCAAATCAGTGGATTGTTTTGGAACAGCTTGACAAATGGGAAGGCCAGCAGGGGGAGATAATCAGTCTCGCCAAAGACAGCAGCCCAGTGAGCAAGAGCAGACAGCACTCTGTCAGGTTAAAAATGAAAAGACAAATATAACTAATTTAAGATGATGGTGGGCAGATCTATATGTATATAATTAGATCATCAATTGATTGATGCTGTGTCCACCTCTGTAGGCCTCTTTGTAGTTTGTGGCTTTTGATGGGGTACCGCTCCTGAAGGCACATGTATGCTGAGTGCAGCCCTTTGTCAGTCAGACTACTGAAAGCTGCATGGTTCTCAGGTAGATGCAATAGAGAACGCCAAATAAACATCCTGCAGAAAAAAACAAATATACACACACAAATAAAACAGATGCACACTATCAAAAAATATCATTGCTTTAGCATGACACATTTATTATATTACCTGTATTTGGCTGGGTACTCTCCAAACGCTCTTAGTAACGCTTGTAGTCTTTTTTTGTTAAGGCCATTGGGCAAATCATTCTACACAAAATATATTAAATAGATAGGATTATAATCAGGTTATAAGTTGTGGTTAGAGAATGTATTGAAAAGGCAATACAGAAGGTATTACATGAACCCAACCCCTCAAAAAATAAATAAATTTAATCAAATTTAAGCTGAATAAAAACAGAACCTCTTTGTCATCCAGTGCAGAAACAGCAGGCGTTATAATTTTGGATTGTATTCTGCGTCCTGATGTTTTCACAGGATGCTGACCTGCCCCAGTGTGCACCTTAATTTTCGAACACAATCCTACATTGATGTTGCCTTTAGTGACCTGTTTCAATAAAGGCTGGGGAGGCTACACAAACAAACACGTGTGATTAGCATTTTTAGGAGTAAAAATATATATTATTCTTAACACAAACATATTATACCACCGTTCAAAAGTTTGAAGTTGGACAGTTTTTAAAAAAAAAAATTCTAATGTTCACCAAGGCTACATTTGTTTGATCAAAAATAAAGTTAAACCAGTAATATAAAATAACTAATTAACATGACCCTCCAGAATTGTATATATATAAATGTGAATGCTCCACTCATGCTCAGTGAAAAAGCAAAGTCCGCTCCAATAACATGGTGACATGAAATTTCTCTGTAGTAGACTGGTTTCTATTTGCAATAGCCCTACTGTGCAGTAACATGGTGTGGTATAGCCAGGAGGGGCAATGCTGGTAAAATAAAGCTACCGTCTCTAAACTGCTATGCTCCCCGCTGCGCTGTGCTCTCATGTTCTGATAATAATACCTCCGAGGACTATATATTATTTGGATAATTGGTAAACAAAAAACAAAAAAATCTGTTAAATCTGATTCAGTTGCATAGAACTGAATAAATAATAATATATTTCAATTCAGGATCATAAAAATAATAGAATTTTCTCTCTCTCTCTCTATCTCTCTATATATAACCTTAAGCCTATTATTTGCCATTTACAACTTTAGAAATATGCATTTACAATACATATTTCTAAATTAACAAAATATATTTACCTTACTGATTTCTGGGGAAAGACTTCGCACATCATAGATTTTAAGAGCACCGCTGTCCATCACTGCAGCAATATGGTGGCCTTTAGGACAAATGGTTGCCGAGGTGATGGCGTCCTCGTAAGACCCTATTTCAAAGAGCTGCTTGCATGATTGAATGTTGATAAAGCGCATGACACCATCTTGGCTCAAAACGCCCAGAGTCTGAGGACAAATCACGTATCAGTGTGATTATTTCCACAATAAAATTATAAACTGGGTCATAGGGGTGAACATTTTAAGTTAAGTTCAGTAGTTTTTATTCTTCTCATTGCTGAGAGTCTCATTACACAATACACTGAGCATACAGTTGATAATAAATACATTTAATATTAAACATACCTGCAAACTCCTCACAGTACAAAAAGGTGACAGTGTCGTCCACGGGGGAGAGTTGAATGGATGTTTGGCTACCCGGCTAACGATAAGCCTAGCTAACGTTACAGGGATATTCCACCATTTGGGGAATTAAGCTCATTTTCCACCTCCCCTCGAGTAAAACGATAGTTTTTTACCGTTTTGGAAACCATTCATACCACTTTTAGCATAGCTTAACGTAATTTATAGGTATGACGACAACACTAGGGTGGAACGGTACACAGAAGTCACGGTTCGGTTCATACCTTTGTTCAGACATCACGGTTCGGTACGATTTTGGTACAATGGAGTGAAAAGCAAAACAAAAATATAGATAGCATTTTCATTGTCTTAATCCTTGTATTTTTTAAATGAGTTTTTATTAAAGGAGAACTCCGGCGCAAAATGAAATTTGGTCTAATTACACTGTTACCTAGTCAACTGTTATCTGAGATTTGTTTTCATGATTATCGAATGTAAATAGTTTAATCTCTAAAAACAGTTTAGCCTATAACACTAGTATAACGCTAGTATATGGGCAAAGAGTAATGACAAATAAAAATCGCTAGTTAATACCACTAACAAGGCTCAAAATAGCCCAACACTAACACGGTAGCATAATCAGGGTCCCTACATACAAACCGAAGCATTGAGAACGTTGTAAGTGTACAAACAGTTTAATAAGAAGATATTTTATACATACAGTCAGCTTCGCGAAAACAGACAGGAGCCATCTTTGGAAAACAGTCTCGAGCAATCGAACCACGAACGCCGAGCAAAGTGCGCTGTTGAGATGTGAACGAGCCAGTTGTTGTGATAAGGTGGCTCGGCGTTCGTGGTTCGACTGCTCGAGACTGTTTTCCAAAGATGGCTCCTGTCTGTTTTCGCGAAGCTGACTGTATGTATAAAATATCTTCTTATTAAACTGTTTGTACACTTACAACGTTCTCAATGCTTCGGTTTGTATGTAGGGACCCTGATTATGCTACCGTGTTAGTGTTGGGCTATTTTGAGCCTTGTTAGTGGTATTAACTAGCGATTTTTATTTGTCATTACTCTTTGCCCCATATACTAGCGTTATACTAGTGTTATAGGCTAAACTGTTTTTAGAGATTAAACTATTTACATTCGATAATCATGAAAACAAATCTCAGATAACAGTTGACTAGGTAACAATGTGTAATAAGACCAAATTTCATTTTGCGCCGGAGTTCTCCTTTAATAAAGGCTTAGAACCAATTTATTTGTAGTGCACTGACAATAGTTATATACAATTAGTTTATTAATAAAAATTAATAAAAAGACCTTGAGATATGTTTGTATACCTGAAAGAATTTAAAATTAATTTGCTATATTTCAGATCAATATATTTGTTTTCCTTAATTTTAATTAACCCTAACTTTATTCTCATCTGAATTATAAATAATTGATTTCCGTATAAAATAATACTACCATTAAAAACACATTTAATTTTCTTTTTTAAGCAATGTAGAATGTGTAACTTAAAAATAAACAGATTAGTGCTCTGAGGACAAGAAATGAAAACCAATGTGATATGATGAATGTCCAAAAGATAGAACACACAGACTGTTTTGAAATGGGGTTGGATAAATATGTTTTGCTTTTAAAACTGTGTTTGTGCGTGTGTGTGTGTGTGTGTGGTTGGGTGACAGTTGTAGGTTACAGTTTGACAAGAGTTTAGAGTGTGACAAAAGCACAATGTTGTATTTGATTGCGAGTGTACACAAATAAGTAAACACTTTGCAGTTTGAACGATGATGGAGTATGTTTTTGTTTCCAATGTTCGATTGCGCGCGCGTGCTTAACTCTCTCACACACACACACACACACACACACACACACACGCGCGCGCGCGCGCGCGCAATGCAATCTTGACATCTGTTCATTATGCTGCGTTCACACCAAACGTGAATAGAGCGAAATGTATCGCTATCTAGAGTTTATTTATTTTTATTCCGTGTATTCTCTGTGCAAATTCGTGCACCGAACCGTGACGCCCGTACAGTTTTCGGTTCAATGCGAATAACTTACATGTACCGTTCCAAACCCCTAGACAATACAATATTATTGTAAATGATATCACATAAAAAGAGGTAGCTAACGTTAATCGAATCAAGCAAACAAATAGCTTTTGTTTTTGCTCCAAAAAGCTTGACTTACCTCTAATTTTCACATAAGATTCCTACATGTTATGAGTTTCCATCAGACTCGCGTGGTAGACGCTGTGTGCTTCAAAATTCTGACTCAAGTGCTAAGATTCCGATTGGCCAAGAGAAAAAGTGCTAAGATTCCGATTGGCCCAGAGAAATGTCAATTATAAGAATTATCCAATAATGTTTCTCAATTCTAGCCTGCGTGCATGCAGATGAAGGGCGGGCAGCGACCCCCCCCCCCCCCCCAAAAAAAAACCGATTCACGTAAATGACCCAATTGACCAAGAAAACGGCGATTTTCGCCGAAAAGCGACAAGTTTGCAGGTATGATTAAAGTAAATTATAAGGCATGATGTCAAAGTTTTTTAAGGTAGCAGACAACTGATCAGTACCTGGTTGGATCCGCCATCAAAACTATCCGCCAGGAAATCCAGATATCTTACGGTCTTGATTTTTGGAGGCATCAGAATTACTCTCAAGAGCTGTCGACTGTCTAGACACCACAAGTGGACTAAGTTGGAGCGTCCAGCCGCAGCAAGTGTTTTCCCATCTCTACAAAGAAACAAAATGATTACATATGATACAACACACCAGTTGGTGCTTTAACAATTTTGGGGTCTAAGTGTAACAGCCTTACTGTGTAACAGCAAATGTCTTGTAGTGGATTCTGGGCCCATCCTGTGGAACAGGCAGCTGATACTTGCAAAAAAGAGTATCGCTCTCCCAAGCAAAAATGGAGTCGTCGCTAAAACAGCTGAGAATGGTGTTGCTGTGTGGGAGAAAGAAAACCTACAACAAACACACAGGAATGAGGGACTAATGCAGAGCTGTTACTAAAATATGATGCTTAAAAGGATGATTCACACAAAAATGAAAATTCTGTCATCAAATTACTCACTATCATGACGTTCAAAGCCCATAAGACTTTTGTTCCTCTTCAAAACACAAATAAAGATACTTTTAATGAAAACTGAGAGGTTTCTGTCGCTCCATTGAAAGTCTGTTCAACCCAAAACTTTGATGCTTCAAAATGTTCATAAAGAGATTGTAAAGGAAAACCATATAAATTGAGCGGTTATATATATATACACACACACAGTATATAATTTAATTTTGGCTTTTAATCACACATTTGTTCAGTCAACATACATAGAGCACTCAAATATAGTAGACAGAAGCCTCATTGGTTCTCACGCGTCAAGCAAGCATGATTTCTAATTTTGGAGTGAACTAACCCTTTAAGGACTGATAAGTTATGTCTAACCTTTTGTATGCCAACTGATTGACGAACATTAAGCTTCCTTTTTCTCTGGAAGGTGTCAAGGTCCCAGAGCTGAGCGGCATCAGAAGAAGTGCTGATGGCGTAGCTGCCTGAACTGTGGACGGACAGGGAAGAAATGGCACCCTCGTGACCCCGCATCCAGCTCACTAGCTGTCTGGTGTCTGGAAACAGTAGTTTGTGTTTGTCAGAAGAACAGTTAAACATTTGCAGGTCTATGTGAGAAAATATAATATGTCATATACCCAAACTAAAAAAAAAAAGGTCTTACCTTTGTCAAAGCACTTAATGGAGTAATCAGCAAGAGCAACCAGGAACTCTGTAGTTCTTCTCAAGTTGAAAGCTAAAGCAGTGCATGCTTGGCTTGTTTTTTGGACCAGCTTGAATCTGTCGAACGATGACGTTAGAGACATACAAAATTACAGTAAACTTTTTATTATGATACATCAACAGGAAACGACACTTAAGTAAAGTTACTGGGAAAATATATTCTATAACGTTACCTGTTTCTGCTAATGTCAAACACATAAATATTGCCATGATGATCACCAGCAAGAAAGGACTCTCCTGTGGTGTCGAAAGCCACTTGTAGGAATCGAACCGTTTTGGTTTGACGAGCAGACGCGTTACGGATCACAGTGGCCAAGACGCTGTGAATACACAAATGCATGAATTAATCTCTTCTCATGATTGTATAAAAGAGTTTGCTCCGTGCTGGTTATGTCAAACTTACCCATATTTTGTTGATACTAATTTTCTGTGCCATATTTTCCCATCTTCTCTGGACCCAATATCTGTAACTTGCATGTTTAGCATCGACTGAGACTCTGCAACTGTTACTCCAGCAAACAGCCTCCCGCCTCACACAGGCATCACAGCGGGAAATTCAATGACTGCAACGATTTTCAAAAATGTATTATAATACTTGTTATTTAACCTTAATCTCATATCGAGATTAACAGTAATAGTGACAAAAACGTTGATGCTAGTGTTTGTTAGGGTAAAGAAATAAAGAACCAAGCAGCAAGACGCAAGTTTCAGTTAGAGGAAGTGACGCATGTAAACACTTGTTGGCATCATGGGTCTTGAAGTCGTACGGTTTTAATGCAATGTCACGTGAACTTACGCGTTAAACAAAATAAAAGTATATATAAATAATACAAATAGATAAATAACATTTAAAAAGTACATTCACTCATTTAAATTCATAATTACTTAGTTAAATCAAACCGTTATAAACCCAAGCAATTATCTTTAATAGCAAAATAAATCGGATTTAGTAATGCGTATTATAACTATATTTTACAATAGTTATTTGAAATACAGAATATATATAAAAACACACATTTCTAAATGTTTCAAACTATATTTATTGTAAAATTAAATAAAATCTGCACTCTAAATAAAAGTCATTTTTACCATATTTATTTAATTCATGGCAGTTTGTGACCTCCCACAAATTATGCAAATCTCTTTAAAAGGACATTTATTTAAGAGTGCATACCTACACTGATTTTGCAAACAATAACAGAAGGATTTCACTTTCAGACAAGATTACTGCAATTTCTTTACCCTGCTATGAATCAAATAGTTATCTTAAGAAGGCCAGGGACCTTTTATTTTAATTTTAAAATATATTTTGGTCTTGACACCTTAATCAGTTGGGAGACAGTGGAGATTGCTTTTTTCAAATACATTTATTTCAAAATATTGCTCCAAAATGACAAATGCCTTTGTGCAGTACCTCACAGGTTTTTAATCGCCTATAACATAAATAAAATCATAAGCAATTCCCACAAGACAAGTCCACCAGAACTACAGGAGTACATTGAGAAATTATGACAGAACCATTTAAACATCAGGTGAACATCAATCATAATTTAGTTAACAAATATTACGTAAAAGCTTATAGAAAATGCATAAAAAGGCTGCATAATAAATGTATTAAAAGGCCAGCCAACATATATTTTTTTAAACATTTCTGTTGAACAAATAAATACTAATATACCCATTAAAACATGAGAAACAGTCAGTAGCAGTCATATTCAGTAGAAAAAAGGCAGCATCAAATATAATGGCCACATCAAGGCACACCGGTCTAGAAAAATCCATGTTTGGCAGCACCAGATGAGCACCTGAGCATTGGTCAATTTAAAGCACATATTATGCTGCTGTGTACAATCATGGGTCAGGCCTGAGTTGACAAGCTGCCAGCGTCTGCAGCACGAGGGGGACTGGCCCGGACATCTCGGTCACTGTGCCCCCCTCCCCCAGACCACAATCCAGTAACTGGATCTTCCCTCCTGCCCACTATTTCACATCTTTTAACCGATCACATCAGGCTCAGGCTCTGTATCCTCCTCAACGTCCGAGTTCAAACACTCAGTGACTGTCATACTGTTGTGATCCCCTATAATGACATACTCTATGTTGGATCTCTCCATGTGAATGCTGTTGCCACTTGTTGTTTCCAGCACTGGGATCAGTTCATCATTGCTCTGAGTGGCAGCCATTTCATCCACTGTTTGTAAAAAAATAAATAAATAAAAAATGAAAAAGAAAGAAAAGAGAAATTTAATTTAACATAAACATATAAAATTATAACATAATAGTATAAGTCTATAACGCTAGAATAATTTGACCTATATTTCCTGCTGTAGAGCTCTTACCATTGATTGCATCATTTCGAGCAAGCAAAGAATGCTGGTCACAGGTAATGCATTGGCTATTGTTGTTCCCAATAATGCAGTTGGCCAGGGAAGAGTTTTGTATGTTTATAATACAAGGTGTAAACTGCATTTTTTCTGTTAAAGAGAAGACAAAAAAGCAAAAGACATAAATATGAGCAATCACACGACGCATAGCATCAAAAAGATGTGGGACAGCAAAGCAAAGCGTCACTCGGACTAGAGAAGTGTGCGGTTTTACATTTCAATACTTTCGATACCAAGTGTGAGGTAATCTTTCAAACAAAAGAGAAAACAACAGGAAGTAGCCTAAGGTTAAATATATTAACTTCTGATCAGGAACTGCAAAATAAGTTCATCATTACCCTGTCCCTGACGCTTCCTTAAACAACAGGGCAAAGAAAAAAAAAGGAGTCTATGACAAGGTACATACCAGCGAGGCAAAATATGCAAAAATATCTACCTGAGAAAGGAATTTCCTCTATATGTTGATGGTCCTCATGACCAAATTGTGCTGAATGACAACAAATGCATAAAAAAGAACAAGAAAGAGAAAAAGAAATAATGAATAAACAATTCAGACATCGGCATAGATCTATTTCTAGAGATTTGACAGATTGACCAACCTGGATATCCTGTAACATTCTCATACAACGTCGGGTCACAAATTCCGAGGCATCTGAGGAACGAGCTGCATGCACGTTGACCTTTTTTAATTACAATCTGCATCATCTTGGAGGCTTTCTGCATGTCCGTGGGCTGCGATGTGATAACCTGTGATTCATACGCCGTGATTGTGCGGGATCGGTACAAGCAGTTGGACATCCTTTGAACTAAAATCCCAGTCATACACTTACTGAGGAAGCCCAAATATTCCTGTAATTGTTGATCTGTTGAGAAAGAGAACGAGAGAGAATTGTTTAAATCACAGGAAGCTTAAAAAACAACAGAAATTAATGTAATACACCCAAAATAAATTAGATGCATACACTAAAAGAAATGTTCCAAAAATTGGTTTTCACAGCAATGCCATAAAAACAAAAACAATTTTGGTTCCTCAAAGAACCTTCCAGTGAACCATTTTTTTTCTCAGTGTGAAGAAGTACATTTTAAAAATCTAAAGAAACTTTTCCCACTATAAATGGAATGATATATATATATATATATAAATTATAATATATATATATAATATATATATATATATATATAAAGTGTAATAGAAAGGTTCCATGGATGCTCTTCGTGGAACCACAGATGCCACTAAAGAACCTTTATTGTAAAAAGTTGGGCAAATAAGTTAAATACTCACTTGCTTTGACCTTAAAATGTTAGATAAAATGTAACTAATTTTCAGAAACTGTTCATGAAAGGAAGTTGCTCTTAATGTTTTTGTAGTATTTAAACTGCATCATAAATATTTGATAAATACAATAAATTCGCAAACAACTTAAATTACATATATGAAAATCAGGAGGGTTGTGTTATTACAAAAAAACTAACAGGTTGAGACTACATTTTTTACATCTGTGCATACCAATAACTTTTAAACTTTTGCATCGTTCACACTGTATTTGCGTTATTACTTAATACGACATAGCCTACAACTGAAGATTTGAAGCGCTATGCGCTTCCTTGTAACATTCTTTACTATTTTCATAAAACAAACAAAAACAGGCCTAACCGAACGAGATATAGGTATGAGTTCGAAACTTACCAGAGAATATAACAACAGTGCTGTCCATCTATTAGCAAACATAAATAATGCCAAATATATCAAAGAAAGTTAGTTCTGAAGTCATGTGAAAACGAAACTGCAGCTGCCAGTACCATTGATATACGTAGGTGTATATGCGCATGCGCGATGAGAATGTAATTTCCACACATAAATTCCCCCCGTCATTCTGGTTAACCGCAGCTTTTAATGTCATGCGATGAGCGATCAACAACAGCAACATACAAGACAAACGTTTTAAGTTTAAATTCTTCAATAACATCAATTTAACGGCACTAATACACTGCATGTATTTTTTAAATCAAATTAAAAGAAAAAGAGAGCCGATAATAAACTAGTTTAATTTTCGACTAATATAGCAGAGCGTTTAAATGACCTACACGTTATTTATCAACTTTAAAGTCACTTTTGCACATTTGTAGCGCACCAGTGATGTACATCAAGCCGTCTAAAAGCGTCACAAGCTTGATGTCCATTGGTAGTTGCTGTTATAACAGGGAGGTTCCGCTGCCCTTGATTATGAGGGGCATCTCAGAGCGGGGTATAATGGGAGCAGAGCGTGAAAATATGAATATATGATCTACAGTCCACCGTCGTTTGGAGGCACTTTCAAACAGTCGTAGAAATGAAGCTTTGGAGCACGGAGCACATATTCAGGTAGAGAATTTGCGTTTAGGACGAATCTGCACAGATTCCAGCATCCTCTGTCATGATTTGCATCCCGATTCTCTTTAGTGCCGATGGGATGGGAAACAGAGCAGCTCTCGTCCTTTGAACATTTCTGTACATGTAGCTTGTAAGCAATTTATTCTTGCACATAACACAAATCTGAGCATTAGTTGCTAATATTCATTCATTTGGGCCTAACCGGTGTCTGTTCAAGTCTATTACAATTATGCGCAGTGTCGTTACTGCACAACGCACTGTTACTCATCACGCATGTTAACCAAACTCATATATTATATAATATTACATATATAAAAAACAATATTTTTTCCTCTCTTAATTTCAAATATTGCTACATTGTATATTTCCCTGTTGAAAAGGGGAAAACAGCTGGTTTGTCACAGTCAGGCTGCGTGTTTATTGGATTTTGATTAGAAAAGAAGAAGAAAAACACAGCCAAGGAGAACACCTTAAATGAGCGAAGGACATCAGACCAGCTAAAATCAACAAACTAACTTGTTTTTCTCCCCACTAGGATTCATCATACCCAAACAGAATTGTGCAAAACAGTATATTTGAGTTTCTCTTTTCTTTTTTTAAACCCAGTCATTAGTTTCACTCCACAATGATTCATTATGAGGAAACAAATTATATCAAACAAACCTTTATTTTGAGATCCCAGCCTCTCTTGTTATGGACGTGATGCTCATTGTTGAAAATAGGATGACTACACTGGCGAAAATTCTTTCTGCTCATATTTAAGCTAAATTTCCCTTGAATGTGATTTGCCTATGAGATCAGAGTCAGTACAGTGAGTTCCTCATAAACCACTGTAAGCCATTGTCATGAGTTTTTGTCTGTATTCACACAGCTATCCATGGGAGACTGTGATCAAAGCAGCAATGAGGAAGTACCCCAATCCAATGAACCCTAGTGTTGTTGGAGTGGACGTTCTTGATAGGAACTTGGACACACATGGACGTCTACACAGTCATCGGCTCCTCAGCACAGAGTGGGGTCTTCCAGGGATTGTCAAAGCGGTTAGATGATATGCTTCATCACAGAGATATTATTACATGTCTATTGGGTTATGTGATCATAAAATACTGAGTTAAAGATTATGAAAATGTGAAAACTGTTGAAACTCCTTATATTTTACATTAATATTTACATATTTTACATCTTCAAATTTTCACATCTTGTATTTTACATCTGAAACACAAATTAAAGGTAACTTTTGGCCCTCTAACAGTTAAAAAACAAAACTGCATGCATTTTGCAGAAGAACATTGTTTTGGTTCTGCTTTGGCTCTCTGTGACTATGCAAATGAATATGTTGTCCTACTAGGCTACTAGTGTCCTTCACTACTAGGCTTAAGGGATATAACAAGTTTAGATGGAAAATATCTCAAGCTGAGCTGAAGATTACTGTACTGTACTGTTACTGTTAGCTATAGTTATTACTTGACACTGTACTTCCTTGAAAATAAATTACAGCACTACAACAAGATATATTACTATTATCTACTACAGTGGTGAGAGGTGACTTTTTTAACCGGGTATGCTGGGTGATGCGTTATGTCAAAAATGCACCTGGTGCACGTTGGATGGGTTTATAATAACCGTGTTAGCTCTAGACAGTGTTAGCTTCTCAGTGCCAGTGTACATACACAGGCAACACAGCTAAGTTTCCTATATTTGACCATTTATTGAAAGTAGTTGATGCCTTCACAGGCACCCGTAAAAGCTGTCGAGTTGAGTCACGCGTTGCGCGAGGGGGGTTTGCAAAATGTGCCGTATTTTTGGCACTAATGTCGCAAAAATGTTTTTTATTTATTTATTAAGCAGTAATAAACCACCCAGTCTAAAATATAAACACAAATAATAGGCTTACCATAGAGAACCAGGGTATGACAAAAACACGTTTTGGAAGGATTGATAATGTATAATGTGGTTTGCAGTCACGTGATTGTGATGACATGCCAAATTCAGATGGAGGGCAGGAAGTGAAGAGCGGAATAGGCGAGATGGAGGAAAGTACTGACTACTTTAGACACTATTACAAGAGAAGATATAACAAAAGGACGTGATCCTTACGTTATGATAAGGAGCGATTTTTCAACTGAATTGAAAGATTTGCCTGCCATTGAGGCGGTAGATATCAGCAACTACCTTGTCTTACAGACATACTTTGACTTTACAAAGTACGAAAACTGTTAGTTAAACAAACATAGCCACATAAGTTGTATTAACTCACTTTTGACAAAGTGATCCCTACACACATAGTCCAGTCATTTTAAGCCAAAATGGGGGTCAACCTAGAACAAATTGCAACTGAAGCAAAACTCAACTGATTTTGTATCATTAATATGTCCTGAGTAAGGAAAAAAAAATCCCAGAAGAATCCCATTAGGGGAAAGTTTAGAAAAAGACCCAAATATAGCCTATTCATACGCCTGTTCGTTATTTTTCTCACGTGAATTTGGGTAAAAATTGTAACCTTTAGATATCACCATGAAAATTACTGAGTTGATTACTTACATCAAGACAAACAAAAAATGTATTACACATTTTTTTTATAATTGTTTGTTAAATGGACAACGTGCATAATTAATACGAATGTGCTTTTTTCCTTATGAACAACAACTTTTAATACACGATAACAACTCCTCATGGTTTGATCGATGTGAGCAACCACAAACAACGCAAAACATAGGCATTTTGAGTTTGTTATAGTGCTTCCTATATAGCAAATCACAAAACTTCCTGCCCTCCATCTGCATTTTGCGCCATGGCAACACAGTATGTGACGTCATGCAAACAAGCTATTGGCTCATTATTTAAATATTTTTTTTTAATTTTAGTTAATTTTAAATAAAAAAAGTTACATAGTGTACCTTTAAAATGTATTGCAGTATTTATCAGTTTAGCATATGAAACAGGATTGTCTATAACACTGGTTCCCAAACTTTTTAACTCCAAAGCCCTACATTGTCCACAACAGTATCTGAAGGATCCATGACTTTTCCAGTTGTGTTTATGTTATGTTATGTTATGTTATTTAAGTTATGACTAGATTTTTTTTAAATACATTTTTTACCTAATCAAATATTTTAATGCTTGGCATAACTAGAAAAATACATAGTTATTTTAAAAAAATGCCCATGGAGATTTTATTAATTTACATTATTTTTCCTGAAATTAGACGTATAAAAGAAGGGCTATCTCATATGGGTTTTCAAGACCATGAGAACCCTGTATTCTCAAATATATGTATAACATGTTGCTTAGGTGGTGAATTAAAATAAGAAATATGCAGATTTTAATAGTTTTGGCTTATTTCAAATAATTTTATGTAATCTTGAGGCTCCCTTGGAAGATAGCCGAGGCTACCTGATTGAGAACCACTGGTTTATAAAGATCTCCATTTCCCCCCCCCATAGATTTTAGGGACAAACCGGACCACCACATATGTACAAGAACATTCCATTGTGGACCCAGAAGAAAAAAAAATGGAGCTTTGCTCAACAAATGTGAGTCTTTGTTTACCATTAAACAACTTTCTTTTTATTTTTACAGAAAAACAAATCTAATTAGATTGTTTAATTGTACATATAAGGTATTAAATCTTCATGTTAAGCTGTTCTAAAGAAATTTCTTTCCTCCTTCAGATAACCCTAACAAATTTAATATCTGTCGATGAAAGGCTTGTCTACACACCTCATCCAGAAAATCCAGAGGTGTAAGTAAATTCTTACTTAATTGTTGTTTTTGACATGTAATTGTTATATCTGCATATATCTATACACATCAATGTAAACCATACTAATAGAAAGTAATCCAATAATTTTATTTTTCTTTCTAAACAAATTGCTTTATTTTTGCAGCACTGTATTAACACAAGAAGCGATCATCACGGTGAAGGGGGTCAGTTTGAGCAGTTACCTTGAGGGACTGATGGCTCTATCCATGTCAGCGAATGCAAGAAAGGTAAATCGTTGTTATGTATAATGTAATGAAATTTTTTTTATTTGATCAAATATCCCTGGAATATCCCTCTTAACATTTAGCCTTATCATGTGTTACGAATCCTTGATCAACGTTTGCTATTCTCTGCATAATGGGAACTTAGTAGTTCCTATTTTTCTGGTGACACAATTGTAGAAGGTCCAAAAATAAGCAACTTAAAAGCACAGATAACGTCAAACCCTGTTATTTTTTGTGGATGTTTTTTTTTTCTATAAAAAAAGAAGTAAAGTAGTTTTGTTTATAGTTTCATTTATAGTTTCATGTCTTTTGAAAACAACCAAAACCTGCTGGAGTTTATTTTATATAGCATACATGAAGTATTATAAGCATTATATAAGCCTCTAAATAAAGTATGACTATTAAACTGATAAGCTCTATTTTTGCCATAGGGATGGGATGCCATTGAATGGATCATTCAAAACTCTGAAAGGGAAAATGTTGTTCCTTTGTGTGACCTGTGTTGAACAGGTAACAGGTCATGAAGCACCTGTTTTTGGATGGTAAACCAGACATGACATGAAGCGGTTGGCTTTATCACATGCATTGGTACTAAAGGCTATTTAATAACTTGTTTATAAGCAGATGGGGCATACATGTTTGTAATATAAATATACATACATACATGTTTATTTATTTATAATTTTCACGCTGAGGCATAGATAAGCCATAAATGTTGTAAAAAACGACATTATTTATATATTTAATGCCTGTTTCATGATAAGGCATACATTTTATAAAATACAAATTTTTTATTTATTTTTTTATGTCTGTTTCATGATGATTCCAGGCATAATTCTTTATAATATATACTTTATTTATTTTATGTCAGTTTCATTTGTGTTTTTAGAGCCCATGAATAAACTTTCACCAGCTCTGAAAGCACATCTGGCTTGCCTGACTTTGCCCCACCTCACTTTGTGTTGATGATTGTACACAAAGGTAGTCAAATGTGCTCATTTAGGCACATAAAATTGCACTATTACAGACAAAACTGTATGGAGTTTTGAATGTCACTACAAAATATGAATGCACTGCACTGACTACCTCTTGTTTTAGAGTTATTTTAATGACATAACATAATGTCTCTGTATGAAGTGGATATTGGATGTAATTAAGAACTTTAAAGTTCAGAATATCTATAAAGGGAATGACATTTTTGGTGTTCATAAATCATGTGATTAAGGGGAATATCAGTTCATTTAGTTGTTTGCTTCAGAAAGTTTGCATGGGTAGTCTTAGAGTGTAATTCATGTAGAATAGGTACTATCAAAATAATGTAATGTTTACTCTAAAAAAGTCATATTTAAAAGATATTTATGGGGCTTCATAATTGACAATGTGAACGTATTGTCAGCCCATTTGGGAGGATTTAAGTTTATTTATTAGAATGATATGAACAAATGCTAATTTATGGTTTATGTTAAAAAAATAACTTATTTTTATTATTTTATCCTTGTATTACTGCTGTGGTTCAATACGAAGAGCATGTTTTTTTTTTTAGTTTGTGAAGAAAATGCTACAATGTATATGTTTATTAAATTATTAACTGTATATTTTCTTTGATATTTAAAAACAATGCTTGTCAAAGTATCAGTTGTCAAGGTCTTATGGAGCCACCTATTGGCCAGACATTTGAAAAAGACATTTTTTTAAATGTTGCTTAAATTATTAAATTGCCGCAGACATCTTGTGTGGTTTATTTTTTCTTTCTTGTTTTTGTGCTGCCATTTTTAAAAATGTTTTTAACTTGATTTCAGGACTGCCTTGTTATTGTATAATTTTGACCTTTTTAATTATTTATTTTTGATGAATTTTAATGAAATTATCATCAATGTCACTGTTAAATAAACAATATTTCCACTAGTCATTAAGTTACAGGCCATAAGAAAAATGAAATAACCTACTTGACATTGCGTAAAGCTCTTCCACTGGAAAACAAAAAAAACATGTCAGCATTTCTTCCCTAATGATGAAACACCCAAGCAGAAGTGAACAAACTTAAACTTGGTTTGTAATCGAGTCTAGGAATGCCAGATTTCAGAAATGTATCTTTTATAATGTAATATTTTCAGCTTTGATGGTTAGAGACAGAAACATCTTTAAAACATATTGCCTGATTTCAGACTTAAGCCTGTTGTTAATTAAAGGGTTTGTTCACCTAAAAATGAAACTTCTGTCATTAATTACTCACCCTCGTGTCGTTCCAAACCCGTAAGACTTTCGTTCATATTTGGAAAACAAATGAAGATCGTTTTAATGAAATATGAGAGTCTTATGGGTTAGGAACGACATGAGGGTGAGTAATTAATGACAGAATATTCATTTTTGGGTTAACTATCCCTTTAAGGCACAACAGAAAGTCTTCACAGACTTAATGGTGGCTTTATTAATGGTACATGTTACATTTTCTCTTTTATGACATTTTAAAGCATCTGTTTTTCTTTGATAAGAAGGCAAATAAGTCATGCATAACATTTACTAATTAAGTATCGTAAATGCCTTGTTCTTTTTTAATTTTATCCCAAACCCTGCTTTTTCCCCCTTCTGTGTGAAGGATGTGGAATTTATTGCTTAACAAGAAATAAAATTAAATTTTATTTGTAAAAATTCGTCTTTTAATGCTATTTTTTTTCCTCTTTTTGGGATGTGTATTTATTTTAATGTTTATGTCATGGAGAGATACATGGATAGTATTGGATAATTATGCCGTTTACTGTTGGGAATGTCTTGTTACAGCAAACTATGCTGCATAAAATTGGTTAATGAAATTTATATGATCCATAGAAGAGCACAATATATTTTAATTAGAATTAAATGTCAAAATATTAATGTACTGTATAATTCAACAATAAAGTTAATAAAAAAAATGATATTTTAGTGAAGAATTATTTGGTGCTTCGTGTGATCACATCTATAGTTTAACAAAACCAGTCACCACCAAACATATTCAACAACAACAACAACAACAAACACATGTGTATATATACACTGTTCAAAAGTTTTGGATCGGTAAGATTTTTAATGTTTTTAAAAGAAGTCTCTTCTGCTTACCAAGGCTGCATTTATTTGATAAAAAATACAAAAAAAACATTAATATTGTGAAATATTATTACAATTTAAAACTGCTGTTTTCAATATAGTAAAGTGTAAATTATTCCTGTGATCAAAGCTGAATTTTGAGCATCATAACTCCAGTCTTCAAGGTCACATGATTCTTCAGAAATCATTCTAATATGATTTGATACTCAAAAAACATTTATCATTATTATTAATGTTGAAAACAGTTATTTATATTTTTATTTCAGGATTATTTGATGAACAGAAAGTTCAAAAGAACAGCATTTATCTGAAATAGAAAGCTTTTGTAACATTAAACACTACCGTTCAAAAGTTTGGATTTTTTTTTTTATTGTTTAGGGGAAAGAAATAAAAAAAATCAATACTTTTATTCATCAAGGATGAATTAAACTGATCAAAAGTTACAGTAAAGTTTATAATGTTACAAAAAGATTCTATTTAAAATGCATTGTTCTTTTTAACTTTGTTCAAAGAATCCTGAAAAAAAATTGTTTTCAACAATAATAATGAAAGTTTTTTGAGCATCAAATCCACATATTAAAATGATTTCCGAAGGATCATGTGACACTGAAGACTGGGGAAATTGCTGAGAATGTTGCATTTTAATATATTTAAATAAAAAATGACTACAATATTACTGATTTCTTTTTTATATTTTTAATCAAATAAATGCAGCCTTGGTGGGCAGAAGAAACTTTTAAAAACATAAAAAATCTTTTGAACGGCAGTGTATATATACACTGTACATATACATACACACACATATACCTTTACATCAGATATCTGGTCTTCCAACAACCAAAATAAACAGAGAAATTACCAATTGAAAAAAAAAACATGCAAGAGTTGAGGAATTATGGTACATCTGTACAAATATTTTATTTATAGAGATTCCCATATAAATCTGAATAAATATCATTCAGAAGTTTTATCCAGAAAAAAAAAACCATCTGCAAATGAATGACAAACATTTTAAATTTGCTTTTGACCACTCAGAATAAGGCACCTTGGATGAGTTTACGCTTTAGAACAGCTTACAACATACTCAATGTATTTATTGTTTAGAAAAACAAGCATGTTTAAATTGCAAACCACTGAAAATATCAAATGTATAAAAGTGAAAAAAAGTACTTAGAAAACATATTGCACACCAGTGTTTAGGCCATTTTGGTAAACATTCCCATTTCATGCACTTGCTAAAGCACCAATATGCTATCTGAAATTCAAACAAATGTTTGTGTTGCCAAAAATAAAATCTATATTACATTCACAGAAGAAACCAAGGCATCCTGACAGCACAAGGGCAACTTTTTATGCATGTAGGATCATTTTAAATATCCTTTTTCTAATCCTCAAATGTAACTTGTCTTAGAGTAAACAGGACCCATGCAAAATAAATATAAATAAATCCTTTATAAATAAATCGAGCGCATTGCCTGCCCCGAGTTTCTCATCTTGCATATTTCGAGTACATTCGGTTTCCAAACTTATAAACATTATGACACTTGCTTCTAATGCAACCCCATCTTTTCCCTGCCTCAAGTCATCCAGGAATCCTTTGCACTATTGACACTATGTACATGGCAGCAATGCAGCGCCCCCTAGAATTTAAAAAGGTTGATGAAACCCTGTGGAGACACAGGCTTGCAGCAGCTCTCTGGGTTATTGGCAGTGCAAGGATGGTCTGTATCCTAAGTGAACAGGAAAAACAAATCTGTTATTGCCATAAAAGGACCATAAATTAAAAAAAGAGGCTGATATTTTCAAATCAAATGTTAAAAGCTAGAGATGAGTCTAGTCACCTTCCAGAAAAGGATGTGGCAATGTGTACAGAACTGTAACGTGTCACTGTACTGTTCCTTGTGAGGGTAGCACCGGCACAACTTAAAGTACATCTTTTTCCATTCCAAAAGTCCTTTATCTGACACCATTAGGCGCTTGCGGATCTGTGAAGAACATGTCAAATTAATTACAAATTTAGTGTTTGTACTGTATGCCAGGTAATCGAATTCATGAGCAGATTTAAGATATAAACAGTCACATAAATATGCAAGACTCAACTAGTCCTTAAAGTGTCAGTTCACTCAAATTAAAAATATTTTTTAAATACTTACTCACCTTCATGTCGTTCCAAGCCCGTAAGACTTTTGTTCATCTTTGAAACACAGATGAAGAGATTTACATCCCTCCATTGACAGCCCATGCAACTAAATCTCTTTATGAATTTTTTGAAGTGACAAAGTGGTTGACTAATGAATATGAATAGATCGGTTTAGTACAACATTTTTGAAGAGACCTGATCACTTTATATGATAATCATTGATTTTTAGGCTTTTATTCACATATAAACCTTGATCAGCGAACATAAACAGAAGCTCAACAGTCCTTGCTTGAATCTCATGGTTGTTGCGGAAGCTCAAACGCTTGTAACACACAAGAATGAAAATCATTGGTTCTTGCACATCAAGCAAACATGGTAAACAGAAGCTCAAGCATATCTAATGTGTGCGTTTATGAATATGTGTGAAAAAGGCCTAAATTCAATCTGTTCATCAGAAAGCGAAAGTCTCCTTTCAGAAAATTTGGACTAAACCGCTCAATTCATATCAACTTTTTGAAGTGTCAAAGTGGTAGATGCATTGACTGTCAATGGAGGGACAGAAATCTCTCAGATTTCATTCAAATATCTTCATTTGTGTGTCGAAGATGAACGAGAGTCTGGAACGACTTGAGGGTGAGTAAATTAAACTATTCCTTTAAGCATGTGACAAACTTGTACCTGTCTGTCGGAAAAGTGATACTGGCAAAGTTTCTTCCACAACAGCCGATCTTCTGCTAGCACACTTAGGTCAGGGCATACTTGACCCAGGCTAACCAGATCTCGTCCGTCTGAAAGATGGTGCATGATGTTAAGCTGCAAGCTAGCCGGCAGATCAAGGTACGTCATCCCTGTGTTTATAGGCTGGACAAATAAGAAGAAGAAAGTCTCTGTTCAGATCATGAAGCTAAACAATCTCAATGGATAGGTTTGCTAGGTTACACAATATAACGCATGTTCTGTATGCTGTTACCTTTGTAGTTATTTTTAACTGAAATTAAATATCATTTTTGGTAAATATTAGATTAATGATGAACATGATGAAGTACTAAAAAGAAATATAGGAAAATATAAGAAAAGAAAAAAGCACATAAAAATGACAAAGTTCTTCATGGAACACAAAATGAGATATTTATAGTAGTTGGCCAAGCTGCTCTTTTCCATTCAAGTGACAGTGAATGGTAACCAAAGATGTCAAGCAAGATTTTTATTGGAGTTTCAGGCTGTTCCACTAACAAAGTTAATGTTCAGAAGTTTTAGTCCATTGAACTTTACCATTGGTAAAGTCAACTTTAATTATACAGAAAAGCGGCTAAAACATTCTGTTTAATTTCACCTTTAGTGTTCCACTGAAGAATGAAAGTCATACAGGTTTGGAACCACATGAGGGTGAACAAATGACATTTTTGGTTGAACTATCCCTTTAACTGCAACAAAAAAGGTTTTCCTTTGCTATATATCTGGAGCTTTTACACTCACCCGGTTGATCTGAATGTTATCAAGCTGCTGTTGCCACTGTAGTATGTTCTCCATGCGGTGCACCCAGATGTTGATGTTGCCCACTAGGACAGACTTGCCCATGTCCTGAACCAGACTGCACAACGACGCATATAGCGTCTGCAGCAGTTCTTTAATCGGTCGAACATTTTGCTGATCATCAAGAACTGAGAAAGAGAGCAAATGTTTAGTTCGTAACTAAAAGTTCAAGGGCGCACAACAACATGGGCCCAACACTGTTGACAGGATCTGGTGTGTGTTACAGGATACTTTAAGTTCATGCCAGATGCTTTCATAACATACAACAGATAACATTAAGACATTACATATGCATTTATATCATAAACTTAGGAGTAAGGAAAATGACAGGTAAATTAATAAAGTGGTTTGGGTATGACGTAGCCTACAAGTGAGCAATTTAGTTTCCCATAACAACCTGCACCTTTGTTTAGCTGAGATGACTTTTGGTTTACAATACAGCTGAGATCCCTGTTTGCTCTCTGAGGCTTGTCGCTTTTTCCAGTGCAGGCAATTATAAAATTTCCATTCAGCTATGAGCTACTGGCCAAGCCCACCAAACTAATTTTGTTGTAAAAGATTGCAGACAGTGAGCAGAATAAACAGCTATTCTGTTAGGACAGATTTAGCCTCATCTTTATTTCTTATTAACCACAAGAGAATTTCAGTACAAGCCTCGGAGTAAATAATCAGAGACTTTGCAAACATGTCATGTAAACAGACATTGTTGATGTTTCACATTGGCTAATAGTTTTGCAAATGAGATGGTGAAGACGTGAGATATTAACAAGAAAGCTTACCTTTCTGCACAACCCTTTCCAGAATGTTCATGTAGTTTTTCTGTGCCACTCCACTCAGTGAAGGCAGTTGGGACTTGGCGATCAGCTCCAGCAGCTGAAATGTTGGACATAAATTTGAGAGGTCAGACTAAGAGGCTGTGTTCCAGCATTACTTACAGACTGTTTTATTCCACTCTCTTCAGCCTTGGCAAAAACAAAGGGCTCAGAAATGGGACGTTCACTCCCCACACAGATACCCTCTGGCTTATGTCTGCTTCAGCAGTGTTGTTTTGAAGTTCAGACAAAAAAAAAAAACGTCAAGTGATAACTTTACAGTAACTGTTTGTGCACCTTATATGTATGCAATCAGTTGGACAAGAGTAGGTTTCCAACACCAAGTTCATTTTCAAAAGTTAGGACAGCCAAGAGCAGATAGTGAGTGCAGAGTTGTGTTCTCTAAAAGCTGTTGGGTGGCATGACTGGCATGTAATACCAGCACAATCCACATCATGGAGCAACACTGACCCACACTCGACCCAGCAACATGGGAACATTGTCATTCTCCTCCCTCCCCTACAGCGAGCCCCTGATGAAAGATGCTCTAAGTGCCTTTATGTGGACTGGAGCATGAAAGTTTGGGGATTTTTCTATTTTAATAGATTTTAAAATGTCATTTATTTTCAGCAACAGTCCTCAGTGTCACGTGATCCTGCAGAAATCATTCTAATTTGCTGGTTTGCTACTCATGAAACATTTCTTATTATTATCAATGTTGAAAATAGCTGTGCTGCTTAATATTTTTGTGGAAACCGGGACACATTTTTCAGGATTCTTTGATGAATAAGGTCAAAAGAAAGTTTTTGTAACATTATCAATGTCTTTACTTGATCAATTTAATGTATGTTTCCTGAATAAAAGTTTTTATATAAAAAAAGCAAAGCACTTAACTAACCCCAATGTTTTAAATGGTAGTGTATATTTTTTTTAAACTGACTTCGCATTAAATAATATTGTTGTTGTAAATTTACCAGCTTAGATGATTAAAAATAAAAAAACCGGAGCAAGACACGCAAAAGCTGTTTGTGTATTACACAGTAATCATTATTAAATGTTAATTCATTCCAATAAATGACAGTGATGAGACATACTGTACTAATATATATATAAATAACAAGATTATAGTGGTCTTTGTTTGTCATAAGTAGCCTTATAGATTTGTTTTCCATCCCTACTAAACCTGAGCTCTGTAACTGAGCTCTAATGCAACACCAGCAGCACAAGGTCAGACAACCAAAAGAGAAACTGCAAGATAAACCTGACACTGACTATGGTGTTTCAACAGTGCCTGGAAATGTCTAGAAAAATAAATGATGCACATGATGCACTGAAGTGACCTTAGCTAAAAAGTTTGAGTAAACAACTTGATCCTGATCCTGTTTACCTGTCTTCTGAAGTGATCACAAGGATTCATGACCCAATTTGCCAGCACCTTAAGCTCATCATAGCTGACTCTATACCACAGTGGAGTCAAGTGATCGGATCAGAATTCAGGGTCACAATGCCGACAGATAGAGAGAAGGGCCTGTGAGGGGGGGAGTTAATGGCCACCTAAGTCACTTGACTTTCCGTTCTAGTTTCATAAGCTTTCTCAACCTCAGCTGTCTGATTGACAGTGACCTCAACGTCACACCGACCTGTGTTTATCTGCTCTTAGCCGATGACCTTTGCTTTCATCACTGGAACAAGTAAATCAAGAAGAATGTCCAATGATTAGTGACCTTAAACCAAAGGAGTAATCGCTAATTTGAACTTGAATTTAAGGCTGCTTAAGTCACTCTTGTTTTTTCATGACAAGAAACAGTTGCAGCAAACACACACCGATATGTATACAGAAGCACAAACATGGTCCCTGTGCATTTGCCATGAAACTGCCCCAGAGGCCCGCTTGTCTGGTGTGCGATGATAAGAATGAAGACAGTAGCAGATACCCAGAGCCCAAGACTGGTTAACCCTTTCTTCTTCAGAGACTGAGCCTGGCTATTGTCACTGTTTTCCAAAAATAGACGACTGGAAACTCACCCTTACGACATAATTGAATCGCCTGGTGTCTTTGATGGCACTGCAGAAATCCAAGCGATTAAATGCTTCTCCCAGAGTACAATATCCATGACGCTGCAGGAGATGAAAGAGGAGTTAGTTGACTACTTATTCACACTGCATTCACATTCATTACTGCAGGAGATTATTACCATGCCTTACCTCTTTGGTGCTTCCTTTGTGGACATAAATCCATTTGTCTTTGTGAAAATCTGCAATGAAGGAAGAAATAAATCAAGATTTTTGCAGTAACAGACTCGTTGCATTTAGATTTTCAGAAAGATACGGCGATGAGGCTTACAAGGAATCTTTGTATTGTTGTTTAGCAAGTCCTTCTTTCGCTTCTTTGCAGCAACGTCATAATTAATGCTGAGGATCAAATTCTCCTTGTCATGATCTTCCTTGCAGTAGCTGAAAGCAAAGTGAAGTTGTCAACACACATGCTTTTTTCATAGTTTAGCACCATGGGGAATTATACAACATATGGCCCCTATCAACATGCAAATATGTAGGCCCTAACCCATTTCTTGTCAGTACCTACAGTAACACTTTTAGAAACAATAAATAGTTCAAGCATATGACCTGTTGTATTATTAGAAAGGTGATTAACAGACGATGAGTAAACACAAAGGCATTTTATGTTACAACAGCTATTTACTGCAGTGCTGTAATAGTGCCGCATCTCAGTCAATTACTTCACTTATATTTTTTATTCGTCTTTTTAAAATGCATTTACACACGTTTTATATTTTCAAATAAAATATTACGTATAAACAATATTAATAAAAATGTCATAAAATAGGCTAGATAAATATAATTAAAAATATATATATTAATTCTTAATAAATGAACTGTTTTATTTGACGCAGATTGCGTCTGCAGTAAACTACGCCATATGATGCTCTTAGTGGTGTATGGACAACGGAAAATATCAGATGAAAGACTGCAAATGTAAATGTTGAATCATTAAACACTGACCTCTTCCGTTCTGAAACGTTGTTATTCGTCTCGTTCTCATCTTTCGTCGTTTTTTTCCAGCCGTCCTCCGTTTTTACCCAGCTTTGACCAGGAGACCGCCAGTCTTGTCCAAGAAACGGCATTGTCAAGATACGAATACCAGTGATTACGAAAGAAAACTTGTCAGCGTTAAAGTTGAGAAGTTGTTAAAGTGATTTTCTCGCGTATGTGCTGCAATATTAAATAATGTTGTGAACGCGCTTCTGATGATAAAAGTGCGCAGCTGTATTTATATTGTCAGGAGGAGAATCCGGAAATGTTCCTGGTCCCGCCCCCTTTGGACCGCGTTCTCCAACACGTGGCTTTGTTTATCATCTTCCTTAATATTGCAAAACCTCACCAGAAACATAATCACACATAGAGTTCAGTACGCTGCTGGATCATCTTTCCTCATGAGCTTATTAAATGTCATACAGAGTCAATGCAATTTAATAGTTGGTGATGAGCCTGAGATTTCTTATTTTCTTGAGTTCATCTTGTGAAACAGACAAGAAAAATGACTGAACAAAAACTTTGAGCTAAACATAGAACCCTGACTTCTTTCTTGATTTACCCTGATGAATAAGATCACAACATTAACTGTAGCTACCCTTACATGCTTCATAAATGAAAGGAAAGTGAGATTTTGGATCATGAGGAGAAAATAAAATGTTAATGTGTGTGAATGACATTTCCTCCTAATCAGGATATACAGACTAGTGACTGTATAGAAGTGGGTCAAACAAAGGCTGGTTATCCATTATGAAAAAGCATGTATATTTTTACCTTATTACTGAACCTGATAGTAACATGATCAGATTCCAACTGACCTCCTATTAAGATAACACCATTTCGTAAAATGAAAATGGTAGAGAACCGCACTTCACGCCACAATAAGGAAAGATAATCTTTTTGAAGTTGATTTCATCAATAGCTATTCACTTTTGTTTGGTAATGAGTTGCATACTGAGCAAGAAATGTGACCCGGCTGCCCTACATTATGATGTAATCAGAGCTGATGGAAATGAGAAACTAGCAGCTTCCTTTTATCATTTAATCTCTTTAAGTCACACATAAGAGTTTCTCTGTGTTGATTGTTTGCTTTCAGACAGTTTAATTCTTATCAGCTGAAAATGGTTGTGTGGAGACCAAAATATTTTTAGGAGGTGTATATTAACAGTGTTTTACACTTCCTTGATGCAAAAACTAACACTTTATTTGTAATTACCATTAAGAACCGCGGGTTTCATTTTACACCGAGATGTATTTTACACGAGACATGAATGACACCTAAATAAATAAACGTGTCAACACAATAAAATAAATGCCTTTTTAAAAGGTTTAGACTACAGTAACATCATTTATGCTGGATATCTGCCTAAAGGTCGTGCTTGTTAATGTTTCCTAAACTCTATTTTTAACTAATTAAACCATGACTAGACTTGAATTCAGGTTGATTAGGACACTTTTCTCAGTCATCTCAATGGCAAAAAGTGTCCCAATCAACCTGAATTTAACCCTATAGCATCACTAACCGGTTTTCTGGAGTTTATTTTTAATTAATTAAATTGCTAATTGAATTATATATATACAGTGTCTTATCTATGGAATTATAAGGAATTATCTTGCACAGTAATGAGTATTTCTGTTGTTGACCTCAATGGTGTTATTTCATGGTGACCTCAATGTTTTACCAGACGCAGTGTTTGGAGGCAGAACTGAGCTTGTGTGAATTTTCATAAAGGGAGAGCAAACATTTTTTTCTTGAAATCAAAACATTGCATTCCATGCAATGTTTAAACGGTCATTTGAGATTCAACACTCACTCAGGCTCGTGATAAAGGTTACAGGAAACATTTCTCAAACAATTAGTCACATCACCAATGCAGTGCTAATGTAACCTGACTTGGCTGGGTGCAGTAAACCTACTGTGTTTAAAGTAGAGTAGAAGAGTCCAGAACAGGTCTCTCTATCGCCCCTTGCCTGTCTGGTAAGTTGAAAAGGATGCAAACTGTACTGGTGTACTGAGCCCTAGTGGCATATACATATAAATCATTTAAATGTGTTTTTTGCCCATTAATCAATTTGATGAAATCATAATTTGATCAAGAAGAATGATTAGTGATGATTTATAGTCATGATTTAATCTGACCTCCACACTGGAATTTAGGAAACATTTACAAGCACAACATTTAAGTCAAATCAAGTCAATGGTCACCTTTATTTATAGCGCTTTATACTATACATGCTGTTTCAAAGCAGCTTTACGGTGATAACAGGAACATGATTCAATGATGCAAACAGTTCATTTCGTCTGCACAGCAGTTCTAAAAGAAAATAATGTAATTTAGGCAGATATCCAGCAAAAATTATGTTATGTAGTCTAAACGTTTTAAAAATAGGTTTGAAATGTTTTAGTTACATTGTGGAGCGAGACCCATTCCATTAGGTTTTCATTCCAAAGGTTTAACAGCACATCAGGAAGGCATTTGGTTCCATTGCGAGGCAAATACATTCAACAACGTGACATTTGTTCCTCTCCTAAAATATCTTTTCCCAAGCCATGCACTGTTCGGCTCTCAGCTCTGGGACAAGTGCTGTGAGGGGATTTCCTAGACATCTACACAGCTAGATGACAATCATATTTCCATTTTATGATTTAAAGTTAAGAAAAGCTCAACATTTGTCTGTTTAACAAGAGCAATACAAGTAAAGAAAAGGCATTAAATGTAAAACGTTCATGTAACGAAGTAAATGGAACAGTCTAGAACTGTTTTTGTTTTGTGTTCATGTTGGTGGACGCGGCACATGATCACATACGCACTCGCTTGCTCACTAACACAGCTGTTGCTGTTGCTCTTACACCAATTTCATCATTCCCTCATGTTTCAGTTTACATCCTTGACCAACAAATCTGCAACCTGGGCCAGCCACATGATTCTAGGGGTGTACATTTCTCCCTTGTTTGTTTTCCAAAATAACATCAGATTGTCCCCCCAAGGACTGAATCCCATCATCTCCGAGCTAAAAGTACAAGCTACAGCACGAAATGATCTGATATGAACAGGTTTGATGTAGTATAATCAATTCAAACCCCTAACAGCACATGCAAGGAGCTCAACGTGTATTGGGTAATCGTAAAACACACTTTTACGTTTTACCATCCTTAATGTCAATGAGTCAACAGAACATGACTATTGCCTAATGCAATATTATGTGTCTAATAAAAGCACATCGTCAAACTTGACAACACTTGGAAGTTGGACTTGTATAAACATGTTAAGGTTTGTTGGAGTGTGTTGATAAAGTAAAATGGGTATTGGGAATTTATAGCACATATCACAGCATTCACAATACAGCAAGTCTCTTAATGGCTCATCAAAGTCTTCTTTGCAATTCAGTTTCATGCCTGGGCATGCCGACACCTGTTACAGTCTAACTGAGAGTGTGAGACACAGACAAGGCAATAACACATATACCCAGACACACATTTATCTCACACATCTGCTGCCTTACGTCCTCACACCTTCTGTGTCATGTCATATGAGTTTCATATCTTATGATCTATGTAGGATGATGAATATATAGGTCACATCAGAACATGATTTTAAAATGCATTTAATTTTAAATTGAATAGATATTACATATAATGTATGTAAACTATTGACGTAGATTTAACGTCTAAAATTTAATTACTCATGTCATTCCATGTATGAGTTTCTTTCTAATTACCGTATAAAGTAAGATATTTAGAAAAATGTCTGTTTTAGCTTATACAATTTCTCCATCAGTTTATTTTATAGTATTTCATTTTGTGTTCTGCAGAAGAGAGAAAGTCATACAAGTTTAGAATGACATTAGGCTAAATAAATGATGACAGGATTATTTATTTTTTGGGTGAACTATCCCTATACAGCCAGATCAACCAATTTACAAGTAACACACAAAAGAAGCATTATTAGTTTTTATGAAGAATTTAATGGTAAAATCATTTTGCATGTATAACTGTTCCACTCAATTAAATTTTTAAACGAATGTAAAATATTTAGGAACAAAACGTGAAAAAATAATTTACAAAAAGAAGGAATGTTTAAATAAAAGTACACAAGTAAACATACAATGTGCAACTATTCAGTGTCAAGTGCAAAGTAATACAGAACTTGAAACTCTTCAAGTTCAAAGGTAATGTGTATTCTTTAGTAAACACTAATATGATTTAATTGTTCCTTAAACAGGTGATCTAAAAGACACTTGAAAATAAAAGCAGAAAAAGTATCATACTTCCATCTGCTATATGGCCTGAGCTTAATTTGAAATATCTTCCAGCTATTTGGCTATTTTTATAACTTTTAATAGTTATTTTACTAATAACCTCACACACATTCAAAAGGCAACACGTGCAAACACCGACAGAGAGCTTCGAAAAATGTGTCTCATTGCGTTGCTGTCTTCCATTTTTACTCTTTTCTCTTTATGATCTGTCAAATAGAGCACTCCAAGAATTTTGGTTGGAGACAGACACATTTAAGCTTGTATGATATGACTGAGCTACATTGTCACATTAATACAGTCATGTAGGCAAAAACTTATCAGAGAGATAGACCAGATTTACTGAGCCATGGTCAAACAGCTTGAATGGCAAAGTTCCCATCGACACCCATGAGTCTGTCTTTGGGTCGTAGAAGTCAAAGCCGTCTGAGTCTTCCACACTCTCGTCACTGTTAATGAAGCGCCCCCCCGTCACATAGATCTTGCCATTCACAACAGCAGCAGAGTGATGCATCTTCCTGGCCTTCATATTTTCACATTTTTCAAACCTGTTGGTTTTAACATCATAGGCTACCATTCTTCTTGTATAGCCTGTTAAATAATAAAGAAGATAGTTAAAGTTGCATGAAATGGAAATTGAGATTGTTCCCTATTGTGATGTACACTACTGGTCAAATGGTTTGGAATAATTAACAAGTCTCTTATGCTCACCAATGCTGCATTTATTTGATAAATATACAGTACAAACAGTAATGTTGTGAAATATTTTTACAATTTAAAATAGCTGTTTTCTATTTGAATATTTTAAAACGTAATTTATCGTTGTGACGGCGATGCTGAATTTGATGCTGAAAACCAACTTGCAAGAACATTATATTAACAAAACTACCAAAAAACCCTCCTTACCGCCTACAATGTAGATTTTATCATCGATCACAGCAGCTGGTGCACAGACGTTCTTCACTGTCCTGGTTTCCATCCTATACCAAAGATTCCTTCCAATGTGGTACACCTATCAAGAACAAACATCTTTTACCACTGCAAAATCATTGAAATTAGTTCTCTATAAAACTAAACATCCTCCAACGCTTTGAGTACCCAGAAAAGCGCTATATAAATGTAACAAATTATCCCAAAAAGCCTGAAATATCAAACCTGGATAATTCGAACTGGTTTCTGCATGGCGTCTTCCCCTCCGAACACGTATATTCTCTGGTCATGTGCGGCTACAGCTGGATGCAGAACTGCAGTGGGCATGGGGGCCATGGCCTCCCATTGGTTGAACATGGTGTCATATCGCTCAACCGAATTTGACAGCTGTCCGTCAGCTGTCAATCCACCCAGAACAAAAATGAAATGCAGGTAGGTAGAGCTCTGATGGGCGTATCGAGGCGTTAGCATGGGTTCTCCAACTCTCCACTGGTTTGTTTTCAGAGAAAGCGTGTACACAGTGTTGCTAGTTGTGCACTGCCCTCCTGCTGTCATGGTTAAGCCCCCGAGCACATAAAGGATGCTGTGCATGCAGACATAAGAAGGCCGGTGAAGGCGGAGCGGGATTTTTGCAAGACACTGCCAGCAGCCAGTCTGCTCGTCGTAGAGCAGCGCCTCACGAGATGTCCGCTCTCCATTCTTACGACCTCCAACTACCACAAGAGCCTCCTTGCAGTTTTTCCGTCGTGGCACCGCCCAAAGGGGCTCAAGATCGCCAGGGCAATGAGTGCCGACAGAAAAAAGAAGGCGGCGAACGGATTCGATAATCTCAATGCATAAAGAAGATGACTGGACTAAAGGGTCATTGGCGATAAACTGGAAAAGATATGAAGGATGGACATGTCTCAGCCTCACGCGACGGAACAAGTCGTGGATAGTGCTACGTCTGGAGAACGGGTCATGGTGGATCCAAGCTAGAAGAGTCTCAAATACTTGCTCCTCCTCAACGCACAGTTTGTCATCCTCCAAGTAGCTCACCAACTCGGGTAGCGAGAGTTCGCAGAAGTCCTCGGAGACCACCACATCAGAGAAGCTCTTCACAGCCAGTTCTCTCGCTTTTTCCTGCAAGCTAGAGCAATGCAGGATTTCTGAGAGTCGGATCATGCTCAGGCAGTTGTCTGGACTGAGCTGGGTCTGCAAGAAGGTTGAGCAGGCCTCAAAAAGCCTTCCGTACTGAAACATAGAGGCGGCTTGCATCAGAGGGAGAACCAGCTCCATGGTGATGCTGATGGACCCTGTGTATACATACTCTACTATACTCGCAAGGATGTCATAAGAAACACCTTGAAGGTCTATCCGGGGCTTCTGGGTCTCCAGGAAGCAGCTGCAGAACATAGCGTAGAAGTAGGGGCTGCTGGACACCAGAACATTGCGGTGACATGGGAGCTCTTTGCCCTCAGAGCAAAGAACAACATCAGTGAAAATTTGGTCCTTCCTCAAAGTGTTCAGCTCCAGGAGGAGGGTTGAGATCAGGTCTTTGTCTTTAAAATGTAGGACATCTGATATTGGACCATCTAAGCTGTGAAAAAAGACAACATTTTTATAATCATAAGATATTTTCTTTAATTAGGAGGATATCAGTTAAGTATACATTTTTCTTGTGCACATAAAAACTCTTACGGCAGCAGTTCAGATGCATTTCCTATAACCATTTAATTAATATATCTAGTGGTTTTAAAAATTAAGTGATATTATAATTGCACATTTATGCATCTTTTAGCTTTTATCCAACACAACACACACACACACACACACACACACACACACACACACATATATAGTATGTATATGTATAATAGTATTTACAGCATTGCAGTGTACATCTGTATGCGTGTACATATATATAAAACAGTATTAGTTTATTTGTAGTTATATAATAAATAAAATAATGAATGATTCAATGACATGCTTGAACTATAGTGTACAGTTGCATCCAAGAAACAGTGCAGCATTCAGTCCCATTTTAAAAAATAAATCTGCAATTGCACATTAAGAAATCAAAGGAATGGCAGCAAGGAAATTATTTCCCAGCATCAATTAAGAATTTCTGCAAGTTCATCATCACACAATTACATTAATCTTCCAAGATCTTCCAGTTTGCATGCAGACTAACATATGGCAAACAAACCAAAATGCCACGCATAGACAAACTACACAGGTGTTATTGTGCCTGCAGTCACAGCATCTGCTTGGAGACGTGATGTGTCAGCCATATCTTGCCTTACCTTGTCTCAGATGATTTGAAGCACATTCTAGATGGTCCTGTAAATATGTATCGTCAAAACTCAAGCAGAGCTCAAACTCGTCCCTCTGTTTTCAAAAAACAGTTCACTTCTGATTCTGAAAGTCACTTTCTGGGTTTGGCAGGTGGATGTTTATAGAGACTGGGGCGACCGCGGTATGTTATTTGTTGTACAGAAATCCTTCGAGAGGCCTCATTGTACATTCCAGTCTCCCCCAAAATAGAAATCTCGCTTCTCTGTCAGAACTGGAGCAAGTCCCGCGAACACCTCCTCATGGTACGCACTCACCCCCTCTGTTTTTCCAAAACACAACAAGTTTCTTCACCGTCTGCATCGCGTGTCTGAGTTACTCCATGCTCCAACGTGTGTATGTTTACCGAGGCGAGGCTGTAAACAACACTTGTGCCCAAAAGCTATTCTAAGAGTTTACTGTGTACTTGACCCCCGTTTCTAAACTAATCCCCCCAAAAGCCAGTGCTGTGTTACTACAGCAGTCGTCACTAAACTCTGGGATGATGAAAGTTCAGAATGAGGAGATATAACAGCTGAAAGCTTTGAAGCCAGCCAAACATACAGGTTTAATTATACAGCGTTGAGTGATTGGGTTTATTGTTTGAAGTCTTGCATACTATTGTGTCCTGCACTTAGGTTGCACTGTAGACGTATGAGGTTGCATAAGCATTAATAAACTATTTTAATGTTAAGTAATGTATGTACAAAAAAAAAACTAAAATAAAATGATTATTTAAAATCTATTTTCAACAATTGACCGTTCGCAGGCCCCTCCCCCAAAACGGCCATTGTCCAATCACACATCATAGCAACCGTTACTATGTGAGCAGCTCCGTCAAACATTGACTCCAAGCAAGCTGGTGAAGCGGTGCGCCCACTGCGTTTGTAAAACCGGACACTAGATACTCCGAGAGATTGTCTGGAGGAGTTGTGTTCTTTTCGTTCCCAAAGCCGAAAACACAACGTGAACGGTGCCTATGATGGTAAAAACAGTGTGGACGGCCCCACTCCCAGTTACATGTGTCGAACATGGTTCACTCGCGAACAGCGTGCATGAGACTGACACACTGAGATTAGTCAAGAAACATGGAGAGAGCAGATCAAGAGGATCCACAAAGGAAGTACGTTTTCTAAAGGGTTGTTGTAACGTGATATTTTCGGGGGGAAATGAGCAGCAGTCACTAGCAGTGCAGGACCTGTAGACTACAGTTTAGAAGAGTGCACGCTCGCAACGGGGAACGCATGAAGCTTACTTGACAACATCAGTTCATATAACGTAATCAATATCGTAATGAATAGAAATAACCTTAAATGTAGGGTTATCTGCATCTTTCCGTCTCTTATGTATAGTTACTTTTAAACACGAAAATCGGATTCAGCATGACACGCAAGCGGTTGCCGTGGTAATGAACAACCTGCTTGTTAAAGCGAATGTATAATCCTGTATCTGAGGCAAAATTACTAAATATGCAGCGCGAATTATATATTTCTAACTCCAAACAATTAGCGACTGAACCAGCGTATTAAATCTTCTTCAAGGCTGTAATTTACTGGTTGCATTTGAAGTACAGGTCATGGGGTTTCTCAGATTTCGCTTGAGACCGTATTAGCCTCAATAGTAGTCATGTCTCCTTTGCGTATTTTTATATTTTGAATATATCCCTCCACTGCATACTGTAAACCATTTTGCCTCGATCTGGAGGATATCGCAGAGGTAATTGCTCGAAAAAAGGTCACTGACACCACGGGTATACCTCTTCCATTCATGGCAATCTGTGGCGCTGGTCGTGTTTGACCATTTGTTTGACGGGCGTAGCAACAATAACTAGGGGCGTGGCTTTTGCGAACGGTCAATAGGTCCTGCAGAAAAAATTGCGCCTTAAGATAAACAGCGACATCTTGTGTTAGTTCCCTGTACTGGGCTTTATTGTAACCTGAGGCATTACGCAATAGTTGCACATGTGCTGTCATCTGTGTCACATGCCGTAATCTAAAAGGTTAAACAACTTCAAATAAATATGTTCTCATGTACCTTATGATAAAATGTTGTTAATACAAGCAACAACCGTCTCCACATTTGATCAATCAGAAAAGAAATAATCAAACAGATATATGTAGATATACATTTAACAATATCCTCAAGCCTTGTAATGGACATTAAGAAATAAAAGAAAACGTGGCTGAGTGTAATAAAGATGTGAAGAAGAAAACTGGGTAAACTGACATTTTCTTTAATAATTGAAAGCATTTGCAAAACACGCACGCACGCACGCACGCACGCACGCACGCACGCGCGCACGCACGCACGCACACACACACACACACACACACACACACACACACACACACACACACACACACACACACACACACACACACACACACACACACACACACACACACGCACACACACTTTTTGTTTTAAATGCAGAAATATATATCCTATTCTATATAGCTTCACCATCAATGTGCAAACCCCTGAAATTCCAGAAACAAAATAATGGAAAACTATGTCAGATTAAATAAATTCATGGTGAACACATTTCAGCTCCTCCTTACCCATTGTAAGGCTAGAAATGGCCAGAGTACTCCCTTTAAACTTCTACCACGACATCATTTGAAAAGATTGCAGGCAATATATTACCAATAAAATCATAAGAATGCTATGATGTTTGGTAGCAGAGAATGTTGGGACCTTAAATTCTCCAGAGCCACTCTTTGTGAAAAGAACAGTCTCTTGGTAGAAATCTTGATACATAACCTTACGGGAGAACTCTTAAAGCCTGCAGATACTTTACATATCTTGCAAGATACACAACAGAAGTGCTAAGATCCACTCTGCTCTACAGTATCCACATTACATTACTGTGAGTCTGATGCAGTTGCTAATTATCTCATGCTAAGCACTCAATTCCAAAGTGCCTGTGCCTCAGGGAGAGCATCCTCCCCGATTAACCCTGCTTATCACTGCATGAGTAAATGAAGGGTAAATAACAGTCACACCAAGAGATGGAGGGTTATGAGCTCTAGACATTTTCCAAAAACTTCTGCCATTTGAATTCCTCACTATTATTACTACACACTGTATATAAATATGTTATATTAATTATATTGTTGTACTATAATATTATATAAATAAGTATATTAATTAATTTTTTTATAATTATATGAAATATTTTAATTTTTATAGCTTAGAATATACCTTTATATCTAATTTCTTATTCTTATAATCTACATGTAAAAGGGAAGAATTTTGTTTATATATGCGTCACTCCTGCATGTTCTATGAACACAAGCCTTTGTACATTAAACTAATTGACACTAACCAAAACAGTGCCTACTTTACAAATGAAATTTCTGTTTGCCATGCATTATGAGAAGAGCGAAAAGTAGTCGTAATAGAAAAAAGCACGGGTTTTAGATATTAAAGCACGTCTGATGCATTTTGAAGAGCACTTTCATCTTTTGGTTCCTTTTATAGACTCCTTTGTGATCTTCCTCAAACACAACAACAGACATTTCAAAAACAGACCACCATAAAACAAGTGCCTCTCTCTTCAGCACAAAATAATTATTTTTGAGGACTATATTTGAATTGTTTGTGTAACACTGATTTTGGGTAGATTCATGCAACAAGTGCTTGTGCATGTCATCATATTAGGTGGTGCTACTGATAGAGTTGCAATGCAAATTGCAATATTGCAGGCTGACCTCTAAAAGATCAGTATGACAGTGATATATTACATAGTTTGCTTCGCTCATGCAGAAATTTAAGGGAACATAGCAAATAATGAGATAGCAAATTGGGTCATGTGTCAGATCTGAATGACCTACTTCTTCCGGCCTTTTTTCTGATAAGAGCCTAGAGAAAATGTTCCACTTTCAGAGTGGTGGCAAAAGTTCTGATCACCATCATCACCACACAGCAAATACTAAAGCTTCTTCTTTGAAGTTCAGAGGAAACAAACCAGATGTAATGTAATCAGCAGTCCGGTATGGACATTTTATAGTGTTAACATGCAAGAAAAAGATAATATCTAACAAAACCCTTGTGCAATGAAACAAACTACTGCACCGTTAGCAACATTGTATTGTGTCTACAGCAAGGGTTTTCAAACTTGTTGATGTTAAGGACCCTTAAATATGATGATCTTTGTGAGAGACGCTGTTGATAAATATTAAGGCAGCTGTATATTTTTGTGTCTTTAATGCAATGAATGTGTTGATTTCTGAGTGACCCTAATTAAATATTACATTTAGTGAATGTGAACGTAATATATATATATATATATATATATATATATATATATATATATATATATATATATATATATATATATATATATATATATATATATATATATATATATATATATATATATATATATATATATATTATATTATATTTATAAAAAGAACATATCATGAGAAAAAATATTTAATAACTGCAATTAAGCCTATTGATTTCTGACCCTAATTAAATATTAAATGTAGTGAATGTGAACATAATAAAATATGATGTTAAACATATTTCACTAATATCTTAAATACACATTAACAGATCAAGAGAAAAAAATCATTTTGTAAATAAATATCTAAATCTCTCAAATGCAAATGTATATATATATATATATATATATATATATATATATATATATATATATATATATATATATATACAATATATATATACAAAAATTAATGTTTTATATAATTACGGTAGAAAATGTACAAAATATCTTCATGGAACATGATCTTCACTTAATAGCCTAATGATTTTTGGCATAAAAGAAAAATCTAATAATTTTGACCCATACAATATATTGTTGTCTATTGCCACGAATATACCCGTGCTACTTGTGACTGGTGTTGTGATCCAGGGTCACATATTATATATATACTATATATATATATACACATACATACATATGTATAAATATAAATATATATATATATTTTTATATATAATATACTGTATATACACATATATTATATAAACACAGACTTTTATGTTAGATGCGATTAATCGCGATCAATCGATTTAACAGCCCCACCAGCTGGCGTGTTACGTTGTGGCATGAGAGCTATTTTTTTGGTTAAAATGTCATGTTCCTGTAGAGGTCAGTGCAGCTCAAATGATACTTATGAACTTACTGTGAAAAAATATGTCCTAATAGTCATCACACGTGTTGGGTATTATGATTAGACAAATAGCCTAAATGTTTTACTGCACTCAATATTAGTGATCACTAAACTACCTAAAAGTGCTTTCATAATTTGTTTAAGGTAGTGTGTTATGGGAAAACACACAGCTCTATTCATTAAAGAAAAACATCACCGTAATTGTGGGGAAATTGAACTGCACATAACAGAGTTGCATTCAATAACATAATAACCCATGTCATTTTCACCTCAAATTTTTTTGTCACCTGATGATCTTCTCTTCCTTCTTTTCATTTCTCTCTCTGCAGCCAGTCCAGGCTTTTGGTAAGCTTCATCGGCATGACACCAACAGACACACGCCATGCACCTTCAGCAATAATACACCTTTGATGGAGTGCAGTTGCCTTTGGAATCCTAGAGAGAGAAAGAGGGGTCTTAAGGGGCTTACTATTAGCTGCTTAAAATTCTTCTGATGTAACCAGTGCATAGCCACTGGAAGAAAAAAAACATAGACGCATTCCCACTAGTGTGGCACTTTCACCCTATTTTGTTTACTCTTGGTGGTGTTGTGTACCAGACTTCTTTTTTAACAGTTGAGGAAACTAAATAATGAGTTCTTTCACTGAGCGAGTCAGTGCGAAGGCAATGCTGTTTATCTTTATATCCTCAGCGGTGGCAGACAGCTTCATACGGTGTCACAGGCATTCTGACACAAGGTGCCCTGGCATTTGAAATGGCCAGAGTACAGGCTCTCGGGTGAAGGAAACTTAAAAAAAAATCTCTTTGTAGAGATCGAACACTCAGAGGAATTCCTGTGGTTGTGTCGGACCAATCCTGAAATGTCAGGTCGTTGAAATTCCTCTGTTCACTTACCAGGATAGAGATGAAGGGTGTGTGGATCTTTATAACACAAGGCTTCAGTGAAAATGTCACTCTGAGGACTGATTGCTGAATCATAAAGCAGTATCATTTGTGTATGCACTTAACAAAATGTTAAAGTATATCCGGTTTTGGCACATACATAATTCATTATATAAGCACAATATGCTAATAAGCTTTTATTTTAGGGTAGCAGGTGTATCTGGCCTGAAGAGACTGTCATGAGCCTGGATTTTTTTTGTTGATGTGGCACTGGGAGATGGACACTCGGCTTGTAACTGGTGATATGCCTCGCGGCGACAGCCAGATATGAGCAAATACACAGCAGACTGGCCAGCTGTTACGTTAGGTAATTAAGAGCTGAGGCACGCTTTTGGGCAGGAGAAGCCCCTGTACTGGGGGTGATGGACTGACAGCCAGAGGCTAGCTGTTTGGCAATCCACAACACAGGACTAAACACTGCAGTGTTTTACAGACCCTCCTGCCCCGGACTGGATAACACAAGCTGAAGAACCTCCAGGGAGATGCCTCTGAAGATGCTGCCACTGTATTCAATGTGAAGGACACAGTAATGGGCTCTATTCAGGGTAGACACCATTAGCCTATCATTTTTCACAAATGCAAACAAGGCAGTTAGAAATCGATGTACAGTACAGTTAATTTTCATTTGTTTGTACTGTCTTCATTTCTTAGATCATGCCCAGTTTTTCTTGTCACAGTGATTTTTTTTCAGAGAAAATACATTTGAATACTGTCGCTCACAGCCTTGATTTAATTCAATAAAAAATAAATATGCTGTCTACCCTGAAGCAGCATTAAAACAATAACAACAATATTCATATAAGACAGTTATTAAATTTGCTGATTTGCATTTTTTTATTTAATGTTTGCAATATATATTCAACTGCTTAATTTTGAAATAATTGTTGTTTTTAACAATATATTTGCAATGTCTGACTCTGAATCCATAATAACGCAATATGACACTATTTGTTGATGCACTGTCCACTAAAAAAAACAGCGATCAAAAAGCTGTTACAGTAGCTACCTCTTTAGAAAAAAGTAGGGTTACACAATTGCTGCGTCCAAAATTTAATATAGTATGTCCAAATGTGTCCCAATTCGCCTACTTATACTACGCCCTAAAAGTGTGTACTCTTTTTTTTGTGAAGAAAAGGTACATACTTTTAAGTGTTTAGCAAAAGAGACAATCTTCGGGACATATTATCACGTCATTAAATAGTGTATTTAACATGCGCTCTGTTGCATAGTTACAAGCAATCTGTCACTGTAAACTGACCTGTCAATCATCTTGTCACTGCAGTTAAAATCCTCCAGATTTCATTAACTTTAATTTCCTACTTTTTTGGAGACCACTGTTGATCTGCCAGACATGGGTTTTTCATGCAGAGAACTTTCCTTATGTGTTTGCATTTAAAAGTTTATTAAATGGATCTTTATTAAAGTCCACATTGTTGTTGCAGATGATATATTACATGGTCATGGATAACATTTAATACATATTTTTTATCAGGTTAAATGTTGATTATTAGTCACCCAAACCCCTTTATCTAAACCTCACTATTTAAAAGTTGGTTATTTCTTTTAACACTTTTTATTCGTGTTTGTTGTTCTGAACCAAATCCTCCAAAACACAATGGGTTGTGGACAAAATTATCCGTTATAGTGTGCACGGATCCACACTTCGAAAATCGACCGGATAGTAGACCATCCGGGGACTTTTGACATCGGCCTACTGTTTACAATCTCACATATTATTTAGGATGGATATATGCATATTGGGACGCAGACCATTCAAAAAATAGTAGGCGAAATTTCCCCGGATGACTTCTGTTGAGATTCATTTGATGGACACTTTATCCTGTGAGGCTAAGGGAGAGGATTTATGAATGGAAGTGAAGCAATGTGACTGATGCTGGTGGTCACGTGACAGTAACAACATGGCGGATATAGTATGCTACATCCAAATTTCATTCATATAGAGCGTACTTCTTTAACGACCGTGAAGTAAATTAAAATTCAAATACAGTAGGCCTTCCTACATACAGCAATTTTTCGCAGGCAAAATCCAGTTATTTCAATTGGAATCCACACGATCTGGAATTTTGTGAGGGTGAAAAATTAGGTTCAAGTTGGTCACACGAATTTGTTGCAAATAATATGAAGGCATTCTTAAATACCCAAATCTAGCACAATTTTTGAAATTTTACTTAAATTATTTTTAAATATACATGTATAACACTACTTTGTGTTATATTACCTGGGCAGTTGATTAGGCCTAAAATAAACTAATTAACACTGCTGCAAAGGTGCTTCTAATACAACGATTACAATACAATTTCACACGATTCTCTCTTCTAACTGCTGTAATCAGTCTCTCTATATTTTCCCCTCTTTTGGAAAGTTGTGGAAAAGCTATCATGGATCTTTCCTTTTGCTATTGAAGCAAATGGGATTACAAAAATTATATTTGCTGTTGTTGTCCTCTTAAGTTTACCCAATTTATGACGATTTGCATTATATTGTCATTTTAAAAGGGTCCATTATATATAATTTGCACTCTTTGTAAAGGCTAATAAGTAATAATAGATTTAAGTTTTTAAAGAACCGATTTGTAGTATTTGTATTAGGCTACTACTCTGTAGTAGGCTATTGCGTCATCATGATGCCTGAAAATGCAAACATGTTTGAGTTTAAAGTTCAGATAATGAAAACAACTGGCATCCACTCTCGTATGCATGTACATAGATTATAATAAGCATCTCTGGCCAGAAAAGTAATCTTTAAACTGTAGACTCTCAGTGAGTTTAGTTCATTGAAAAAACTAAATCCGCTTCCAGTCTAAATGTACGCTGTTTCTTTAACCGACCGTGCCTTGAGTAAACATTACCGTGCTCGCTACTATTTTACACAGAGCGCTGCTACTGCCTCTGCCATAACTTCAAAGAGGGACATCATCTATTACGTGGAAAGAGAGGAAATAAATCATCAAAAGAACAATTCCTTAGAGGACGTTAACTACAGGACAACCCGTGGGTTCACCCCTGTGTCTGATGGGCTTCCCCTGTCTGCGGCTCACACCAGGAAGTGAGTGAGCAGGTGAGGCGCACCTGTTCGGAACGCAGACCGAAATTTAACAATATCTAACTGCTTGCAAACAGTTCGGATAACTGTATGATATGCCAAAACGCACATCACGTAATTACTGCAAACAGCTATTCACTGCTAAAAAGAAGACATGTACTTAGACCTGAACTGGGCTCCAAAGCCGGATTACGTGTTGCGTTTTTGAAATCCCGATACAGGTGGGACGCGAAATTGTTCACACGAGTTTCGGACATTGTTATGGGGAATCAAGTGGAGAAACTTACCCATTTGAATTACAATGAATTACCCACGACTGACCCTAATGGACTAGACCCAGAAGACGACACTCCACGGATTGGCGTGTCTTATATTTTCTCTGCGGATGACGACGAGCTAGAGGACAACATCGAGGAGACAGAAAATGACGATGTGAAACATTACGACTGCCGCAATGAATTAGAATGCGCGGTCTATTATCGCGACGAGTGTATTTACGAAAGAAACAGCAGGTTCGGCGAAGTGGGAACGCTGTCGTGCGAGAACTTACCGAATAAGTGCAACCCCGGTGACCTGGTGGAGTTTGTGGCTATCGGCCAGTACCCGCACTGGGCAGTGTGTGTTGGCGACCTACAGGTAGTTCATTTTTATAGAAACGAGATTAAATGTGACTTTCTTTTAGACGCAAGTCAAGGTAAAAGAGGCAGAATTGTAAACGACCTGTATAAGTTCCGCGCGCTGAGCCCGGATGTTGTGGTGCAGAATGCCATGGAGCAAGTGGGGATGAAAGAGCGAGATGTTTGCTGGAAGAACTCTGAATGCTTCGCTGCCTGGTGCAAGTTTGGCAAACGCGAATTCAAAATTGGAGGGGAGATTCGAATTGGAAAGCAGCCGTACAAGATGAAACTGCAGCTGTCGGAGAAGAAAAGTCACGTTTTGGACTTTCAAAGTTTAGAGGATTTGATCATGGAAAAGAGGAGAAACGACCAAATGGGAAGGGAAGCCGTCATACAGGAGCTGGAGAATCATTTAAATGGCACAGAAGACACTGAGAATGATTACAGTTGTAACTGATGGGTTCTCTACTAGTGGGCAAACAGCCTCATCATGGAGGATATGGGCTTTATTTGTAATCAACAGCGGCAGTGTTGCAATTTCTTCTGTTTCTCAAGAGACTTTTCCGCCAGCAGCACTTGTTAGCAATGATAATACTGGTGTTTTTGTATTAAGGACATCATTCCCTCACTTTGCTATATTTACATCCAAGGGAAAGTTTTACAAAAGCCTTTCCATTATGTTCCCATGTATTCCCTTGACACATTTGAGCCTATTTCAATAAAGTCTGAGTATTTTTTACTTATCATGGTTTTGGTCTTCATCATGATTGTCATATAATCAATACAATGTTCAGAGTTCAGTTTAACTCTTCCGTTTGATGGATGGAATTTTTTATTTTACTTATTTATTTTACATGTTTCAGTCTTTTAATGGTGACTGAGCTTTTTCTGCCCAGAGTGGATTCCTGATTCCATCATATTTATTTCATGAGCATCCAAGCATTTAATGATGAAAAACAGCCTAAAGGGAAAAAGTAAACATTCATTTATGAATATGATTAAAATTGCTTATATTGCTTATCAAGAGTCTAAAATGTTCAGAGGAAAGGATTTCTGAAGATATATTTTGTTTTCTCCATGGGATTTTCATTATATTTTGCTTAAATTGTTTTGAATTATGCCACATAATGAATATCTTGAATTAAATGAATAACCACCATTGACTTCCATAGAATGAAAGAAATAATATGGAAGTAAGTGGTCCATCAACTGGTTGGCTACCAACATTCTTCAAAATATCTTCTTTTATGTTCAACATAGGAAAGGAATTCATACAGGTTAAGAACAACTTGTGGGTGAGTAAATGATTACAGAATCTTCATTTTGGGGGGGATTATACCTTTAGGTTTTGGATAAGTTAATCATTCTTACTCTCTTTTCTGATTTATGTTCATGGTGCATGTATTTGCCTTTTGTGTTGTTGTTTTTTGTGTCCATTTCATATTTAATATAAAAATGTTCAATAAGAAAAAAAGGGGCCATAATAAGAGAGAAATATGTGGTCTGAGTTTCTGATGTGTTTTTGTTTCGTCATACCAGACTTTAGTATCTGTGAGATAATACTGCCCAAAGAAAGTTTTGTTTAGCCAAAGAAGAGAGGATTTGTACAGATCTGCTGGAGAAGTTGACTGTGCTCGATAAGATGATGCTCAGAAAAGATAACCGCTGATTTTTTGAAGTGTCTAAATCTAGTTAATTAGATTTAAGTCTCAATTTAAACTAATTTCTCATCTAATTTAAGATACTGATTGAAAACGTGTTTTTAACTCCGCGTTCATCAAATAACGGTGATGGTTTAGACAAATAATTAAGCTCTGATCTTACTCATTGGCTCAATATGCCTGTAAATGTGTGTGATGCTCCACAGGTCACACAATAGAGACTCAACTAAATAGCTATTTTAAAAGAGCCTTTGCAGCCAGTGATTGACATTCATCTCCAAATCCTCTGAAAAGAGCCACATATGTCCCCTCCTTTACCATGCAGTACATCAAACAAAGTATTGGGCCACACTGCTATCTTCTGTGCAATGATTTTATGGACTATCACGGAAATACTTAGACAACACATAAACAAACCGCCCTTCTTGTTCAACAGCTAGGGTGAGGTTGTCTGTATAGGACAGGACAGGATGTTAAATGAGTACAACTGATTACCCCCTCAAATTGAGCTGTTGTTTTGACATCATACTGTATATATATGTTACAAATACATAAACTGGTCAGAACAAGCCTATATCCTTACTCTGTTATAATATGTTATCGTTCTAATCCCCTTTCTTTGCCAAGACTTTTTGGGTTAGTCGGACTGTGACTCTCATACCCTCCCTCACTTCCATGGAAACGTTGAGACTGTTTACACTAGAAGGTCTGGTGATAGTAAAACATGTCTCAATTCCAGAGAGAGAAATGTGAGCAATCCATTCAGTCACCTGCTGCTCCTCTTCTAAAGTGATATATAGAGGCAAACATGACCATCAAATATATTATAATAACAGCATTTATGTACATTTACATTTATTCATTTAGCAGACGCTTTTTTCCAAAGCGACTTACAAATGAGAACAATAGAAGCAGTTAAACTAACAGGACAACAATATGCAAGTGCTATGACCCTTCTCAGTTTCATCCAATACAGTACATGTAATTTTATTATTTCTTTTCTTTTCTTTTTTTATAAATAGAATAGAAGAAAAGAAAAAGTGTTAGTATTACTAGATCAAGTGCTGCTGAAAAAGATGCGTCTTCAGTCGTTTCTTGAAAATGGCTACGGACTCAGTAGCGTTGAGTTAGGCAGATCATTCCACCTGCAGGGAACAGTCAGAGGTAAAGGTCAGAGAAAGAGATTTTGTGCCTCTTTGAGATGGCACCACAAGACGATGTTCGCTTGCAGAGCGCAAGTTTCTTCAAGCAATATATAAATTAGTATTGTAAAGGAAAAGGAAAAAAAAAGATGAATTGCTGAAAAAAAGATATTTATATAGCCTATGTGTGTGTGTTTTATGATACCCTACATCTTCATTCAAGCCCCTGTTACTTCTATTCTATTCTATTCTATTTGTATGTAGCACACATGTACATACAATTTTGTTTATTTTTATATATACATATTTTGTATCTTATTTTACGATCTGTGTACTGTTTTTGTCTCTGTGGACTGGGAGCTTCTTCTGTCACCACAACAAATTCACTGTGTGCAAATATACTTGGCAATAAATCTCTTTCTGATTCTGGTATATATTTTTTATAATATAATGGATAATTTAATCACAGTCATAAAAATTATCTCCAAAGCTCCGGTGTTAAGATCTCCTCTCAAATGTGATAACTGGAGATAGACCACATAACTCGGTACAATTATTTACAGCTCTCTGATTTAATAGCTATGAATTCTCTTGATACTGATCCAGTTTTAATTTGCTGCTCATTCTCTGAAGTTTAAATGGATAATGTGAATTTAAATCGCTGCATAGAATAAAAAGATCCATTTCAATAGCATTATGCTAATTTGGTAAAAATGCCTCTTTCATGGAAAAAAGGCTAATGAAGAGGATATAATAAGCTGTATTGTCCTGATGATTTTCTTGCCATCTATAATTCCATTGCTGATGAGGGTTTAAACTCCTGTTTGCAGCTGAGATATGAAAGGAGTCCTTCAGGTTCTCCTGACTAAAATAGCTGTAATCCTGCAGAATTTGTTTAGAATTAAGACCATTTATGACCATTTGTATCATGCAATTCAAAGCACGTCTTATCTCTTCAGGGTTTTATGTGTGTGTGTGTGTGTTTTATAGACATTAGGGAAGAAGCAGAAATGTGACCAGATTAAGACTAAATAAAGTAAACATTTCAATCATTCGCCTCACACAAGTATGACGAAGAAAAAAAAACGAAGAAAAAAATGCAGCATAATAATAGACTTGTGGGTATCTTAACCTGTGTGACCGATTCTTTTAGTTCAGTAGAAAGTGCTAAAAAAATTGAATTACTAGTAAAAAATTTGTATCCAATTTGCATGTGAATCAATTTGGATTTAACATGATGTTAGTAGTGTGTTGGTCCGTAACTTAATACATTTCAGTTTCACATGATGATAATATTTCTCAGGAAGAGTTAAAACATGCATCAGACACTAAATAGCCTAAGTCTTTCATTTCCAGGGAAGAAGATTATTCCAGTGCAACAAAGCTACATCTCCCAGCTGTGGAATGTGTTATTGCAATTTATTGTGAGACTAATTACATGGGATCATTACACTCCCAACAGCAATCAAAACTGTCTCCCACAAGTAAAAGACCGATTAAAATCTTTATATATTCAATGGAATGTAAAGGAAGAGCAAAATGGAAAGAATTATTTGCACTTAGCTAGTTGACACTAGGAATTGTGAGAGATGGTGGAATAAAATGTATTGAAGCACTGGTCTGAGATGATGCATTAACTAAACAAACTGAGACAAAGCAGACTTAGCTTTTAGAATAAATAAACAAAGAATAAATAATAAAACCATAAGGTTTTGGGTTCACATGATTTACAAAATGGCCATTTTCCTCAGTACAGATAAGGATATTCTGACTTTTAGCTGCTTATACAATAAAAGGAACAAGAGGAAGTACAACACCCTTCCTAGGATCCATGTGAAAATTCTTCAGACAATTGTTGGGAATAGCTGGGAAAGCTCAGGGACACAGGAGAGGCAGCGCCATGAAGCCTTGCCTAAAAAAATATGCAACTGAGCTGTTGTGTTGACTGCTTTCAATATATTTTTTCCCATAATTAAAATTCAGAATCTGTATATGTTTAAGTGAGCATTTAATTTTGGACAGTCTGTATACATGCCCGCAGGTTTGTGAAAAATTGTCTTTTTTTTACTCAATTGTGAAAAATTGAGAAAAAGAGTCATCATTTAGAGCAACTCCCTAAGAAACAATTCATTTAAAAAAGAAATGAAAAAGATATTACCTGGAAACACTGAATCAATTATTTGTTAACGAACAGAACTCCTCCTGTATTCCAGTGAGCACAACATTGTGTTCCAGGAAACATCTTATCAGAAGAATTGTACAGCTTCCAGGATTTCCTTGGCCAAAGAACACTTCAGGCGTTTGCACCGTACCAGTCAAAGCCATTCTCTCGAGAGCACTCTGCCATAATGTCTCTGAGTTTTCAGAAAGTCAAGGCCAGAACAGAAAACACTTCTTCATCATGTGTTCTATGAGTGCTAAACTTTTAACTCTAAAAATATAAAACACGGGCCAACGACTTGCTATTAATGAAAGCCATCTGTCTGGGATTGACACAATGCTGAGTCATGATGAAACCTCAGCCATTCATTCATGACATGATATTCATGGCCTGCTGCACAAGCATCAGACAAAGTTATAAATCCATCTATTGCTCTTTTTTCCGCTTCCTCTGACACTCATCCTTCCCTTTTGTGTCATATCCTGAATCTTCTCTAATCCCATATTTGCCAGAGCACAGCCAGCCGTTCAGGTCCCTGTGTTTCTCTAATTTGTGGCCAGTCACTGGTGAGCCATTGATGTGCCCCCATGATGCAGAGCAACAGAAGCAGTGAATGACGCTCTTTATGACTAGGTCTTAATACTCTCAGTGAAGGAGGGTGTCAGAACCATCCAGTGTGCTGAAGAACTCTGCCTCAGTTCAAGCAGAAAGAAGGATCAGGGGCAATGAATTTGTGCCATTTTCTTATAAAACTGCATTATAAACAAGTGCAAACACAAATTTTATGAACTGATTTTGGAGATTCACAAGTCCTGACATTGCATCAAGCCTACCACGAATGCTTTAAACAACTTCATTAAATGAGAAGCAGGAAAATGAGAGACCACTTTGAATATGCCCCTTAGGCCCTGTCAGTTTGCAAAGCTCCAGTGTTCTGACAAGATAAGAGGATGACCCTGTTACTGACTTTTTTTCAGGCCAAGGATCATCAATGTGACATGTATTCGCCCAGCTCACTCTGACTGGCACTTTAGTCACACAACACTCCTTTACTCACTGCCAGTGAACAATGTAGTGCTCTCTACAAATACACACCCATACACACACTGACAGAGGCGGAAAATTACCAGGGCAAGTCAGAATCAAAATATCTCCAATCTATTTCCCATGCAGCACTAGCTCAGGAAAAATCTAAATTGGGTCAAAAACTTTGATAGAGTGAACTATTTCACTTGACCCAATGTACTGAAACTTGCAGGACTGTTTCTGGCTTCTCTTATCTTTCTTTATATGTAATTTTCATGCAAATGAAAAAGGTAATGACAAATTTACTGATAATAACAAATATATATATATATATTATTTTATTAGGTTTATTAATTTGAAACCACCTATAATTTAAGTTCACTGTACTAAAAGGTGATTATAATATATATATATATATATATATATATATATATATATATTATATATATATATATATATATATATATATATATATATATATATATATATAAAATCAAAAATATTGATGATGATTTTTGTCAAATCAAAATGCCCCTCCACAAATACCATCTGGTAGTGACTAGCAAAATAGCTAATCGTGGTTTTGCATAGCAAATGACCATACACTAAAGCCTATACTGGCTATTTAAATGGGGTGTATTTAAATCAGTGGGGTCTTCAATATGTCCTGCCTGAACTAATGGAATATATTACCATTTAAAAGTTACATGAGAAGTTTCTTATGTTATGCCCAGTGTTGTAGCACTCAAGACAGATCTTGGTCTCAAGACCATTTTTAAAGGTCTTGGTCTTGTCTGTCTCGACCGTATTTGTACCTGGTCTTGTTTCTGGATTTTATTTCAGGACTGGTCAAGACAACAACTGCGGGATATCACCAAATTGCAGTCAGTCGCATTGTCTGATTTATTTGTTAACATTATTAATGTGATTGGATGTAAAACTTCCTGCTTCAAATGCAATCAATAACTTATTTCTAATTAAAAAAAATGTTGTTACTGTTCTGCCGGGTCAGAATTTTACAGGGAATTATGTCAAAATTCCACCAAAATTAATACAAATGCTCCCCAAAACTTGCACAAAAAAGTACTTAAATGAAATTATTATTCTGGTCTTGGTCTTGACTTGGTCTCGCCCTGCCTTGCTCTTGGTCTTGTCTTGGTCTGAGTCAGCACACTATGGTCTTTGTATTGGTTAGGTTGTCTAAGTCTCAGACTTCAAGCCCACAGATTGTTAGCTGAATGTCTGATGCATGTGGCACACAAAATGTGGAAACACTTCAGGAATTTTGAAGTCTTCATTTGATTGGTTGAATTCTACAGGATTTCCGGGAAAGGTGCGTGTCACGTTCTTTAATGGTCCACCTGGAAACAAAGCCATTGTGAAGCCAAAGCCACTTACGGAAGAGAAAAGCTGTTGTGTTTAAACTGTGACAATGAGTACTAATAGGATTAACTAAATGATGGATTTCCAAAAGTATGTGAAGTTCACTGCTCCACTGTTGCACTGTTAAACATTCACAACCTTCTTGAATGAATAATTTATTAGATGCACGCTACTCTGATATTTTAGGGACAGCCACTTTACATTTTCACACCTCTAAACATGACCTGGCACAAAACAAACTGTGATTGGTTGCTATAAATGTCAGTCAGACGGCCTCTTGGGCGTTCCTTGGTCAAGAAAAGCTGTGATAGTGTCCAGACCTTCTGCTGTCAGTCTGAAGTTTTGGCTACGTGAGACTAAGGTGGTCATGACTACAAGATTAGTCTAGCTACAACCAACGCATTTACTTTGTTTAAAAATACAGTAAATTTTATTTTAAATTTCTAATTTAATTTATTTGTCTAATGAATTTTTAGCAGCCATTACTGCAGTGTCACATCATGATCCTTCACAAATCATTCATTCATGCTGATTTGGTGCTCAAGAAACATTTCTTTTTGTTATCAATGTTAAAAACATTATGATACTTACAATTTTTGTGGAAACTGTGACAGTTTTATCAGGATTCTTCAATGAATAGAAAGTTCAAAGGATCAGCATTTATTCGATTTTTTTTGTAATAAAAAAGTCTTTACTGTAAATTTTGATCATTTAAAGCATCCTTGCTGAATAAAACTATTAATTTCCACCAATTGAGCACAAACTTTTAAAAAGTAGTGTGGTGATTTCATGCAAAAACATTGCATGAACATATTAACATATCAATAAATTGAATTCAGGCTACATAACCAGTTTTGTCCATCATCGGTAAAGCAGTGAAGATGAATTAGCTCTACTTGCTGGTGTTGGTTTATGTGAATCCTCTTCCATGATGTTTTTTTTCTTTCTATTTTATCAACACCAGCCAGCCGAGTGCTAACACAGAGGGAGTTGACTTGACAGGGCACCCAATCTCCCATAGACGATCAGGCCTCATAATGTAGCAATGGGGAGGGCAGGAAGATAACAAGGCATAAGTTAATTACAGCTAATTAAAAATGGGGAACTAGCAGCAGTTCCCCATCGACCCTGTTAAGCATGCGAGGGATTTACAAAGGTATATTTAAGGCCTGTGTGCTCAGTAAAAGGTCATAGAATGATTCCATAATTCCAGCCAGTTGTGTGTGTGTGTGTGTGTGCGTGCGTGCGTGCGTGCGTGTGCGTGTAAGCTTGCTTGGCTATATAAACACGTAATGCCATCACTCATACAGTTGAATATGTTGAAAACTGACTTGTGAGATCACTTAGCAAGGTGGCCTCACTAACTTAAAGGGCTGAATATCAGGCAAATTGTGGCTTGTTTTAAATCAAATAATGTCTAAAGGTTCTGTGAGGGCTTGGTTTAGGGGTATATTAAAATGTATTTTTATTTATTAAATGCATTTATTTGATAAAAACAAAATGCAGTAAAAACATGATTATAATATATAAGTACAAATATTAATACAATTTAAAGATAATTGGGTAGCACTTTATTTTACGACCCGCAAACAACTGCGTAAGTAAACCGAAATTATGGTGTACGTTGCTGTAATTATAGCATACTTCCGTGTAGGTATAAGGGAACAATATGTTAAGTTTTGGGTAATAAGGGGGTAACAAGCAGATATACAACCTGTAAATAACTTTGTAAGTAAATCGAAATTACGGTGTACGTTTCTGTTATTATAGTGTACCTCCGTGTAGGTATAATGGAACAATATGTTAAGTTTTGGGTAGGCTAATAAAGGGGTAACAAGCAGATATACAAGCAAATTATTTATAATGTAATTATTTTAAAACTAACAGGTACCTATTATGTTAATATATTCCAGGCAAAAATTGTACGTCTGTTGTATATAAAAGTTATCATCACATTTCTGGCAAAATATGTTCTTGTGCAATTTTACAGGGTAATTTTGACATCTGTGGGTTGAAAATTAAACGTGTATGGCTGTAAGCACAGTATGTAAGCACAGTATGATATGTAAGCACAGTATGATAAAAAATGAATTTATTGGCTTTTCTTACTAGATTAATTAATGTTAAATCAACCCACAGATGCCAAAATTAAATGTAAAATTGCACAAGAACATATTTTGCCAGAAATGTGATGATAACTTTTATATACAACAGACGAACAATTTTTGCCTGGAATATATTAACATAATAGGTACCTGTTAAAATAATTACATTATAAATAATTTGCTTGCATAGCTTGTTACCCCTTTATTACCTTATACCTACACGGAAGTACGCTATAATTACAGAAACGTACACCATAATTTCGGTTTACTTACGCAGTTGTTTGCGGGTCGTAAAATAAAGCGTTACCGATAATTGAATTAATTGCAATTGCAGTAATTGCAATTACAATTTAATACAGATTTAGAATCCCTTATTAACACTGTTGGGTAGACAACCGCATTCGAGAGCGCAGACGGGAATGCTGTGGGGAGGTCGGGCTGCCTGAACCCCAAGTTTCTTGCAGTGCCATTGATTCACCTCCACCTCCCATGCCTTTCGAGGAACCCATGCAGTTGGGAAGGGCCAGACTGTTACAGGCCGAGAGGGAGTGACGCATGAGGGAGAAATGCTGCTTGATCTGTGGAAAGCCAGACCACTACAGGTCCAACTGTCCTGAGTTGACGGGAAAAGTCAAATCTCATCCAAAAAAAGGGGCTGGGACACAAGTAATCACCTTCCCCTGACCTGCGGCTTCTGGGGTTTCACTCGATGTTTCACTGGATTGGGGAAACCAACATCACAAGCCTCTGGCCTTCATTGATTCGGGGGCTGCTGGATATTTGATAGACTTTACATTGGACAGACACCTGAGAGTTCAGCCCATCTCTCTTCAAGAGCCCCTGACCATAACCACATTGGATGGTCAGGTAAGCATTGCACTTCACCCCTCCATCTTCAAATTGGTTGTCATAAGGAGAAGATACAGTTTTTCTTGATTCATTCACCAGAGTTATGTTTAATTATTGGCTTTCCTTAGTGATACCTTCACAATCCACATATAGATTGGACCACTAGGGTAGTGGCTGGTTTGTGCACTAATTGTGGAATTTCAGGTCTCTCTCTCTCTGTTATTTTTCCGAGTTGCTGACGAAACCACCTGCCTTCATCGAGGGAGACTTTTTTCCCTCTCTGCCCCAGAGAAGAGCTGCCATGGAAGAATCAATGATGCTCTTAACAATGGATTCATCCATCCACATCACCGGCAGGGACTGGCTTCTTCTTCGTGGGCAAGAAGGATGGCGGACTTTGGCCTTGCATTGATTACTGGGGCCTTAATTGCATTACGGTAAAGAATCGCTACCCATTGCCACTAATGACCACTGCCTTCGAACTCCTACATGGGGCGACCATTCTCATGAAATTAGACCTTTGGAACGCCTACCACCTTGTTAGGATACGAGAAAGAGATTTTAACTTTTAACACTCCAACTGGCCACTATAATATCACGTAATGCCCTTTGGGCTAGTCAATGCTCCAGACATTTTTCAGGCACTTATTAATGATGTGTTACGAGATATGCTAAACAAGTTTGTATTTGTTTATCTTGATGATATTCTCATCTTCTCTCGAGGAATGGACTCTTTGTCAAACTGTAAAAGAGCAAATTTCATGTCCCCACTGTCTCTTTTTTTTTGTTTGGATTCATTGTCTCTAGTGGCAGCATCCAGATGGATCACAGCAAGATTCAGGTGGTTCTGAAAATGGCCCCAACCATACTCCGTCAAACAGATCCAACGTTTTCTGGGATTTGCCAAATTATAGAAGGTTCATTAGGAACTTGGGTGCTATTGCAGAACCCCTGACCGCTATTACCAAGAATGCATAAAGCTCATTTAAGTGTACCGAAAGGGCCAATCACACATTTGAACCGGTTTAAGCAAAACCTTACTTACGCACCCATTCTGACTCTCCCAGATCGTGAGTTGTCCTTTGTAGTGGAGGTGGATGCTTCAGACATCGGGGTAGCAGCAGTCTTGTCGCAGAGAAAGGAATGACAGCAAACTTCATCTTTGTGCTTACTTTTTATTTCGACTTTCCCCAGCCGAGGGGGATTATGTCATTGATAACTGGGACAAGTGCTCTTCAATTTGGCACTTGAAGAGTGGATACAGTTGCTGGAGGGTGCCAAGCACCTACATCCAGGAGGCCAAAAGATTGAACTCACGTCAGGCTCATTGGGCCCTCTTCTTTAACCGCTTTGACTTTACCCCCTCATACCGTCGAGGTTCCAAGAACTTAAAACCCGATGCCCTCACAAGGCAATTTGATCCACCAGAAGTGGACGCCAAATGCAAACTAATCCTACCCAGCTCCAGAGTGGTGGCATCAGTCTAGTGGGAACAGTGGTGAAGAGGGCCCAACAACAACATTCCGACCCAGATAACCACCCTCTGAGTCACTTTTTTTGTGCCTAACTCCATGCATTCTGATGAGTTACATTGGTGCCTTTCTTCCCTTCCGTCTGGCCATCCTAGGAGCACAAGAACATTGAAGCTCATCCAGAGAAAATTTTGTTGGCGTAACATACAACCAAAAGTTCAGGCTTTTGTTGCTGCCTGTGGTGTGTGTGCCCAAAACAAGGAACCATGAACCTACCCTCACGGCCTACTGCACTCACTACCCATCCCTGCTCGCCCCATGTCCATATCTTTGGACTTCGTTACAGGTCTACCAATATTTCAAGGTAACATTGTAATTCTGGTGGTGGTAGACCTTTCTAAAGCATGTCATCTTTAAACCATTACCCAAGATTCCCACGGCAGGTAGGAAATTTATATAGTGGACTTATTGACGCAACATGTCTTCAGAATGGGGGGTCACAGTTCACCTCCAGGTTCTGGGTCCATCTGCTGTCTGTCATCCACGATAGCTCAGTGGTAAAGAGCAGTTCAGTTGACTAAAGACCAGACATCAATCCCAGCCTCAGACACCTGTAGTGATCTTTTTCTTTGTAGAAAAATTAGAAGCTCAGACCAGGAGATGGAGGAAGTTTTCCAAGCAGAAGTTATTTTATTGCTTGTCGCTGCAGTCATACCAACATCGTCTGACTATGATAATTTTACATTCTTAGTTTATACTTTTCAAAGAGGGCAGGGTTACCTGAAGGAGTCACTGAACAATGCATGTAAATGCAGGGCCGGCCCGCGGCATAGGCGGTATACGCAAATGCTAAGGGCGCCACTCATCCATAGGGGCGCCAGAATGAGTGAAGGAGTGATTTTTTTTATTTATTTTTTTAAACTTTTTTATTTATTTATTATTTTTATAATACTATATTAAAACCATTCATTCAAAGTACTACCAAATAAAGAAAAAAAAAAAAAGTCCGGCATATCAATCTTCCCCCGCCCAGCGAGTGCTAGAAGTGCGCCAGAAACAGAGCGTGCGCGCGATCAGTTGTTGGTAATTTGTCTGTTGTGTAGCGTCGCCTCTCGCCGCATCCAATGTACAGCATTGCTTTTGTTTGAGGGCGCTTAACACTCAGGCTCGTAGAAACGGGCCTGGCAGCTCGCGCCAGTCCTAGACACGGTGAAAGTTTCCTGATTGTGACGGATGGCCATGACGCATTATACACGAGCATTATAGTCTGCGATAGATAAAGAGCCAAAAAGAAGAGAGGAGGATAAGATATCGTATTGCATATGAGTAAGATACTATGATTTCATTGCAGTTTTTTACCTTACAGTACAGGCCAAAAGTTGAAAACATTATTTCTATTTATTATACATTATATTCATTATTGCAATTTAAAATAATTGGTTTGCAATTTATGACACAATTATTTATTTCTGTGGTGCAAAAGCTGAATTTTCAGGATCATTACTCCAGTCTTCAGTGTCACATGACATCCAGTCTATCACATGATCCTTCAGAAATCATTCTAATATTCTAAATCATTATGAGTGTTAGCATGCCTAAATATATTTGATGAATAAAAGGTTAAAAAACTGCATTTATTCAAAATAAATATTTTCTAATAAAATAAATCTTCTTTGCTATCACTTTTATCAATGTAACACATCCTTGCTGAATAAAAATATTGATTTATTTCAAAAAAAGAAAGAAAAAAAATCACTGACCCCAAATGTGACCAGTAGTGTATATTGTTGTTTTTTCTTTTTATTCATCAAAGTATCCTAAAAAAGTATCACAGGTTATTGAAAAATATTAAGCATGTGTCCAACTTTGATAATGAATTATCATATTAGAGTGATTTCTTAAGGATCATGTGATAGTAATGATCATGAAAATTCAGCTTTGCATCACAGAAATAAATGACATTAATATTGTGATATATTCTTATTTTAAATTGTAAGAATATATCACAATATTATAATTTTTTTCTGTATTTTTGATCAAATAAGTGCAGGCTTTATATATATATATGAGGCTAAATAATCATGAACACAACACAATGACAGGTTGAAATGGGCTGTGATGCATGGGGCACCAGGTAAAATCTTGCCTATAGGGCAGCAAATTGGTCAGGGCCGGCCCTGTGTAAATGATTCAGCTGGTTACCTGAGTTCATCAGGATGACAGTGTCAGGCATTGATGGTGATCCAATCAGCTTGATTAGATCACTCAAACATTAACACTATCATAGAGACAAAAGGCCCTGGCTGTACTCAGAAGTGACCAAAAGGTTAATGTCATCATATGCCATAAAATGGAGAAAACTGTGTGCACTTTCTCAGTTAAAAATACTGTCAAACCTTTATGAAACATTTAATAAATTTGTATTCCTTCACACCGATCACACTTTTGATCAATTTAATGTATCCTCGCTGAATAAAAGTATCAATTTCTTAAAAAAAGAACAAAGAAATCTTACTGAGCCCAAACTTTTGAACAATAGTGTAGCTTCAAAAACGTGCGTTTAGTGTGTAGATACTTTACAGGACAAAACTGTCCGCAAAAGTGAGCTAAATCTGACAAAACTTGTCCTCAATTGTGAAATTGATATATCAATAAAGTATCAATTTAAAAAAAACATTTAATTCTAAAAATACAAAAAGGTATTTTTAAGGGTTGGGTATGGCTTTGAGTCAGTGTATTTATAATTAATATAAACTGTGTAGAACCTATGAAGGCCCGCCCCTTTTCAGCGCTGCGCTGGTTGTCTTTTGTCTTCCGGTTCATACTTCCACAGCGATCTTACGTAGCCTATTTATGAATAAACTGCCCGTTTTAAAATCTTCACGAACTACTGACATTTGTTAAGACATCTGCTTTAACGATTACAATGCTTGTGATAACTTTAGTTAACTCCAGCTAATTCCTCTTCGACAACAATGCCATAGAAATATACAGAGCGACGGCAAAACCGGAAGTTCAAAGACAATATTATATGGCTGCACGCTTGTCTCTCTGGTGCATAAGGTCTATATAAAAACAATTAAAAACTTGGTGACATGTGCCCACTTAGATTTACACGTGTGTTTGTATGAGAGAGAACGATACAGTTTTGCTTCATATAATGTGTAACTTCAAGCATGGATTAAGATTCCAACATCCACATGATGTTGGAATCATATACCTTATATACATTCACCAGAACAAGCATTCAGACGGAGTAAGTCCACTTTACTTTGAGACATAAACTCTGTTTGTTGTGCTTGTGGGTTCAGTTAAGGAATGTGTTTTCATAGTCAGATACATTATCAAGATATACAAGCCTGAAGCTGATAACTGGCTGCCAAGGTCAGGATAGATGCCACACTCCTCTATTTGTCCTGCCCAGCACCAACAGCGTAAACTATGGTTAGATGAAGTCAAACAGTTTGTCATTTCATATATTTCAAATAGATAAGAAGGATGAAGTTAAAAAGCAGGGATACTGCACACTCAAATGTAAATCAAAAGTTGAAAACAGTTTGTAAACACTCAAATATGGTAGATTTCCTCTCACACTGAGAAAAAAAATTAAACAAACAAACCAAACCAAATTCAGAAAATAATTGGTTTTCTTTCTCTGAATATGTTCCTGCTGTTTCTTTCTGAGTAGTTCGAGCATGCCAGGCTTTGGGTAAATAGTGCACAGGAAGCAAAAGAAAGTGTTTGAAATCCTATTAGAAAAAGAAAAAAAACCTGATGTAAGATTATTAAAAGATTAGCTTAACCTAGTTTCATCTGAACGCTCTCTTTGTTTGTCCATATGTCCTGCAAACAAATAGATTTTACTCAGAATCATGAAATATGCACTCATACACGCCACTGCATTCAAATTGTAATTATAAAAAATAATCCCAAATTTATAAAGATTAGTTTGTATTTGACTTTTTCATATTACATGGAAAAGAACTGAGGGAGAATAACCATGTGGAAGACTAAATATGCTGAATGACATGCAGATAGCTTTAGTAAACACTTACCATTAGGCCCAAATCAACTGAACGAAGACGCGCCTATGCAAGATCGATTCATGTGTTACAATCTATAGTTGCAAAAAAATGAGTTCCCAAATGCGACATTGCTGCAAAGCATATAACGGGATTGCGGGAATTAGTTTAAAGGCCTGTTCACACCAAAAACTATAACTATAACGAATAGCGACTATGCCAACCCACCATAAAGTTCTGTTTATCGTAAGCATATTAGCCTATGTCTACTTCCGCTTTAAACGCTCGAGATCTTGAAAGCATAAAGGATTCTGATTAGCTGTCAATGTTTTTAGCGTTTATTAGCTGGGGAAAACATTCTGAAAGTGATTCCAATAATATCATTCCTCTGTCTAGTTATACAGTAGTCAACATTTGAAGTGGATCAAATCCACTTCAAAAGTTATACATGAATTTTGAACAATACCTGTTCTTGTCTTATGATAACTTTGATGAACTTTTTTGATCCACTTTAAATGTTGACTACTGTAATTATAGTGGTGGATATTAATGAGAATGATTATTAAAACTTTACTTCTTTTCTCTTTAGTCCAATATGGAGGTGAACGTTTGCAAATAGCTAAATCTACAACTGCAAAACCATTTTGCTATCAACCTATTGGATGCTGTCAACAATTTCCCATCTGTTCCTACTACTACTTGAAAACCAACACAGCTGGCTTCACAGTTTGTGTAATCTGGCTTATTACGTCAAAGTATGATTCAAAGTTGGCTGTTTTAAACAGCCTTGGGTGTTAGTCCAGCATGTCTTAGAAATAAATATTAGCTTTTTGCTACTTCAAGGTTTCTCAGAATATTCACAAAAAGGTCCATTGTTTGCAAAGACAAACAAAATATTGAGTCTGTTGTAGATCAAGAAGACATTAAGGTAAAGTGCAAAGAGAGGAGCTTCAAAATAGGACATGACCCACTTGGTATACCAGAAGCCACAGACTATCACCACATTCTCCGTGTTTGGCTCACAAATGGTGAACCAGCCTTCCTCCTTCTCAAGAAGAATGAAAAGTCTGAAGACAGACAGAGTATACCAGTGTTTCTCAACCTATCTCCTGAAGGACCCCCAACACTGCACGTTTTCTTTGTCTCCCTAATCAAACACACCTGATTCAACTCATCAGCTCATTATCACATATATCCCCCTGTGATAATGAGCTGATGAGTTGAATCAGGTGTGTTTGATTAGGGAGACAATGATAACGTGCAGTGTTGGGGGTCCTTCAGGAGCAGGGTTGAGAAACACGCTGGATGTGACATCTAGCACACTGAGATTATAGTGCACTCTTGTGGACGTTTGAAGTGGTCACACTTAATCTAGGGAGCAAATTTAAATTGCTCTCTATGCCAAGCCAAGTCAAGCACCCTTCAGTTTCATTTTCTTGAATTTCTTTGTTTTAATATAATCACACGTGACTTACATAGACATAGAGCAACATATCAGCAATAGCTCATAAGTACATATAACTACTACGTTTCAGGATTCAGGAAATCCAGGATTTAAAATTCCGGACTTAAGACATTCATCAAATAAATAAAAAAAGTCCCTTTTGTCTAACTGACTCACTGCGGTCATGAGATTTCTAAACAGGTCCGCTATACAGCGTCCACTTCCTCAGCCACACACACACACACACACACACACACACACACACACACACACACACACACACACACACACACACACACACACACACACACACACACACACACACACACACACACACACACACACACACACACACACACAACACACACACACACACACACACCACACACCACACAAAAAAGTGCATGATCGGTGTGGCTTCATGCATCTTTCTACCTCAAATGTTGTCTATAAAAAGCAGACAAAAAATTATCCAAGGCCACACAATTAAAATAAAACAAATTTATTTATACATGAAGAACAAGGGAATTATATTCTGATATAGTTTCATTACAAAGATATATTATGAATAAATAAAAATGAAAACAAATGTGACAGCAAAAAAATTTAGAATACATATTCTTGAAGAACATTTCCATAAACCATGAACATTTATTTATTTATTTATTCATCTTTTTATATGTACGCTACAACCAATCAAAATAATAAAAAATTGTTTGCATAAATCAATTACTATAGCTTATTTAGGGTAAATAAACATTTGTATTTTGCAGTTTGACAACTTAATGAACATTATTAACATTACATGTCACACGGTCACCTCATTTCCGATACTGCTGAAGATCACTGTATATATCTGATTGGACTCCATAAAGTTCCTGTCAAATCATTTAGAAAATTAGTACATGCATAAACACATTTATGTTTAGATTTAACCAAAATTGGAATTAAAACTCACAAATATTTTTATATATTAATTTATACTAAATACTGATTTATACATTAACATGATATTGTTTACCTGATAAGGTGATTCTACTTCAATTGTCTTTGACCTTATTGATGGCTGGTGATTTTTTGCTTTGCCTTAACATCAGAAAAATGTGTCATTTTGACTGGAACTCAATCTGGATAGTCGTGATTCTTTTTTGATTTCTCTAACAAACAGACATACCTGACCCATAGCAACTGGTCTGCGCATGCAAACTGCCTCGCCTTTTCTGATGGGAAACAAAACAGTAGACTGAGAGAGCGATGAGGAGTGTGAGGATGATGTCACACGTGATGATCCCAATAACCACTCCAATGTCCAACTGGTAACATGAACTGCAGTCTGAGAATCAGAAAACACATTGGCACACTAATGTTCTATGCAAAAAGAAGATTCAGCTGAATGTCAGAGATCTTTGGAGAATTTATTACCTTGACTCCCCTCAACAAAGCCTGCTGATGAAAGTGAGAAGGGAAAAGAACATTTTTATTATATCATGTTCTCAAATCAATCAACAGAATTGAAAATGTCATTTCATCTTCATTACTTTGCAAACTGTAAAAAAATTAAATAAAGTTGCTACCTTAAATTTGTAACTACAATCAACTTGGATGTTTAAGTCATTTCAACTTAAATTACGTTAAACTGACTTGATTTGATTTTATATAACTGATATAAAAATGTTGAAAATTGCTTCAACATTAAAACAATGTTAAATCATGTTGTCATAACTTATTGATAATAAAAGTTTTCGCAGTGTGCAAGTACACAAAATTAGTTCTGTAATTATTTTTTGGGGATTTAATTTTTTTTTTGCAACCCCATGAAACTGATATTTAATGGAACACTTAAAAGGAGAAACATTGCCATATCAATCAGTTAATGATTATAAATAAGATATTACATACAATATATACTTATTTAATATATACATATTCAATTTAGAATATATATGACATATAAATGTACATGAGTTGTAACTTAATAGCTAATACTATATAATATGCATGAAATCTTTTCATGCTTTCTCTACATTGCTATTGAATTACCATCTAGTATATTGAGTGTTGTAGTGAAAAGTATGCCAAAACCATTAAAATGTCTTCAATCATAAAAATGTCTTAATTGTGGTTCAAAGACAGGATATATTCGCCAAAGTATAATTGACCCCAGAGCAAACTGATCATTTTAATGCAGATGATTTAAAAAAATCAGTTTATCTAAGTTCATTTATATACTTAAAACCTATGAAAGTTTGTAAATGTACTCACCAAAAAGTCCATTAGGGACCATTAGGTATAGAATCCTTCTCATAATGAGCGCAGAATTACTCAGGGTTGGTGCAGCCCTGACTTGAAGTTTCTTTAAAACAGCGCAATACGCCTTTCTGGCTGTGAGCTAGAACACCTTGAATATCAGAGTGAATTATATGGAAATTACCTGTGTGTGAAGAATCACTGAGTATGTGTTGATGACTTATCACCATCCATCAAAATAGAACCAAAGGATACTGGGGAGGAGCTACACGTGCTTGCTATCTGAGGTAACATTAGTCTCTCTTCTCCCTTGCTCTCTCACCTACATCCCCCGACACACACACACTTAACCTATAGTTCGGTATTTAATTTCTTTATTTTATCCTGCCAATGTTAGAATATATAGGCTATTTCTAGCCTTAAAGTACAAGATTAAAATACATTGGAAACTAAATCTGAGCATATACAGTTCATTTACATGACATTGAAAATGTCTTTTTCAAATGCCCTTCTTAGTAAATGCAGTTGCACTTCACAGTAAGTTAGTTTGTGAGCAAGTGGCTAGTGAGAGGGACCTGGTTGTTAATGCGGTTAAAAGTCTCACTGCACAGGATGTGACTACTAAAGCCAGTATCTGATCCCCTAAAACTGGTAGAAAAAAAACTATTTCCTGTTCCACTTACCATTTTATTTAAAAAGATGTTTTTCTTAACAAAGTGTGCTTCAGTGATACAGGTTCATTCTTACCTAAAGACCTGTCCTGTTAAAAAGACAAACTAACTGATGAGGTACAGTCACTATCTGACGGATACATGACCTTTGCCTTAAAGCACTTGAGCTTTTTAAAGATTATTATGCTTAGTTACATACATAATATTAAAAACCTAAACATTTTGATGTTTGTATTTATATACTGCGTGATAATATGAAGATTTTAAATGCATTTCAATGGACATTGCGGGAATGATTATTATATGCTATTATATGCAAATATTGAAAGCAAACAGACAGCATAAAAGTGTTAACTTATTTAAATAAAACTTAAAACAATTTCAATTATTCCAAAATATCCTTATCAAATAAGAGTGGTCAGCTACATTGGTGATAGAATTATTACATTTTATTGATAATTGCAAATAAATTTAGAAATTTAAGTGATGAAAACGCTAAAGATTCATTTCTTTCTACTTCCCCTTTTTTCCAGTGGAAGAGTCACAGTCTTGTGTTTTGTTTTAGAAACAGGAATTTCTGGGAGATTCCAGAGCACAGTCATTTGATACTTTTCATATTTATAACAAGAAGAACATGTAAAAGCACATATGTACAGCCAGGACACGTTTTTTCCTTTGCTGATATTTTGTGGGTTAACAGTCCGCAGAAATGAAGGCCTTTTCTTGTGCTCAGTTATCAGCTCAGAACAGATGTGATTGGAGAAAGTCAAGATCATTAGATAACAGAGAGCACAAAGCAAATGTTAATCTACATATACAAATCTGCAATACGCACTTGCAAAATAAATTGTGTTGTGTAGAAGATCAAATAAATTCATAAATCCACTTTTTAAAAAGATCTAAGATTTATTAATTGTTTAATTATATGCATATAAATTATACAGAATACCAAACAGTGCAGCGGAATATAAGAACTCTGCGCTTTTTTGCATATTAAGCAATTATGCCACAGACTCAAATTATAACCTTACTAATCACCTAAAGCTCTTGCAAAGAAACTGAGATGGCATCATGTCTGTCTTCTACAGCCCTGTTTCTTACATTGACGCATGCAGAAACATAATGCATAATTGCATACTTTCATGAACAAAGTTACAGAATTGTTTTTTTTTTTATAATCCAGTACAAGTTTCAGAAAGCTTGATTATATTACATTTTAAAAGTCACTTACTCCTAGAGCAAGAAAATAGTAGTGAGACAGAACTATACACCAGCTGGCGGTGTTTTTCCTTACTGCAGTTATTGCTGTTGATTAGTCGTTTCCAGTGTGATTTTGTATGACAGATAATGTAATTTTGTCTTATAATATAACTATCACAAGAAACCTAAGAGTGCAGAGCCGTGTATTCAAACTGTGCTAAAATGTAAAATATAAATCCTCTATTATCATATGTGACCCTGGATCACAATACCAGTCACAAGCCACAAGGGTACATTTGTGGCAATAGCCAACAATACATTGTATGGATCAAAAGGCGATGTTCAAATTTTTTTTTTTTTGCAGCCTCAGATTCCAGATCTCAGCCAAATATAGTCATATCCCAACAAACCATACATCAGTGGAAAGCTTATTTATTCAGCTTTCATATGATGTTTAAATCTCAATCTAAAAAAATTGACCCATGTGACTGGTTTTGTACTCCAGGGTCACATATTATGTCATATGATATTAAATGTCAGTGAGTCTTCCATAGTTCATGTCAGTCTTCAAAAGATCATCATGTTTTGCAGTTTGCTCTGACATTCATGTAGACTTCGTCAGCTAAAAAAAAAAATACATCAACACAAGCATGTTAAATGTCTTCTGTGTACTTGCATGACAACTACATGATTACTAGAGAAATTGAGCAGCGTATGTGTAATTTCTGACCGTTTTCTTTCTTTTGTCTGCGCTTGCTGGCATACCAGTAGGTGATAGAAACAATGAAGATCGTCACTGCAACATCAGCGAATATAATACCTGCCATAGTGCCAGAGCTGATGCCATAGCATGAGCCTTTGTCTATGGGAAAGAATAACTGTGTATGTGAAATACCGTACACAACACATACTGTTAAAAACATTCATGTAAAGAAATGTAAACAGGTACAGTATATTGTGCAGGAGTCAGTCGAATATCTATAGGATTTATATGCTAAACGTAGCCTAACTGACTGAACATGCTAACCAAAACACAAAGCTCACAACATAAATTCTTACCTTCAACAGCACTGACCATAGCTTTATAAAGGTTAGGGAGAAAAAAAACACATGTAATGTAGATAGGTCAACTTTTTATAGTGATGTAAAAATATATGGTAATCAATTTTTAGAAAGAAATGGAGCCAGATAAAGTCATTAAAAGATGGCCACAATTATAAATGTGAACTAAACACCAGTCAAAAAATAAATAAATTGTGATGAGTGAAAATTCACACCCACACAAGAATAATACCAAAAAAAACCTGTTAATTTGCATAAGCAGAGTGCCCACATCTAACAGGATATTGCTGCAAATATGCAATGCACGGTGGTCTCAAATAACAGGAAAGGAAGAGGTGGAAAAAAACGACAGTCTCACCTACCTAACAGAGAGAGGAAAAAAAGCCCGTTCTTTGTCATTTCCTGTTTGAAACTTGTGTGAACTTGTTCTTTGACCAAACCTTAAAAGAGAAAATGTCCAAATTAGAAAAATATGCAAAAGCTCAGAGAACAGCGCCTATAAATCGAACTAATATTTAAACATTAATATTTACTTTCGTACGTAGGATAAAGTTAAGTCATAATCATTTATTACACATCGTCTACAAGTTAATCAATTTACGATAAAGGCAACATTTAACCTGCAAAGAAATCTGGTAAGTCAAGTGACAACATTGGACTATCGTAGCCTAATGCAGCAACGTACAAAATGTAACATTACCACAAGCGTTAGCGTAGCGTTCGTATATGGTCTCACATAATTTAATAACATTCTTACCTGTTTTAAAAATAAAGGTTAATAAGACGACCACAAGAGAACGCTTGAAACAATATTGTAGTTATGTTTCGACACGCATTGTAAAATGAAAACAGAGGCAATAGGCTACTTTAAAACAACGAAGAGAGTCTCTCTTACCAGTGAAGTGATGAGCAGCGATTCATTTGATGACATTTTGCTCATCGATTTAACCTTCCGCCCACTCGGTTTATTTTTCACGTATGAGTCATTGGAGTTGGTTTAGCCTTGAACACCTTCCAAATAGGCTATTATCCAACAATTTCACTTTACTCTCAGTAACGAGGTGTCTTCTCCGTGTGAAATGTGACATTAACAATATTTTTATTTAATAAAACTAGATTTCACTTTCACTTTGAGACATCACGATTTTAGTTTCTTAAAAGTGACGCCAGCTGAGGTAAATTATGTATTGTACACCAATATGTAGTTTTTAAAAAAAGTATGAGTCATTAAGTAGGTTAACACACATTTCTGTCATTAAAAAGGTTATTAGCTTGCAGCTTCTCTTAACAAATGGCTTGTATTTCTTTTCAAATGCCTCCTTACAAAAATGGAGCAATAACGTAGAAAGCCAATTCATGAGTTGAACAACCCAATTCAACTCATGACAACTTATGCTCAAGAAGTAAACAGATATGGACCCTTATATCCAACATCCTTGAAGTACAGAAATGCACTAAATACCAATTAATTTATCACTGGTTTCCCCCTATATATTATTGTTTTTACTGATTTTCAAATATCTTATAATTTATTGAGTTTGAAGTGAAAATGCATTTTGTGGTATTTGCATATTATTTATTTTTGCTGACAGAAAAACGTTTTGCCCCCACTTTTAAACATCAGAAACTCAACTACAGGAATGATTAAAGAACAGAAGATACAGTACATAATGTCACAATCAGAAGCTGAAACTTTAAACCAGCAGGACTGATAAGATGTGCAGTCTCACACAAAAGACCAGAATTAAGCTGCTGATCTAACACTAACTCAATTTCCCAAATTACCCTGAAATAAATACAGAATAAAAAAAATTAACAACAAAAAAAAAAACATTTATTCCAATGTCCCAATCTACATTTATTGTATCTTACACGACAATCTGGAAATGTTATAAGATACCGTGAAAGAAATGTCAAAAGTGGAACCAAACACACTTGGTTTTAACATACACCAATCTTTCCCAAATTTCCATTGGGTAAAAATTATTCTGACTCCTATTTTCAAAGTAAATGGTGTATTACTAATAACCAGGCGTATCAATTTAAAATAATAAAAAAAGAAAGGTAGTAAATATTCTTGAACAAATTGTCACAACTCTGTACCAGATCGTAGTCTTTTTCTTGATGGGCTACACGGAGGGGATTGTTCTGTAGTGTGAGAGGGACAGTTAGTAGGAGAGCACTCAGGACTGTCTGTGACGGCTGCGTGCTTCATGTAGTGCTGGACCATATCTTTTTCAGGAAGGACTTGTCCACAGGTCACACATTCATGAAGCTCAGCATCCAACATATCCACTCCGCTGTCTTCATCACCAACCTCCACTTCCATGCTGCTCAAATCCACATCTTCATTTATTTCCACCTCTACATCGAAACCAGATTCGTTTTGCCCCTGAGGACTACTTTCTGATTTGTCCCAGTCATGGTAAAATCCATTAGTGACTCTGCACACATCCTGTCAGATGACTTGACTTCTTTGAAAAATCTCTGATCTGTACTGTCCTCCTGCGTATCCAGCATTTGCTTCTCTGATTTTCTCATAAAAGGCACACTAACTTCTACTTCTGCCATTACAGGCGAGGAGTTAAGGTCATTCAAATTTGAAAACTTTTTCTTGATGTTGTCATCATCATCCTTTTCCTCGTTTACCTTTTTTAGACATAATGGTGTCACAGGGCATGTGGAATTGAAAGATGTGGCATCTGATGAACACCCTGGATGCAAATTTTTCATCCCTCAATGCATTAGGCTCCACATTTGATTGATTTTTCTGCTCATTCTCCAGCTCTAATTGCGTAGTACCGTTCATTCCCTAAATCGCTTGCGCTGCACCTATAGCCTGTTCACCTGCCTTTAAAGTTTCTGTATCAATAACTTGAGCAGAACCCTGATCTTCTAAAATGGTCCACCTCTTCTTGGAGGAACTGTCATGACTTTCCATAGGAATGAGTGAATTTGAAGGAATGTTGGTTCTGCAGGGCTCTACAGGGTCTTTCTCTGCCTCTTTGCTAATACCAGTTCCAGGCGGGACCACCGGCATGGAAATTACATGTGGAGCAGATGAGCGTGTTTCTAAGACTAGAGAGGATGGCAAAAAGTTTTGGGATCTCTTGGTAGGATCTGAGGTAGATGAGTACTGTGCAGTGGAAACTGGCACAAGCATGACTAAAGGCATACCTGGAGGAGACTCTTTATTTAAGGTAAGCTTCCACCTACCATCAGCAGGCTTATTCTGGTCACCTAATGGAACCATGCAGACGTCCTTCAAGTTATTGGAGAATGTGACAGGATTTGAGGCATGAGCAATAGTTTGGAAGACAATGTTAGGAGCAATTGGTTTCATTATCTGTGTAGAGGGGGTTGGTTTTGGTTTCTTCACAGTAGCCTGTAAACAGAATAAGATTACAGTATGGGGACATTTTTTCAACATTGATATTCTCAACATTTTGATATTAAGCATGAAATTAAGAAAAAAATTGCTGAAGTAATGTTATATCATCATTGTATTTGTAAATAAATCTGAAAATTGACCAGAAAATATTTTACTTTAAGTTGACTATATTTTTTTGTCTTCAATGGACTATGAAGTCATTTTATAAGTGTAAACCAGAACAGAAATTTAAAGTTCAAATTATTTATAATGGTGTAACAATACATGAATATGGATCAATACATTGATCAAATAACTAACGATATGCATCAATGCAAACGTGTAAATATCGAGATCTAGATATTTTCTTCACTGCATAACAGCAAACTCGTTGCCTTTCTATTCTGACAATGAGCTTTGCATGAATCACATTAAAAGCCTAGAGAAGTTTTTAATTTGTGTGGGAACCATCGTTTTCAGAAAAGTTTCAATGGCATTTTCCTTTCATGTCAACTCCATAAAATGCCTAATAAAGTAGTGTTTATTAGTGCTACTTTTGTGTAATGTGGCAAACATGGAAACCAGTCCATAAGCTCTACCTCCTGTCAGAGAGTTAAGTTGCATTTTCAATCAGCCTGTCTGCTGTTTTGTTTTGTATTTTTCCAGAGCAATGCGTGTTGTTTAAGATACAGGATCTGCACATCTCAGTTAAATGTAATCTTAAATATTTGGTTGCATTTGTAAATTAATTTAAAAAAAAAAAATCAGAACTGGTTGTGTAAAATAGGTAAATAATATAATATCAATAAGTATACCTCTTAATTTAATCGTATCACAGTATGTTTTGAGGTATTTGCAAATACTGTATCTCTGGTTTAGAGATATATACACACACACACACACACACACACACATATATATACACAATATAATATATATATATATATATATATATATATATATATATATATATATATATATATAGAATGCTGAATTAAACCATGTTAATTTTGTATTATTTATATACTTTTGTATATACTATAATATAGTACTAAGTAATTAATACTTTCAGGGAGCTTTTATTTGAATATTTTAATTTTTTAGTTTAACATTTAGCAATTTTCAGTAGTTTTGTTTTTAATTTCTATATAGCATTAATTTATTTTTAGTAATTGTAGAACTTCAACAAACTTATTTTACATAGTTCCCAAAGCAACATTCTAAGTTTTCAAGTTTTTCATCCAATATTGATGTTTTATTTTAGCTTTATTTCAATTTCAGAAAAAGATTTTTAATAGTTTTAGTTAACAACAATACTAGAAAGAAACACGTATGCCAAATCAATGAATGTGAACTTTTAATTAACATTAACATTCTTTACAATTCTCCTTAGCCACTATGAAAACCCCTGCTTTAAAAGAACAGGACACTTGGTATAAAAAAAAGAGAAAAAAACTAAAACCTTACCACTGGTGGAGTTACCATTCCACATGTTTTCAGGTGGCTGTCATAACCCTGTTGATGTGGAAAGCCCAGGCCACAGTCCTGGCAGAGACACGGCCGTTGAGCCACATGCCCTCCCATGTGTGACATAAGCATGAGTGACGAGCGGAAACCCATCCCACATTCAGCACATTTTAGGACCCTCTGGTGAGTGCTCCCATGCTTCTTTAATTCCTCAATGCTTGCAAAGACTTGGCCACACTCCATGCAGCGGATCTCGTCTTTCTTGGTAGGCAAAGCCCCTTGATGACCCCAACAACCTGTGTCCTTCTTATGCTTGTCAAAGTCCTCTTGACTCTGAAAGAAAACTAAACACGCCATGCACTGGAGGCTCTCCGGCTTGCACTCGTGGCTGTGGTAGAGAGAGGGCAAGCGGAAATGACGCTTGCACTTTAGACACGTATATGGCAAGACGCCCAAGTGAGAGAAACTGTGGCGTAACAGAGAAGCCTTGCTGGAGAAGGTCCGCTCACAGTCCGGGCAGGAGAAGATGCCTCTGCTGTGCCATTCCAAGTGACGGAGCAGCGAGTTGCGAAGGCGAAAACTGGAGCCGCATTTGAGGCACAAATGTCGTTTCGCCTGCTGCCTGTGAGATTCTACATGACCCTTGCACACATCTAAGTCAGTGAAAATCTGCTTGCAAAAATCACACTGGTAGAACTCTTTCTCAAAATGGTTGGTGTCCAAGTGTTGCTGGAGCTGTTCCTCTGTCTCAAAGATGGTTGCGCAAACACGACAGTGGATCGAGGCCTTGTGCGAGTGGGAGCGAAGGTGCGTGCGGTAATTGACTAACTGGCAGAACTGCTTGCCACATTCATCGCAGCGGTAGGGGCGAACACCCGTGTGCATATTTAAATGTTCTCGGAGTAGGAAGAGAGAGGAGAAGGTAAGGTCACACACATGGCAGCGATTCTCTTCATTCTCTCCACATCCATTCGTCTCTGAAATTGAAAAAAAACATGCATCAACAGATGCTGAAAGGCCACTGGAATCATTAGTTGCAATGTAGAGCAGGGGAATATAGTCATTTTTATGCATCGTGATGCTGATGTGCCTGATTCTGCATAAAAACTAAATAATCGATTTTCTGAAAATGTAATAGGTCTATGTGTGATCTATTGCATAGGCCTATCACACAAGTACTCTTATTATAAAAAAAAGTTTAGCATGTCCTTCAGAAGCAAAGCACTTGTGTCTAATGTTTCGGTTGGTTTTTTGCATCTTTGTTCTTACTTTTAATAACAGAAATAAAACAACTAATATAACTATATTAATAATATTAATAAAAGATTTGAAGGAAAAGATGTGGCGAAATGCAGCGAAAATTGTTTTATAATCAAAATCATGATCAAATCGTGAGGCAAGTGAAGATTAGAATAGGCTGGAAATTACTAACCAGTCAGTAATATTTTACATTTTATTGCCATCATTATCCAGAAAAAGTGTTTATGAATTTATAGCTGTAATAATTATAATATTTCAAATGAAAAAACAAGTAGATTGTAATTGTTAACAAAATATTTATTGCTGAAGATAAAATAATTAATATATCAATATTCTTTACTTTCCATTTCCAATATTTTGCATTAAAAAAATCAATTAAAATATTTCTCAATATACATTAAGTACAGTATAATAATTTGATATTTTTAGTTTGGGATCACTTTTTTTCCTTTTAGCACTAAATATTATTACTAAAGATTACAATTTATATTTGTTTATATAAAGATTACTTTTAGATGATGGCAAAGGTAATTAAGGGAAATGAGCCGACACACACACCAATATATTGTGCAATGTACTGGAAAGTAGTTTTTTTTTCTTGTGGTGCGGCAAGTAAAAAAATTCTGTTCCAGCAGTGCAAAATTCTTAGTTTTAAGCTCAGCGAAATCTACAAAATACTGCATTAAGTAAATCAGAAACCATTATTTGGAAAACTATACAATACCTGTCCAGGAAACATCATCATCTTCGTCCACGTCCTCCTCAACATCATCATCATCCTCTTCTTCCTCCTCCTCCTCCTCATCATAATCATCAGTCAAAACAAATTCCACATCCTCATCTGTCCTTTCTTCATTAGATATAGCGTCGTCTGTCGTAAGACTGGAGGCTTTCAGGCTCCCCTCTGAATACGTCTTTTCCCTATTTTCTTTACTCTTGTCTTGTAATTTTCTCTTTTTTCCTGTTTTCTGGTCCCCTCTCTTCTTTCTCTTTTCCATGAATTGCAAACGACTTTATCCTCCTCTGAAGAAATTATTTTTGAATTACCTTGAGCGGTTTCCTCTATAGATGAAGAGTCCTGTTTGAAGGGAGAGGAATACTGATGGTCCAGCAGAAAGCTTTTGTCAGCCGATGCACTGGGGACAATGCAGGCATCTTCATGGCAGTCTACAGGTATTTCAGTCTCAGGTGCTGGCTTTTCGATGCCGTTCGGGGTTGGCAAAAATGTCTCCTTAACGTTCTGTGGCTCACAGAGAGGGAAATTCCAGCTTGGAAAACCTAACTCTGTCAGCTGGATATCGAGGGTAAACTCTGACATGGTGTCTTGGGGGGAAAAAAGAAAAGAAACACTGTATCAAATTTGCTATCAAGGCAAAGCGATCTGGGTTTTATGTAACATATTTAATTGTATTATTACATTAAATGATCACATTGTTTCACCTAGGCACTTCTAACCTCAATGAGGTGAGAACTCATCCATTTATACCAATGCCATGAAACAGTATCCTTTATTAATAAAATCAGATTATTAAACAAAATTATAAATCAAAATAAATATAAATTATATTCGGACCCTGGTTGTAACATAATTCAAGTATTATTAGAGAAAGAGATGTCTTGGATTTCAGGAATAAACAGTGTCTACACAACATCTATCATGAACTGCATTGCTGCATGACACTGTGACATTTTAAGCATTTTTGTTCTGACAATTCAACCACTACAGTGAATGCAGTAATAAGCTTACTTCATTCAGATTACCTAGGAGTCTTCGACGAACATTTCCAAGCACCTTCGCTCCAGGATCTACTGTTCAGTAATGAAACAATGAATCTCTGATAATGGCGGGTTTAACTGCTCAACAACCATCTATAAGAAAAATGAGACACAACTGTATAATGCGAGATTGTAACTACCGCCAATGTGAAAACTCTTTTATCTCGACTGTGATAAAACTCAAATTAGGTTGCATGAGCATGCAGAAGCAATAAGGTGAAATAAGCCACTGTCCATGCGACACTTCCGGTATAAAATAGCTGCTTGGAATGTTGATGCTGCCGTCTGTAGGAGGGGAGCTTTTGTGCAGTCTTCATAAAAAACAATCAAAGCGGACATGTTGCCGTAATAATTGTATTAAAATAATTGTAGGTTTCTCAGTTTGTGAAAGGGCAGAAATTAATATTATATACTTGCACATGCGTTTAGCAACGCGTTGTGTGTGGGGCGTGGCTTCGCTTCGGATCAGACTGCGTTTATAATCAACACCAAAGATACATTACCTGGCTGGCAGAAATTTGATGTTATCATGTGGTCTCAGTTTGCTTTTGCTTTTCTCTGCTATTCAAATAGATATTCTGACTTTTCGATGTCATCATTTTTTATTCTTAATGAAATTTAAAATATTGATTTGCAGAATATTTCATACTTTATGTCGACTTCTAAAAATTAATACTTAACCACCCCTCATGGTGAGATCAGATCGAGTAGTTCACCAATTCATATTAGTTCAACAGAGACCAAATATTCACAATGCTGCATACAAAGGTTTATATGTGGGGCTCCTTTATCAACCTTTTTTTAAGGTGCACGCAGCCTTTTTTTTGTTTTTGTTTTTTTTACTAGAATGCAAAAAGAAAATAATTTCTGGATTTATTCCCCACCTGGTTGCTCGTGCAAAAAGCCACTTAACTTTTAGGCATTCTAAATCTTTATGAAAATGATCTGTCTAGTTTCCATTTTAAATGAATTAACTTTAGTAACCAAAATGTTTTGCTCACAAGAAGATGATGCCAGCCTTTCCGGAGTAACAGAAATAATGTCCACCTTGCTAAAATCCGGGTAATAAACGTATTGTTTTGCAGATATCATGTTCTAGCTCATCAAACAACCTTAAACACTTAGTGTAAGTACGCTGAGCTTGCTAACCAAAGATAAACTGGAACCGCAAAGAAAGGGAAATGTTTAGTATGACAATTGCAGTTTTAGATATCTACTGTTCTCCTTCATGAACGATCAGTAGTGCATATAGATATTATTCAACTTGACCATTGGTTTCACAAGTGCAAATGCTGTAGTGTGCAAATAATTAATAGCAACACAGAAAGAAATCAGATGACATTTAAAATATTTTCAATTAATTAGTCAGACATTTACTTCACTCAGAGAACGGTCTTAGTTGTGGGTAACATTTAAGTTCAAGTCAAATGTCAAATCATACCAGTAGAAAATGAAAACGTTTGAAATAAAATTTAGCCAGATTTCATCAGAAAACAATCATTTAGTAAATCTTTCCACTCACCATTGTACACACTTCTAAAAATAAATGTAAAAACAATAACACATTATATTCATAGAAAAAACTTTAAAATTTTCAAAAAAGAGAAAAAATAAAAACAACAATGTGAAGCCTTAGACAATATAATAAGGCTTTTCCATGGGTTTCTCTTGATGGTATTAGTTACAACATGGTTATCCTACATTGAAATTAGATCATGGTCGAATCTTTGTTAATTCCATGCCATAAAGCTATGTACAGACGTCAAGATACAATGAGGCATCCAAACATGGATACCATTAGTTAACTGTGAACACACTACCCTTTGGGTTTCCAGTTTTCAAATAACATGTTCACATAGTGTTGATCTCGAGCGTCTCACAGTTGAAGGATCCCCACTATGCGTTACGACTTCAAATCTAAAGTGAACCCTTTCCCCACCTACATTTCTATACACAAATTTTAAAAAATCGAATTCATCTTCTGATAACATAGACCCTCAAAATGATCCTGAACTAAATTATCTCTTTCCGACTGGCTTCTCTTCTTTTCCATGACTCTGTTGATGAGCCTTCAGGTTACTTTCTCTGCCAAAGCTTTTCCCACATGTGGGGCAGGTGTACCGACCAGCACTATGTGCCCTTGCCATGTGGGCCTCCAGCTGCGCAGGTCGGTTAAAACTCTCCTCACACTCTTCACAAGGGTGAGGCTTCCGCTGCGTGTGCTTCTCTTTCTTATGTGCTCGAAGTTGCGCCAGGGAGGCAAAACTGAGATCACATTCAGTGCAAGGGATCTGCCGGGCCAGCTGAGGAACAGCTTTCTTGTCATCATTTTCTACTTCATCATCTTCTGCCTCGGGCCCCTGGGTAGATTTGGCTGGACGTCCTCGCCTTCCTCCTGTCTTCGATTCAGCTGTGGCTGTTGCAGAAGGGTCTTCTGAATTGTTGGTTTCCTCAGGCTCCTCTGCCTCTTCCTCCTTTTTTCGCTTCAGTTTCTTTTCACTGGCAGCTGTGGCCTCAGTTTTCGGCGGTCTCCCTCGACGTTTGACGGCAGCGCTACCATTACAGTGCCGGTCACCTGCGTGGTTCTCCTGATGTTGCAGGAGCTCTGCCTCCTCTTCAAACCCCGTACCACATTTACCACACCGGTAGGTCTTTGTGGGATCCTCTGCCTCTTCTTCATCCAGGGGCACGGGGTGCTGGGCCAAACGATGGTTGCGCAAAAGTCCAGGGCTTCGAAACGTCTCGTTGCATTCTTTGCACACAAACTGACGTTCAGGGCATACCTGCCGTCGATGCGTTGTTAACTTGTGGAAAGAAAGTAATGCATGTTGAATTGTTATTAAGCATAGGCTTACATTTACAATTATACAAAATCCAAATATAAGCATGGCATGTGTAAATCAACAGTACATAGTTGCCCAAGCATGTTTGCTTGACGTGCTAGAACCAATGAGGTACATTCTCGTGTGTTACACAGAGAGATTCTTGTGAGCTTCCACAAGAACCAATGAGGTTTGTTCTCGCACATCAAGAATGTATGGTTGAGCTTCTGTTTGTTTTTTTTGAGTGAACTAACCCTTTAAGATACTTTTATACTAGAGATGCACCGATTACAATTTTCTAGGCCGATTCCGATTTCCGATTTTTCTTGAGTTTGACCTGCCGATACCGATTTTAGCCGATTTCCTTTTTTAAACCACTTTACAGCACACACAAATATTTATTTTCTACCTTCTCTTTAATAGAACATTTTGCATAGAACATTTTCTAAACAGATAATCGCTATAAAATAGAACTAGCCTATATAAATTACTCCTGGTGTGGGAAATTCACAGACATCTGAAGTGCAGTGTTATGGAAGAACCATTTCTTTCTTTTCACATCCAATATCCAACTAAAAAAAATGTGATATATTTAGCAAACTAAACTTCTGTATGAAAAAAGGTAATGGCAATAAAATAATATATAAATAACTAATTAATTAAAATAAATATACCCTTGCACTATAAAGATATTTCTCAACCACCACACACACACACACACACACACACACACACACACACACACACACACACACACACACACACACACACACACACACACACACACACACACACACACACACACACACACACACACACACACACACACACACACACACACACACACACACACACACACAGGCCTATTGCAATCGCTTGTACATCAATGGCAAGTTATATTTCTCAAACAGTTCTTCTCTCATCTGACACATGTCCAGCCAGGCTAAACAGGACAAGTGGAGCAAGTGCAGGAAAACGATTGGGAAATAATAAAAACATGTTTAAATAGGTATATTTTCTATAAATATTTTTGAGTCTTCATTTTCTTTTCTGAGAGCCTAGGCTACTTCAGTTCTTGTTAAAACACACCAGACATGCAAATTCTGTGCATTTTGGGCACCTTTTGGGTGAAATCATATTTATTATGTCCATCAAAAGTGTGATTTCACTTTAATTGAGCACAGCCAAAATAGACTCTGCGCCGAAACCCGCGCTTCTCTTCTGCTCACGCGACTCTCCAGCTCGACGCTCCCGCGCTCATTGATTAACAGGCACGCCGAAGAAAAAAAAAACCTGCTGCTCACGCTTGCAGTGTGAAACGGCCGTAATTCACGAGGCTTCCTCGTATGTGCGTTCCGTGTGCACGTGTGATGCTTATTTTGCGCGCGATGTTAATCATGCGGCGCCTGAGTGCATTTGACCGGCATAAAATCGGATTATGTCAGACTGACCGGCCGGTCGCCGATCATGGCCGATCACGTGAAAATTGGCCGATTCCGGTCACCAGCCGATCAATCGGTGCATCTCTATTTTATACTACAAAGCATCACATTAAATAGACAGTATTTAATAAAAAATATGTGAAATATATAAATATCAAAATAGTCGTTCAAGCATTTTCAGTTCGAATTAATGTAAACCTCCTCTCACCTCTGAGAATGTGCGGAAGCTTTCTTGACAGTGTGCACATTTGAAAGGCTTGTCCTCCTTGTTGTGGGTCGACTGATGTTGTGTCAGCTCCTCAGAAGAGGGGAAGGTTCGATCACACACGTAGCATGTGAACAGAGTATCGCACTGTTGATGCAAAGGCAACAGGTATGTCAACATGCATCCTTTTCAAACCAAAATAACTTCATGTTTGACATTAAAAAAACAGAATCAGATTTTTACAGAAGTCTCTGCTAAGTTTATTAGTTATATTTATTAGTCTATTGAAGAAGTTAGAATAGATATATGGCAGCATAACTCTCGCAAATCATACATCACTATTAGCATGGACTTAACAACAGTTATATTGCATCCATCCACTATGTTAAAAATAAAAGAGAAGCACAGTGCAAATAACTACTTCCTCTGAAAAAGCATCTATTTCACCTGGTGGCAATCTCACAGTATTCAGTTAGCCAAGTCTGGCAAATAAAGCTGAAATCACAATTATCTGAAATAAAACCACTTCAAAATAGTAGAGTAGATTAAACCAAATAAATGTATGTAATTTAATAACAGTACTTTCCGTCATTTTGACAGAAAAAGTCTGGTATCTGGTCTATTGGTGAAGAAAAACTATAATGGTTCATTACTAACCTGCTGAAGTTGCTGTTTGTATTCTTCACGATGACTCTTCTTCATGTGCCTTTCCTTGGCTTTTGAGTTGCAGAAAGTAATAAAACACTGGAAACACTGCAGGCTTTCATGCTGGTCTAAATACACAGAGAGAGACAGAGAGAGTAACAAATTTAAAACATCATTATAGAAGGCAATGCCAATTCCAAGTTTAGAATAAAGGTATATCCTTAGTGTAACATTATGACAAAAAAACCCTCTAAAAGTATAACTTAGAAAAAGAAAGGATTTAAGAGTGTGATAATCTTAACATGATAATAATAAGTATTATCTGAATCCCAAAATATTTACTTACTTCCCAAGACTTAAATTAGAAACATGCATTTAAAAGCTGGAGGGACATCTTTTATTTCCATGATTGATTTTAGTACAAAATCAACGATTTCCCATCACACTTACATGATTGAATGATAGGAGGTGGTGCACGGTTCTGAATGGAAGTGGTGTAGGCAACCTCTGTCTTCTCAGGGGGCAGTTCAGCAGGGGCAGCAGTCTCTCCACCACCCATGACTATCTCTTCTATGTTCAGTATGTCAGAATCCATAATGAGGTTTAAGGATTCAATGCACACCTGCTGTAAATTTCACTGTAACGAAGAGACGACAGTCTAAATATACAAATATATAGGGTATAAACATACTAGTGTGCATGCATCACAAAATCCCATCGCCCACTTAAAAAGTGCCACTCAAATTAATAAACAACGTAAAAACGTAATTTAAACCGTTTCTACGTAGCCTAGCGTTACTTCAGCTTTCAGAATTAAGTTTTACAAGTCAACTGAGCCATTAAAAAACACAGCATAGCTGGCAAGCTTAAAGTAAGATACATTTTCCTCCACGCACTAAGAACTTAAATCACTGTAGTCCAAGAATATTTGAAATAATAATACATTTAGAAAACAGTGTTAGGATACCGAACGTCTCCAATCGTGCGTTTTAGAGCCGCCTACCGTTTGTTCGCATTAACTAAGCTAAGCTATGCTAACGTTACATGCTACCGGCTAACGAGGCCTACATTGGCCTTTATCATCTGCAAACTAAACCAATGCTATGTAGCTAACAAGCGCATTGCTTAATGTATTGAAATTAGTCTCACTACCAATGCGTCGATATCAGTCAAAACGAAACTTTAGCGGTTTAACCGGCGCAATGCTTTTATTTATTAAGCGGCTAGCTATTACATTAGCAGGCTGTTGAGTTCGATGTTAAACTTGGTGAGTAAAAACCAAGTTCGCTAGCCAAAAGCTGTATCAATCAAAACCCAAAAGAGGGAAATATTTATAATTTAAGTTATTTAAATCTGGGTCTTTAAAAAATAATTCAGCAGAATTCTTACCCGAAAGAGAATAACCTTTTTGTCTGGAGAGAAAAGGCATAAGCCAGACATACATATGAAAATAAAGAGGGCGCAAACGTGTAGTCAGTGACCCGCTGCTAGACAGAAAAAAAAAAAAAAAACTGCATCACGTGCCAAGGCGTCCGCTGTACTTTCCATTGTGTTCATGAAAAAGCAGAACAGGTATCGAAATGCCTTGTTTGAACGCAAATAAGTCAATCGCTTCTAAAATTAGATAATTTTGTTAATTGGTAATTTGTACAATAATTGCATGCGCAATGATAATAAATATACTATAAGGTTACAAATTTAAATGCATTAAAGTATTTATCATAAAAAGATTGAGCCCATACTATAAACTTTAAAAGCTTTTATTACATACAAATAAATTGAAGATGATTTCGCAATGCACAATGAGCAGGAACCATAATAGTGAAATGAAAACATCACATTTTAAACACGAACCTTTCCTTTTTAGGAAATAAAAAGTAAATAATTAATAGGACATGTTCTACTGTTTGCTATGTGTAAAATACAATAAAATACTATTCATAAAAAAAGATACTTAAATCTTAAAAGTATCTACATAAAAAGAAGATATAACAATCACAATAAAACATTCATTGTGTAACTAAACAATCTGGACAAGAATAGATATAGCTGGCTCATGGTTTGTCATGAATTATGGTAAGCAATAACTTAACAATTGACCATCTTATTTATGTAAATGAGTAAATGTTATAGTTTAAATGTTCGCAACCTGTAATCCTCATAAAGACCCCTGACTGTGAAACTTCAGAAAACAATTGTGGTTTCGAGAAATGCACAGGAACACACAGCATTTGAGACAACGCACACGTGATGTTTTCTCACAGCCTCCAAATCTACACCTCCTGGCCTCCTCGCCCTCTGCTAGCTGCTCTGGCCAGTGCCCAAAGCCATCGTACTGTGTGTGTACATCCGGCAAAGGGCTCTCAAGAACCTGAGAAGGTCTTGAGTTTGTATCTGGGCCATGTAGTTTGGGAGCAGGAGGGCAAGGGGGTGACGAGTCTTGAGCATCAAAGCCACTGGAGAGAATCAGTGCTTTGGCCACCTCCAAACGAAATGCCATAAATGATAACAGATCTGTAATATGACTGTAATCTTGCTTATACTGTATCCATGCATTTACCAACACCAGATCGATCAAGTCCCAGAGAACAGAATGTGGCCAACCACTGACTGCCGTGTTTGTGCATGGAGTGCGATAAAGACTTCTCAAGTCACGGTTAAGATTCGCAGCTTTAATCGCTCGCTCAAAGCCACTGACAAGAGATGTTGAGCGCGGCTTCTCCTTTACCACTGCAGAAAGGATAAAGCCATGATGACATCTGAAAAGTTTGAGTTTTCCATCTGAGCTCACAAACTCGTCACCTATTTGCCCTCTTGCCCCACCAACCTTGCCAGCGCTTTGCACACCCGCCTCTAATAGATGCTCTAGCATAGAAGGTGTGGAAAGCTCTGGTTTGCAAAGAAACACCATCCCTTCATTTCTGTCTTTACCCCTAGAGACCATTTTCTCCACTACATTTTCTCTATTGGAGTCATCTGCACTCAAGTTGAAGTCCACAACCAACCCTCCACCACTTATGACAACTGTGTGAAGTAATGAATGGGTTGGGTGTCTTTGAAAAGGAAGGGGGTACTGGTCGACCCCATAGCTTCCATTTCGCTTTAGTGCCCGACAACCAATTTGAACTCTTCTAATCAATGGCATTACCTTCCACAAATGATCTGGCTTTGAGTTTGCAGAATTACATGCCTCCTCATTACCGTGCACTTCATTACTCTGTCCAGGCTGGTCTCGATTACTTTCTTCAGACTGTTGATCGTAACTCATCTCCATGGAATCTCCACCAGAACTGGCCAACTTCACTTTACGAGTGAGCTCACAGAATCTTGAAGCCGTCATGGCATCAGATATCAGAGGCACTCGTGTGCAGTCTTCCCAGTAGAGCTTTGTGCTGGGAAACTTTGTGGAAGGAAAACAGAGAAAGAGATTCTCAGTTTAGTTTGTGAAAAAGTAACTATAAGATACAATAAGATAACAATAAGATGGTAAAACCACTGATCTGACAAAAATATTCAATTATTATTATATATATTATCAATATATATTTACATATGGAATATTTTATAATTACATTTAAATGAACCATATGAAAAAATATTAAGTAAATATGATTTAACATCACCATTTTAAAATCTGAACTTGGAAATATATTTTCCACAACTTTTTTGTTTTTACATCAGTCATGTAAATAAAATCAAGAGACAAGCATTGTTTTAAAAATAAATTGTAATATTATATATATATATATATATATATATAAATAAAATTAATCTATTTTGGTGTACAGTTATTTTCCTGGGTTAAGCATCAGTGCAATGTATATATATGCACACTTTTAATGAGCAATAAATGATTAAACTTTTAGTGAGTTAAATGAGCAATAAATAAATAACTGTAAATCATTTACCACGTAGGGGCAATGTTTTTGTTCAAGGCATTTGACAGATTCACATAATAGCAGTAAAAATGTGCAAAACAATATGAAGTCAAACCCATTCATATTACACCTTTTCTTGACCATTTGAAATCTTTTTTTCCATGACTAAAATATCAAAGAAAATGTTTGTCATCATCTTTTGAGAATGATCCATTTTTCGATGTTGTCATGCACTTGTGTTATGACTAACCTTCAGAGTTCCCATTGCAATGTGGATTCCCACATACTGTGCAACCTCTTTTTCTGTGACAGGGTTTGCCAGTTTTGATGTTTCCCTTGTACAGACAGCAATTTCATTCCAAGTGTCCAAACTAAAATACTGATTAAAATAGTTAATGGGCTTCAAATTAAGCTGTCTTTCTGGTTCTGTGTGCCTTGTTGGAGAGGCACCCATGGTTCTAAAGAGATAGAGATAAAAACACAGCTTTTAAAGATTGATGGCAGCATTTTGGCATACCTGGTATCTTATGTTACGCCAACAACACTCACGTTCTGCCACAGCTCTCTGTGCCCTTTTGATGTACTGTATCATTACACTGTATTCCATTGTAACAGGACATCAAAACGGTTTCAGCTTCTGGTTCAGAATGGACATTATCGGCATCATCTGTGTCTGAATTATCAGAGAGAAATTCTAGAAAGCTCTGGGTTCTCTGCTGTTCAGCACTAACATCACCTACAAAGACAATAGCACATTCTCAAACTGAGCTCACAGAACAGACCACACATCAAAGCATTTACCTGGCTATTCTTTTATTTACCCTCTTCAGAGTTTGTGTGCAGATGTTGCATGTCCATTTGTACCAAATCCACCCTGATTTCCTCACATTCTTCAATTCCAGATGAAGCCCTATATATTACGACTGATTAGTGATAACATGCAAAACAAATGTATTTGATACTGCAAATAATTCCAAATTAAATTATTTAAATACATCTTATAAAATCCAGAATTTTGTCCCCCACCTGCAAGCTCCCCGAATCTAAGCATGGATGTTCTGCATGAGGAGCCTCCACTAAATGTTCTCGCTCTTCCTCCTTAACAGGATAAAATATACATTGCTTGCTGTAGGTCTGCAAGGGCACTACATGAGAGTCAGAAGAGGTGCCATCTCTGTTCTTATCTGCAAGAGGAATAAAAATTTGTTTTTAATAGAAAAAATGTTGCAGAAAGGGTTCATGAGAATACATTTAGTAAAAAGGGATATGGCTGTATTAGCAAAAATAAATAAGTAAAAAAAGAAAGAAAACAAACAGTAACAATGTTGTATGTAACAAAGTAATATGAACAAATAAAAAGTGGTCAAATGTTTAAATAGACAAGCATTTGCAAACAAGCTGCACCAGATAACATCTGGTTAAATGCATTTTCTTGATACTGCTGTATTAGAAAAGAGACTAGGTCTAAGGTCTAATCATTTCGTTAAAACTAACCTCGACATGCATCACGGTGAGGATCTGTAGGCTGGAGAGCATCTCCAAACATCTCATTTGTAGTCAAGTGGTCTTCTGCTTTCACAATAAACATCTGTACTCCACGCATCGAACAACTCTGAGCCAAATTTGAAGAATGTTCTTCTATTTTCATGTCAGAAGATGTGTAAGCTGAAGTCCCTTTATTGGCATCCAACTTGGAGTTTGCCTTTAATGAGAATACACAATACACACATACAATACTTTACATGACAATATATATAAGGGGTTTAAAAGTTATTATTCAAATGTTGAAGGACAATATATAAAAAGTCTGAAAAACATGCAGAAACACTCACCCGTCTAATCTGAATCTGGGTGTTTGGATTTTCCATATTTCTCTCACGTGCTGTCAAGTATTTTTCCAATATGATTCCAGGAGAGCTGCCGTCTCTAACCAGCTCTCTAGATGTCTCGAATGAACCATCTTCAGAGTTCACAATGTCCATTACACTTGTGGTAACAGAGTCCAACTCAAAAACTACCTGTTCCTCAGGAGCCTCCTCAGAAGACGATGGTTGGCAAGTTTCAGAGGCATTAACTCCATTTTTGTCTGTTTCTTTGTTCTTTGTCTCTGGAGTATCAAGTACACACATATGATAGAGCACTTGGCATTCTTGTGGATCCTTATTTCCTTCAATGTCCTCTTTACTTTTGTTTTCTGTGCTAGTTCTTCTTCCAACTGGTCTCTTGCCCTGGCTTCTTCCAACTCCTTTCTTACCCCTTTTCACAGAATGTCCTCCAATCACTCTTTTGTGATCATCAACTCTCCGTACAAGTACCTCCTCTTCTTCTTGCTTTATCTCTGGTTCAGTAAGAACATTTTGAGTTAATACTTTATCAGCATCTCTTGCAGACTCTTGAGTCTGAGGACTTGTATTGCTTTCTTCATTTTCATGCTCTTGAGAGACACCTGAAATGTTATTTATCTGAGTGTTATGGTTCTCGTCCTCATTTTGGTCTCCAATCATGACTAAATTGACACCTATGGGCAGTTCTTCTTTAATTTCTTCCTCCAATGCATCTCTGAGTTCAGTGCAAGAAGTTTCTGTGATGGTCCCAACCTCATTGCTCTGTTCTTTTTCTGACACACTCTCACTAGCATTTTCAGGTAGCTCCTGGGGCACGATATTTTTGACTAAGGCTGGGGTAGACATCTGTAAAGGGATCTCGCAAACTTCGAAAGGATTTTTCTCAGGAGATTGCTCAGGTTCAGGATCAATTCCTTCAATATATTTGTCTCCTTCTTGCTGCTTTCCTTCAACACCACCAGGACCAAGTGTCAAAGAAGGAGACGGACTTAATGCTGGGAATGATAGTCTTTCTCCCACAATCTCCCCCACCTCAGACTCCATATCCCAATCTGTTGCAACCTGAATTTCAAAGACATTAGGTGTAATACGCTTTTCATTAGGACCAGGTCTCATGACTCGTTTTTTAACAACAACTATTGTCTCATCCGAGCAAGGATCCTTTCCAGCGGAGTGCCAGGCCGCCATGTGTTCCTGTAAAGCAGACACTTCTGAGAATGTCTTCCCACAGTCCTGGCACCCAAGAGTAAGTTGAGAATATGGAGGGCTCAATGCAATTTCCTGGTCTATTTTTGTAGGCGCTTTGCGTTTCCGTACAATTTTGGGCTTTGTAGACACAGAACCATGGCTGTTCTCAACAGAGGACATTTCATAAGACAAGGGCTCTCCGTGATACTCCACCAATTTATCTTGAACTGATTTTGCTTTCTTTTGGTGTGCTACATTCAAGGATTTCCTAGGTGCTTTTTTTGTTTTTTGCAGTACCTTTTTATTGTTTGGGGGTGATTTCTCGAGTTCAGTAGCATCCAACTTGTGTACCTTCAGCTGAGGCTGCTTGTGGCCTTTTAATAAAAGCAGAGCTTGTTTCTCTATGTGAGGCACTTCTGAAACATCAGGTCTGGATTTTGCCTTTGTGACCTTATGCTTTGGTAATTTTTGGCAATTCTTCTGAAAATTATTATTTCGGATCTTTCTAACCTTGGGTTTCTTGGGACAATCGTCTTCAGGTGTTTTACCCTGCTTCTTTTTCTTTCGCACAGGTACCAGTGTTTCATCTCGTTGGACCTCCTGGACAGACTGTGCCTTCTTGAGTAAATTGTTCTGATTCTTAATTTTTCTCTTCTGAAGTTTCCCTTGTTGTGCTGCTTCTGGTGCCACCAAAACAGTGTCTGTTGTTGCATTATTCGTTTGACCCACTGACTTCACTGCTACTCCTGAAGGACTTTCAACCCCCTTTACTTTATCTTTTTGCACTTTTTGGTTAAAATCCAATTTATTGTCATGCTGAGACAAAATAGGCACTTGGTTTTGATCAGTAATTTGCTGGTTCCGTTTTTGTTTGGTTTTAGATGTTTTTATTTCCTTCGGTTTAGAGGATTTTTTCTTCTCGCTTGGTCCAAATTTGACAACAAGCTTTTTGGTTTTTGTATTTTCTTTTTTCTTAGTAATCACTTTTGATGAAGTATTGATTTTCTTGGTAGATGGTACTTGGCCATCACATACTTTACTTGCTTCCTTAGTCTCTAGTTTGTCAGCCAATTGTTTTTTAGATCTTTTTTTCTTGTGAACAAAAGGGCAATCCTGTAAATTGGCTCTAGTCTGGTCTGGTGTTGGCACAGAGCTTTGTTGAAGGTCAATTAAGGTGTTGTTCTGCACAGTGTTGAGAGAATCCGGCTGAGATTGTGGTTCCATAATGGATGGTTCTTTCTCTGACTCAACTTGGTCCTTTTGAGCTTGGAATTGCTGAAGTTCTTGAGGCTTAATTAATTTGCTTATATCACCCTGTTCACTCACTACCTGTGAGTCTGATTCCACTGACAAGTCTGTTGAATCTTGAATTTTAGTAGGACATGCTGTCTCTGCATAGGTAACTGTCTCCTCAGGAATTACTGTGTCGACCAGAACATTGTCCATCTCCATTGTCCTCTGATGAGAATTTGCTGTTTCAGGTTGAGGAATTAAATGTGGTTCACTGTTTGTTTCTGGAATATGTTCCTCTGCTGTATGTGACAGTTCATGAACCGAGTCATTCTGTGACACTTCATACCGTAAAGGTGTTTGATCCAGCAAAACTGAAGTTTCAGTCTGTATTGGTATAAGTTCAAGGTGAATTTCATCCATTTTCATTTGGGCCTCTGTTTGTGTCAGTTTAACAGGTGCTACTTGGGTCTCTGAGTTTTCAGATGAAATAATGGTTTCCTCTTGTGACAGAATAGTTTCCTTTTGTTGCAAATCTCCCATCTCTGCTGACACTTGGAGGTTAATTTGCTCTGCTTTTGATGGACCTGTGTCAGATTGTTCACATAGTGTTGGGTGAATGGTTGATTGAGTAAAATTCACATGTAATGGTTGCATTAATGGTTGTGGATGGGGTAACCCAAAGCTTTGTGGCTGCAAAGGCAATATAACCAACTGATTTACTTTCTGTACATTTCCAAGTTTCTCAATTAGTCTTTTAATTTGCTCAGCATCCAGCTTGTCCATTTGCGGTGGTGCTGGTCCGAGGGTCTCAATGAGCAGAGTCTGTGGTTGTCCATTTGCTGTCGGTGTCATAGTACGTCCAGGTGGTTTTAGTTGTGGCACAAACACAGTGCTACTTTGTGACTCTTGAGAGTGTTTATTTTTGATGTGAAGAAGATGTGCTTTGGAAGTCTTGAAGACTGCATCGCACTGTGAGCATGGGAATTTTCGCTCGTTTGTTCCTGCAAAAAACAAAATAAAAATATAAATAAATCAAATGGTCAGCACAGCAACATTCTCATTTAACAATCCTTCTAATCATGCTTTATTTCTAAGAGATGAAAGAAAATTATTATTAGCAGCCAAGTCTAGGCTCTGCCCCGGTACGGTTCGTTAGTCTGGTTGTTTGATAAAAAAAAAAGGTGAATTGTAGTTGCAATAACCGCGTTAAGAATCCGTACAGCTATTCTGCTGCGCAAAACTGAGGAATAATTGATGATGGCACAGTTTGATCTTCGGCTGACCAATCAGAGGACAGGGGCATTCTATTCCCGCCCATGTGCCGAGATCAAATATTCAAACGGTTTATTCATTTTTATACCCCTAAATGAAAAGTCTAACTGAATTCTTGTTTTTCGTAAAATAAAATAAATAAATAAATAAATAAATCAAATAAAAAAAAAAAACGAAAAAGGAGCGGTTTTCAGATATTTATACTTTCAATATTAAATTAAAAAACGACTGAACGGATGATACATGGAATGTTTTGGGCATTTACCTTTAGTTCTCTTTTTCTTTGTGGTGGTTGAAGCATTTGTCTGGTCACCTTTGGTATCTTCTTTGTGATGTTTTTCTAAGTGGTTCTGAAGAGACTTGGATGCAGAAAACTTTTTACCACAGTGTTTGTGTGAGCAAACAAATGGCTTTTCCGCTGTGTGTACCCGTTGGTGGTATCTGAGCAAAGTAAAGGTTTTGAAAGGCTTGTCACACTCTGAGCAGGTGTATCCATGTTTGCTGTAGTGAATTTTTTTTTTGTGACTTGTTAGCTCACAGGATCGGTAGAAGGCCTCACTACAGAACGGGCACTTGAACCGCTCGTTACCAGTGTGTGTGCGTTGATGGGCCATGAGCTCTGTGGAGGAGGTGAAATGCTGATCACAAACATAGCATGTATAGAGAACATCTCCCAGCATGCACTGCTGATATTCTGCAGGGTGGCTCATTTTAAGGTGCCGATCTTTGCTTTTGGAGTCACTGAAGATGATGTGACATTCTAGGCATTGTAGAGAGAGCTGGGATGCTAGAAGTCAGTGTGATAAAACAAAACAATGCATGTTAGAAAAGAAGAAATATATAGAGCAAACAAAATTGTACTTGACTTCAAACAGACATGAAACTTTTGTTATAGACAGCAATTGTGACGTTTTCAAAGTAAAATGGCTATTGAATAAAAAAAAAAAATTGAAGGGTGTGACTTGATTTTATACATTGGTTGTTGATTGATTGTATTGTTAAAAGCGAGCATTGCATATTGGGAGGGAAAGATTTGAAAATGATTGGCCTAACTGCAGCAGAGAGAAGTGAATCACAGAAAGAGCTAGTTATGACATTTAGATGAAAAAAGAATGCAGAATTGAATCCTTCAAAATAAGACCAGTAGCGTGCATTAAGGAAACAATATACATTTTGATTTCATATATTTATAAATATATGAGGACCATAACAATAGCACTTCTAGGAAAACACACATAAGTGTCGATGAACTTACAGGTGAGAGGTATTACTTTGGCCATGTCAAGTTTCAGAGGGTTAAATTTGTCCTTCTTTGGAGGGATGTTCTTTCTGTCGGCGTTGTGTGCTGTACATCCAGTTGATGATTTAGTGTTGGCACACATTTTTGGTGTTTCATTAGAGCTCATGGGCTCTTCAGGCACACAACTTGCAGCATTAGAGTCTGATGAGCCAGATTCGTTGAATGCACGTTCACGTTCCACTTCTGTCACAGTATCTGAACTCGACTCAGCCAGACTTGACTGATTTTCACAATGCAATCCTTTAACATCAGCAGTTTCATCTATTTCTTTTATAAAGGCTTCAGGTTGTGTGCTGTCATCTTGTGTTGCCACAGGAAAAGCACAGTGCTCCACTGTTTCCTCTACGGGGGTTATAGGTTCTATTATTGGTGGTGCTGGGACATAGAGGTCCAGTTTCAACTCAAGACCACTGGTTTGATCTGTACTGTCTGTAGCCTCTATTCCATGTACAGTACTATCTAACGGTGCTTCCAAAGGAGACGGGTGGTCTGAAAATGAAAGGAGATTTGCTTCAGGAGCAGATGGTTCACTGAGTTGGTCATTAGCATGTTCCATGATGCTAAACTTCTGATGTGAAACTCAATGTCCAATTGAACTCAGATCTCTAAAGTTGTCCTAAAAAAGAAAGAAATTATGCAGGTTAATTAAGGTAAGAGTGCATAGGTTACATATTACATTGATTGTACTATGTAAATATCTTTAATCATTAGCATGGTAGGGGAAGTGTGTCTATTAAACCTAGTGATCATCAAGTTTCTTAAAGATATTTGAACACTCTTCCAATAAAGTGGGACTGTAATATTAATCTTTCATTTAAACATCATAAAGTGGCAAAATAAAATTGCTTTGTAATTTCAACCTTGACAAGATAATTTAAGCCCACCTGTTTTCTAGTCTAAATGTGTCACATTTTATTAAATAAACAATATATTTTTGGTGAATAATCAGCCTAACTAATTGCACAAAACTGCAAAAAATGTATTACAGTTATATATGACATGCATCAGCATCCATTTAAAGGGATACTCCACCGGTTTTTCATATTAAACTATGTTATTCCCTTAACTAAGACGAGTTGATACATACCTCTCTCGTCTCAGTGCGTGCACTATATCTCTCTGTATTGCCGCAAAACTATGTTAGCACTTAGCTAGCACAGTGCATTAAATATGGGCCAAAAAGAGAAGCGACCAAACACTTCCTCGTTTTCCCTATTTAAACACAGTTACTCGAGTAGTGTAACTCGACCTAGGCTGGTGACACAAAATAAAACGTTGCGCTTTTCTAAGCGTTTAAAATTGATGTAAATAACAGGGGGCAATATAGTCATCAATTTTAAATGCTTAGAAAATCACAACGTTTTATTTCGTTTTATTTTCTATGAACTTTTTTTTATATATATATTCTTTTATTTTCAGGCCCCATACTCCTTGGTCCCCATAATGAGAAAATGCAGTAAAGTTTATGAATTAAAAGTATACATTTAGGGATGCTCCAATCAGGTTTTTTGCAGCTGATACGGACAACTGATTTCTTGTCATCATGATCGACCAAAACCAATCCAGATCATTCGAGCTTTATATAAGTGATATAAACTCTGTTGACTGGCACTGTTAACTTTTTTTTTTTTTTTTTGATAAAGTAATACCACAGAGATGTTGCCTTGGTTAAATTATTTACAGTAATGTTGTAATTGTTGTTACAATATAAGTACAATATAAATTTTACAATAAAATTTTTATAAGGACTTTTAAAACAGAGCTTACACAAAACACTATTTATATTAGGATACTTTGGTTATTAAGGAGCCTTTATTTCAACCCAAATACATTTCTTTCTTCTGTTGTGCACCGGCACAGACACACCGGCAAGGAAACCAGCACAGACACCAGCAAGGGCACGGAAACCGGCAAGGACACTGAGACAGACACTTGGACGGACACCGGCACGGACACTGTCTCCGGCACTGACACCGGCATGGTCACCAACACGGACACACCGGCATGGTCACCCTCTCCGGCACGGACACCGGCATGGGCACCACCACGGACACTTGGACGGACACCGGCACCAGCACACACCAACATGGGCAGCACACACCAACATGGGCAAGGTCACCCTCTCCGGCACAGACACTGGCATGGGCACCACCACGGACACTTGGACGGACACCGGCACCAGCACACACCAACATGGGCAGCACACACCAACATGGGCAAGGTCACCCTCTCCGGCACGGACACCGGCATGGGCGCCAACACGGACACACCAGCACTGTCTCCGGCATGGACACTGGGACGGACACACCAACAAGGACACACCAGAACAGTCATGGTCACCGTCTCCAGCACGGACACTGGCACATACACCAGCTCAGACACACAGACAGGCACGGACACACGGGCATCGGCACAAACATGGACACCGGCATGGACACCGAGACGGGCACCTGCACTTACACGGACACACCGGCACGGAACCAGTAACCAGACGCTGTTTGACAGGCTTTTAGATGTGCGCTTCAGGTGTATGTGCTCAGAAAAGTGCAAGTTAGTTAAACAGCGCATCAGTATGCGAATGAAATGTTTAATCGGCAAGGCTTTAAAAGCACATGCAAATAATTAACTTTTGTGAATTGCAGTATTGCGCGAGTGTAACAACCTCTGCATTAATATGTGACGTGAATGTATGTTTGGACGGAGACGCGAGAACTGCAACTGATAGAATACACGATAGCACGATACTACGATATTTCTTCAAAAGCAGATCGTGGAGACATTTTAATCTTATTCAAACAGATTTCTTCACGAATATACTGTACGAGTTAACCTGAAGAAGAACAATAGAGGTAATCACATGTGCTCAGTTTACCTGTCGCTCTGCTGTGTGTGTGTGTGTGTGTGTGTGTGTGTGTGTGTGTGTGTGTGTACCCTTTAATGGTCTACAACAAGATAGAAAGAGCTTTGCCTTTGGAGATAATTGCCAAGCAAATATTTAATAACTACAATATTAATTTCTTGCTAGAAATGACATCAATAGTAGAAAAACTTGGTAAAAAATGTACAATTACACAAACTTGACAACAACTGCAACTTTCAGATGCCATCTTTAATTTTAGCTCAACTGTCACGGAATGGAAAGCACAGGATTGTGGGATATCAAAGGCAGCGAAGGATACATCAATGCTGTCTTCAAAAATAGATCAGATGAAAGCATCTCAGGAGACAGGAAGTGAACATTGGATAAGGACATGCCTTGATGCCTTACTACCTTGGAATGGATACTCCGAAGGCAGCATTTTTTTTAGCTTTCAGAGGCAGCCTACAGTTGAGCTAAAAAATAAAGATGACGTTTGAACGTTTGGCTGCATCTATGATCAACTCCTAAATGAATCAGTGTTTTTAATTGAATCGTTGAATTAATTAATGTTTCTATGATTTAAAAAAAAATGTTCTCTTGTCGCCACCTACTTGCGTATATATGTAACCTACAGAAAAGAGTCAATGAACATCCCCACCACTAATTGCCCAGGCTGACAGTCTTTCTGGAATACAAGCAGAGGCTAAAGGTGATGATACACAGGGCAACTTTTTGAGCAATCTTGCTGGGCAATGTTGGTGTCAACAGGCAACCAGATGAGACACAGGCCCACGACCGATCTAAATTATCCAGATAGAAATGTATTGACCATTTTTAATGAGAAAGTGCCCAAACAACGATCGCTCGGCAAGATTGCCCAGCAACATTGCTCAAAAAGTTGCCCTGTGTATCATCACCTTAACACAAACAGCGGAAAGTGATTTTGGAATAGCACTCTCAGGGTTCGATCAATCAAACTGTAAATTAATGTAGAAGTCGTCTAGGTATATTGTACGATACAAATAATCCAGTGCAAGTGGATAGGCTATGTCACAAATCTGCCGTCTATGAAGGTGCATCACCGCTAGGTTTTGAGACACAGCCCACTGTGCAGGGTTAAATAAACCCATTAAACCCAACCCACTGTGCAAATCGAAATAAACACGACTAACGTTACAAGGAAATGGCTGTTTACTCTAACTCGTGCAGTGGTATATCCTTCAATGTTTCGCTAATGCGGCTTTGCTGTTCTAACCCATTGTGTGCAAAACTGCCTCTTATGGCTCGTGTCTGTGCGTGGTTGTGTGCAGAGCCATAAAGGCATGACTGCATAGCTCTGTATTAACTAATAGAAGCCCCAAACTCACCGATTTAATTTTTTTCTCCCTCCCAGCATCTTTCCAATGCAGTATTTTCTTGATAACCCATTGGTTGCGCTTTTATCGCATGGGCTTTATGCGAGATCGCCATTTCACAACACTGGGATGCAGGTTGTGTGACGTCATGCAGAGACTATATATGTGGGAGTTGTAGTTCACAAAAATAGAATGTTGTAGTCTTTAAAATAAATAGCATAGGCTATTAGTTACCCAGAAAACAAAACAAAAAACAAAACACTGATGAGGCACAATGTAGAGGCAAGTTAAATATATTTGTATATGAAAGATATTTTGTGGATATCGGAGGATTTTATAGGACATTGCGGTCACACAAGCATTTTATGAAGTTTGCAAAATCAAAATTTATTGTGCACTGTCATTTGAGCAATGTTTCTACAACTGTATCACATCTTCCAGCAATATGGGTAGCCTAATGCTTGCATGGAAATAAGTTCACATATATTCAAATAGGATATCCGGGCTATTTATCACTAGTTGTCATATAAATGTCTACAAAAACTAGTTTTTCAGTGTTTTCACAGTTATGGAATAGGCCTATTGCACTATTTAATATAGCCTAAATGATTTATCCGTGCACATTTGTTTTTATATTCGTGTGGCCTCGTAAGCTTTAATCAAAATAACTTCTCTCCCTCTTTCAACGACATCTCTTTTCTTCTCTGATGATGTGTTTCCATGGCTTGAGGGTGGGACAACCTGTCACTCACATGAGACTGATCAATAGTAAACCACGACGAGCCAATCAATTCCCTATGGTCAAAAATCAAGTTCCTCCCTACTTTTTTGTTTGAGACTTTTAATGTTGACTGTAAAATATAGGCTAACACAGATACACGCATGTTTCAAGCTGAATTTAATTTAAGATGTTTCAAGATAAAAGGAAAATTATCCTGTAAAACAGGCTAAACAAACAGTTAGTTGTTAGCAATGGTGGACTTGACCCAGTCAGTGTAGCGGCACACCTCAGCATAAACCCCAGGATAGCCAGGTTGAGCACAGCGATAACCCCAGGAAACAACTCCTCGCAGTTCCCCATTGCACACCACGGGACCGCCAGAATCACCCTGTGCAAAAAAGGGAAAATTAAAAGAAAGTCTTTATGAAAATAATTTATATAACAGAAATATACATAAAGACTACGTCAACCTGACATGAGTCTTTCCTTCCCTCCATGAATCCAGCACAGAACATGTTTTCAGTTATTTCCGATCCATACGCGCCCTCACACTGCGTCCTTGACAGTACAGTCAAATTCAGACACTGCAGCGCAGAAGCATTGTCAACTAAAAAAAAAAGAAAAAAGAAAAAAAGATATATATATATATATATATATATATAGCTTTTATGTATAATATATAGATGTGTAAAAATAGAAAGAAAACACACACACACACACACACACACACACACGTATATACATTTTTATATATATATAAAAATACGTATATACATTTATATATATATATATATATATATATATATATATATATATATATATATATATATATATAAATGTATATACGTGTGTGTGTGTGTGTCTGTGTGTGTGTGTGTGTGTGTGTTTTTTACATAAAATCTTTTACGTATCTAAACTTTTGAATGAAATGCTTTAAGAATGGACCTTATTAAATGTTAATAAAGAAAAGTTGTATTACTCAGCAATCTCACCTCCAGTGGTGATCTGATTGCCCCATCCAGAAACCAAGCACTGCTCCCCTGCAGAAGAGCAACTGGTTGGCAGAGCGATTGGCTGCACATTCTGGTTGAAGATGGCAGGCTCTTTCAGCTTGATCAGCATGAAATCATTGTTATACGTAAAATCATTATAGTCTGGGTGAGGAATCACTTTCTCTGCCCCGATCCGCTGCTCTGTGCCTTCTTCAATGGAGATATCGTGCTCTCCCAGGTGGACAGTAAGACGAGAAGCACTATTTGACAAAAAACGTATATATATTACTGGGCTCTACATCTTTTCCCAGCAATATTGCCATTCTACAACATACTGCTATGGATAGTCTCAAATGGGTTTTATACTTAATCTCAGAGACATTATGGTTATGCCAAGACAATAATAAATAATCTTGCACTAGTGTGCTAAAAGAAAAATGTTACTCCTTGAATCTAGAAAAAAGGCAAATTAAAAAAACAAAAACAAAAAACGATACACTATACATTTACTATAATAGGCTTTACAAAACTAGGGCTATACGCTGACATTGGATGCCAGTGGTGGGTTGGTTATTGAACCACCCTCTTTTAAATAAATTAGTAAATAAAGTGAGGAGAATGTTATACTCACAGAATATTGCAGTGAGCAGCAGAAACAATCCATCTTTCATTAATCAAAGATGCTCCACACCAGCGTTCCCCATTATTAGTAAGGTAGACTTGCCAGGGCTTGGAGTGGGGTGGACATTCATAACCTCCAATGATTATCTTACCTGTGCAACAAGCTGAAAAAAAAATAGGATTTGTTTAAAAAATAAATGTGTAATTTTTCAAAAGTTGCATGCTTCTGATATTTGTGTCTGTCATATTTACCATTTAATAATGATCAGTTAGCATGTACCAGTAACATGTTAAAATCATATTAAGGTTAAAGATAGGCAGTAGGCTATAGGACAGTGTAAAACATTGAAAAAAATAATTAAGAAGAGAGATCTACATACCCACAGCCACTGCCAGCAAAGCAAACATAATAGTCTTCATTGTGGAGGAAAGAACTGCTCACATTCAGACAAAAGAAAGATCCTGCAATTTTCAGAAACAGCATTAATATTTTAAAGTGATAATGCATAGGAAAGCATAATTTAAATACAAAATGATAATATAATAATAATATTTTAAAGACATCTAATTGTCTTGAGTGTCATCAAGACTGACTTTGGTCACTGAAACCAAGCCTTCACAATACATCACTGAGCTGTGCTATATGTAAAATATATGTACACAACCTAACCAATACTACACAATTAGAAAGCAAATACTTACAGTATTAATCTCAGGTGTTAACAAATACCTTGCAATATCTTATAGTCAGCTGAATCTTCAATGACAAGTGTGAATGAGCATATCAAATCATGGCTTATAATGCACACGAAGCCCGACTCCCACTTTCAAAAACTTTCCAGTCCCCCCTCAATTTCCTGTTCTTGCTAATTCTTTTTCTGTGCCTCATCTAAATGCTCTTGTTCTTCATCTGATGACTTGGAGTCACTAGAGTCAGATGATTCCCTATCAGATGAAGAGGAGGTATATAGTTGTCATCCTCATCACCAATTATCTCTGGATCCTTTTTCCATTCTCTCTTCTTAATCAAAATCATTAATTAATCATTTTTCATATCTTGATTCTTTCCCTTAAACATGTGTCCTTTCTCCCAATGAGAACACCTTCTCCATGTTTTCCCCATAGCAATACGTTTTTTTTAGGATTTCCAAGTTGTGTGAAGCAAAAAACATATTTCTGACTGCATATACCAACAATTTTTGGTTCCCAGAATAAACAAGCATTCCCTGTTGATTAGCCAGACAACATCTGATATCCTGTAACCTGCTGCATGTCAATAGTCAGTCTAACCCATGCTTTGTTTTGTTCTATTGTTGAATTAATTATTAAAATAATCCAATCACACAAGCATCCATATGTGGGGGATTACATGAATATATTAAATAAACATAAACAATTAATTTTAGTGACACTTTATTTTAAGGTGATGTAGTAACATTGTACTTACTCATAAGTACTGAGTAATATTAATTAAATATGTACTTATTATAGAATTATGGTTATGGTGAGTGTTTGGTTTAGGGGTAGAGATACTTGGGTAACGCTTCCTTTTACAGTACAGTACTAACAGTGTACTTACACTTACCTAGAAAGTACTGGCTAATATAAGGAACGTACATGGAACAGGGGTAGGTTTAGGGGTAGGTTCATGAACCTAGTTATTACCCAGTTAGTAGTTACTAAAATAAGTACATAGTATTTACATGGGTAACTGGACTGTAAAAGGAAGCGTTACCGATACTTGTAATTATTTAAAATACTGTTATTGCTAAAGTAGCACGTAACGTGTAACTATGTCACCTTAAAATAAAGTGTTAAATACATTTTCCCCATTGATATTTAAATATAAAAATCATGTTTGATTATGAGCTATTTTAGTTTTTGAGTGCATCACAACTTCAGACAGTGAGAATTTGTAGGTATTTTTGTTTAACTATTCAATCAGTACAAGAAAAATTAATAGTTAGCTATAGTTTGAAGCAGCCATAAAAGTCAATGTGTCATCAAAGCACATTACATAATTACGCAAAAGGAAAGCATGCAGAAAGTCACCATGATACACATATTTCAATGCATGATGTGTTGCATGTTAGACACATGATGTCTAAAAATGAGCATTTATCAAACTTCCCCTCTTGCATGCTTCATTCATCGATGAAGACTCCCCAATGAAATGACACTCCCAATCAGAGTCACAAGTGTCAGGTGAATCACTCTCAGATGAGTTATTACAATTGCATCAGTTACACTGCAGAGATCTAATGACATTTAAAAGGATTTATACACATTTACAACTTTTAAGTGTAATTATAAATCACTGTTTTATATTTATTATTTATAGGATATTTGTAATATTGCTCTAATTTCACCAGCCATGTTTTCTTTCTCTCTCCAATTTCAGCAAAAAAGTGGACTTTAAAAAGTAATTTTCCTTTAAAACACTTTGTTACACTTACACTCATAGGTAAAGAGAAAAATTAGTTTAATGACATGCTGAAACCAGTATGTTCTCATGTGTGTGTAGCAAAAAATAAAGAAAAAAGAAACAAAAGAAAAAAAGATTTAAAGTTCAACATGCAGCAGATTTTCTCACTGAATAAATAAACAAGCCCCAAAGGTCACATTCTTTCTTTCTTTTCTAGAATTAAAAATAAATAAATACTGTAAATATATTTTAATAGACCTTTTGGGTCTGGTCATTCATTCATTGTCCGTAGAGCATCTGCTGAGAACTTTTCTTAAATCCACACTAGTGTTTTTAAGGTTGACCTTTTATGAACATCTCAACCGATTGGTTGAGGTCAGTATCTTAGACTTCAATAATCTGTTATTTCACACACTCATCGGCCACTTTATGTAGACCCGGCTAGTACCGGGTTGAACCCCCTTTTGCCTTCAGAAGTACCTTAATTCTTCATGGCATATATTCAACAAGGTGCTGGAAACATTCCTCAGAGATTTTGGTCCATATTGACATGATAGGATCACACAGTTGCTGCAGATTTGTCGGCTGCACATCCATGTTGTGAATCTCCCCTTCCAGCACACCCCAAAAGCCATTTGAGTATACAGTGAACTCACTGTCTTGTTCAAGAAACCAGTTTGAGATGATTTGAGCTTTGTTATGGCGCATTATCATGCTGGAAGTAGCCATCAGAAGATGGGTACACTGTGGCCACAAAGGGATTCACATGGTCAGCACAATAGGTAGGCTGTGGCATTTAAAGAATGCTCAATTGATACTAAAGGGCTCAAGAAAATACTCCCACACCATTATACCACCAGCAGCAGCCTGAACCGTTGATACAAGGCAGGATCCATGCTTTTATGTTTATGTAGATTACAGCCCGGAAAGTCCTGCGTAATTAAAACGATTTTACAACGTAACCTTCTGCAATTTTACCTATAACGTACTTACAATATAAGTATAAGGGAACAATATTTTGAGTTTGGGGAATAAAGGGGTAACACCAGGATAATTAAAAAAAATGATTTATACTGTAAGTATTATAGAACTAAAGGGTACTTATTCTACTATTATGATATAACAATCTTACATTTGGGAGCAATTTAGCAAGAACATGCTTACCTTTTTGAAATAATGGTGAACCAGTACATACTGTATTGACTTTTTAAAAATTAGAGGGTACATACAGTATCTATACATTTATAAAGTCATATTTTTAACAAAAGTGCACTGAAAACAAAAACTATTGCAACTTTTGCTTAAATATTGGAGAAAGATACTCTTGTTTCATGTAGTTACAGGGTAAGTACAATAAAAATGCATACACGCAATCTTATATCACTGACTCTGAAACCTTTATTTATTATACAAGCACCACTTACCCTGTAACCACATCAAGCAAGATATATTTCCCAGTATTTAAAAAAAATGCAATAGTCTTAGCTTTTCTTGCCTTGAAATATGTTAGCCCAAACTTAAACATCTGCACTTTTGCTATAAAATTAAAAAAATAAAAAAATTGCATAAATGCATAGATATCTGACTTGCTCCCAAATGAAAGATTGTTGTATCATAATACCCCTAGTTCTATAATACTTACAGTATAAATATTTTTTTAATTCTCCTGGTTTTTACCCCTTTATTCCCCAAACTTTATATGTTGTTTCCTTATACTTACATGAAAGTACTTTATAGGTAGGCTATACTATAATTACAGAAGGTTAACTGTAAATTCCTCTTAATTACACAGTACTTTCCGGGCTGTAATCTAAAGCGTTACCCCAAATTCTGACTCTACCATCTGTTTTGTTTTTATTTATTTTTTATGTGAACTGACTATTTTTTTATTATTAAAGAATTTAAACTCAAATCAATATCATGTCCATGTGTGAACAGGCATGTAATAAGCAAGGTAATGTACAATTATTCAGCCATTATCTCAAAATAAACCACTCCAGATTGGTACAATATAATTTTTTCCCCATTATTTTGCAATAATGACCAGCTGACTCTATGTTATCCCTTACTTATCTCTTTATTATCTCTTTAAATTCCCCTGACGATGGTCAGCAATATTTCTGATTTCTTTGTGATTGTGAACACAACGAATAGCAATATGACTCCCCCTTTTGGGGGTTGCATTTGGGCCTATAAGAGCAACCGTGGCTAAGAAAACCTTAAAATACTATATCCATACAAAATGAATGGACAGAAACACTCTTATTTGTTCCAAGCTGAATTTAACCACAGATATTTCAGAACATTTTTTATTTTAATTAAAAGGTCCAACTCGGCTGAACAAACAGTTAGTTGTTAGCAATGGTGGACTTGACCCAGTCAGTGTAGCGGCACACCTCAGCATAAACCCCAGGATAGCCAGTTTGAGCACAGCCATAGCCCCAGGAAACAACTCCTCGCAGTTCCCCATTGCACACCACAGGACCGCCAGAATCACCCTGTGAATAGTTTGGAAAAGGAAAAGAAGAAATGTGTGATTTTATATGAAAATATAACAGACATAAAAAAGAAGACTACGTCAATAACATACCTGACATGAGTCTTTGCCTCCCTCCATGAATCCAGCACAGAACATGTTTTCAGTTATTTGCGATCCATACGCGCCCTCACACTGCGCCGTTGACAATACAGGCAAATTCAGACACTGCAGCGCAGAAGCATAGTCAACTGGAAAAAGAGTTCAAGAACAACGTTAAAGATTTGGATCTTACATACCAAACTTTTGTGTGTATATATATATGTATTACCCATGCATGAGGGCTTTTATTCAACAGTTAATTTAACAAGAATACTGACAAACTTAAACATTAGAAGCATTTGCAGTTACTTGCAGTCGTCAGCAAAAATGTTTCAAACAAGCCACCACATAATTTTGTGTTACGTGTCTCCGAGCAACAAACAATAGTGGTGTTTCGTTCTTGAATAAATCAGCGTTTTTGAACTAATTAATTTAGTGAATTAATCAAACTTATTCATAAAGACAGTAAAGTCTGGAATAGATTATAACTGCATTTTATATCCTACTTACCAACTTTGTACATGAAAAACTGGGCATCATTAAACGACTGAGGATTACAAACCAGACTTTCAAGTCAATCCGAACACTCAGAAAAGTGCCTTGCTAGGAGACGCATGACAAATGAAACAATGTGTTCGAAAACGGCTCAAAATATCAAAGATGCTTGATGTACTCAGACTGGATGCAGACATAGGCTGTATTAAAATTGCCCCCATCTTATTGCGCAACGCGGAAGTAAGCTTATTTGAATGTGTGAGATTTCCAAATTCTAGCCGCTGTAAATAACTATAAGAATAACATAGTGCAGTTTGTATTAGCAAGCAGCATAACAAGCTGTTTGTACAGTTAACATTCAAGCTAGAAATGGCCATGCTCGAGCTTATGTTAAAAACAAGGTGGATACCCTCATTCACTATTCCCAACATTACTCCACTAGTCCACTTGGACAGCATCTACTCTAGCGGGTACCTGTTGAGTGTATCTCAGTTGTTTTTGTTGGTTCGATTTGCCAAAATCTGCAGACTATGATTTCCCGAAACTAGCATTAACTAATCCTAACTGCAAATTGGGGCAAAAGTCATGTAGTGTATTCCAGCCTTTACTTGTCACCACCTACTGGCACATTGATGTGACCTGCAGTCACTTAAAAATTTCCACCACTAATACGCAGAGAAACAGTCTGTCTGGAACACACAAAGAAGCAGATTGATAAAATAGTTCCAGCACTGAAGCTCGGCATATCATTGGCCTTGGATCAATACTGCCACTTAATCAATCAAGATCGGAACTGTTTTATAGCACAAAATATTTTCATAACTCCGCCATCTCACCTCCAGTGGTGATCTGATTGCCCCATCCAGAAACCAAGCACTGCTCCCCTGCAGAAGAGCAACTGGTTGGCAGAGCGATTGGCTGCACATTCTGGTTGAAGATGGCAGGCTCTTTCAGCTTGATCAGCATGAAATCATTGTTATACGTAAAATCATTATAGTCTGGGTGAGGAATCACTTTCTCTGCCCCGATCCGCTGCTCTGTGCCTTCTTCAATGGAGATATCGTGCTCTCCCAGGTGGACAGTAAGACGAGAAGCACTATTTGACAAAAAAACTTATACATTACTGGGCTCTATACAACTTGTATCATCAATATTGCCTGCCTACATATTATTATATGATAGTCTCAAATGTTTGGTTAATGTACTCTCATCTTTATTTAAGAATTGAATGTGTAACTTTTTTCACAGCCTTTGGTTTAAAAATCTTATATCCGTTACATTTTAGAATAATCATTTTCAGTGTAACAATACACATGTTAACATGCAACTGCTATTAGTCCTTTTTAAAAAGTTGCTCTATAGGGAAAAAGGAGATTGATGAGGTTGAACATAAATATATACTCACGAAACGTAGCAGTGAGCAGCAGAAACAACCCATCTTTCATTAATCACAGATGCTCCACACCAGCGTTCCCCATTATCGTAAGTAAGGTAGACTTGCCAGGGCTGGGAGTTGGGTGAACATTCAAAACCTCCAATGATTTTATCATCTGCACTGTAAGCTTCGTAAAAATAATTTTTAATTGTTCACAAAATGCCCAAAATGAAGTAGGCCTAAATAAAATCACTTTTTTAAGCTTGTTGTGTCTTTTAAAAACTGATTACTTGAACTGATTTTTTCAATATATATATGTTGCTGTTTTATCTGATCAATCAACATTTTAAGTCTCAAATTAATCTTAAGACTAAGGCATTTTACAGGTCAATGTGCAATTAGACACAAACAATTGACATTATAGTAAAAAGGAGAAATCTACATACCCACAGCCACAGCCACAGCCAGCAAAGCAAACACAATAGTCTTCATTGCACAGGAATGAAGTACAACTTTAGAGAGAAAACTGGGTTTAAGGGGTTTAACATTGATAACAACCAATAAGATCATGGCAAATGATTCATAAGTGAAAATTAGCACCTGGAACAACAATTCTTATCACACACGTTTTCCATGAACATGATAAAACCAAGGTAGTGTACAAACCAAGGTAGTGTAAGCTTTAATAAAAACAAAAATGCTTTTACATTTTTAGTAAAGCACAACAACAGCAAAAAAAAAAAAAAAAAAAAAAAAACCTTTATTCGGTAACAAAAAAATAGTCCACTCTCAACCAAAAAAGATTCTCGATTCAAGACACTAGAAAGAAACAGACATGAACATGAACAGGTCAAAACTGCTAAAAGCAGTGATACAAGTTAGTGTAAAAATCAATTGCTTATTAAATTAAGGCCTCACAGATAACAGTGCTAAGCAATGAAGTACAAGGTCTCCAAAGGAAAATCTGATGAGGAGTCAGATGAATCGCTCTTAGGTATTGTAGCGTTGTTGGCATCGATTTTCACTTCACAGTCTTCTTCATCATCTGGGTCCTTTTTCACTTCCTCTTCTTGATTGAACACATTAATTACTCCTAAAATTACCTTTTCCATAACTAACACTCGATTCATTCCTCTAAAACCAGTGTTTTTTCTTCCAAGGGGAACATCATCTCCTTTAAAGACCTCCAGGTGTTTTTTTACGATGGGTAATTAGATTTCCTAGTTGCGAGAAACTCTTGTGGCAAAGATCACATGAGTAAGGCCTGGCACCAGTGTGAATGCTGTTATGGTTCCGAAGTTCGGCTAAAACCCGAAAGGACTTAGCAGATGTTGCATGTGTGTTATATGTTGTCATGGCCATGAAAGTGTCTTTTCAATCCCTCTGAACTTCTGAAACCTTTCATACATACATCACACCAGAAGGGCCTCTGCTTGTGCATTTCCTGATGGTTCACAAATGCCACAGCAGAGGCAAAAGATTTATCACACAGCTCACAGTGAAGGAGGGAAGGCTCTTCAGGAACACACTGCTTGCTTAATTTTAGATGAAGTGTGAGAGAGAATGGACAGTTGAAAGCTTTCTTACATGTCTTACAGCGGATTTCAAGCTGTTGGTCTTTTGAAGTTATGTGCAGTTTCTGGTGGTTTCTGAAAGACTCGAGTTAGGAATAGACCTTCCCGCAGACAGCGCAGGCGTAGACCTTGTTTGCCTTCGCATACACTGGTTTTTCTTCCTCTGACAACATAGCAACACCAGGACAGACGGTGAAGATCTCAGGCGGTTTTATCTCCTTTATCTCTTTATCTCCTTTTATCAAAAGATTCTATTACTTTTTTCTTTTTTGTAACAAATCCCAGGCCGTTGTCATTTCCATTAGAAACAGATTCCACCTGTCTTTTCTTGTTTTGTCTCTTTTCTTTCACGTTCACAAAGATGATTCTGAAAGTCTCCCAACGAGTGAACTGCTGCCCACAGACCTGACATCTCATGCTGTGCATCTTCACTGAAGAAGAGAGAAAGTTTCATGTCAGTAAGACAACGTTGATATCAATAAAAGATCAAAGCAAAATTTCAATGTCTGCTGCAACATTTTCTCAACTCAGTGTTTTAATATTTTATTGTAATCTTATTACAATGGTCATTGAAACACTAGCATACTTTTTACTGCATGCATTTTAAGTGTCTAGTACACTTTAAAAAATGCAGTTTCAGGGACATTATCACAAGTTAAAAAGTGTATTTCAGCATGTGGCTTCTACTTATCCTACAAATACATTAACATATTTGGATTTATTTGCTGTAAAAATGGCAGTCAGACCAAGTTAAGAATTTGTTAAGGTCAGTTTAAGTACACTACATGCAGTGTTCTTTTTGTAAAGAGCATAATTTTGGCAACTTTGACGTGTCATCCAGGTGTCTCAAAAATGGTACTAGTGTGGTAGGATGTGTTTAGAATCACACACACTACATGATCATGCAGACATTGGGGTTTTATTAGCCAGCTACAACCAATATTTGCATGCAAGATAACATTCAATAAATCTGCTGGTAAAATATACTATTCATGTCAATATTTATCAGTTTACTTTCCCAGTGAAATCATTCAAAGAGTACCTTTTATTTTCCAAAGACAAGCCACTTCAAGGACAAAAAGCATGCTAAATGCAAAATTATGTCATACCATTCAATGATACTGTACCACCAAATTGATCCATTTAACAACCACGGCTTCTGTACCACCACTGTAAAGTTCACCACTCACCAGTCATGTATAACAGGCAACATATCAGCTACATATCAAAGTGGGAGAGGAGCGATTAAACAGGCTATGGCTACACTGTAAAAAATAATTCTGTGGCTTAGTAAATATTACAGAAATATTTAACTTTATTAACTTAATAAAATCTCTGAATATCGTTAACTTGATTGTTTGAGTTAAACATACCAAAATAATTTAGTAAAAATCCAACAGTTAATTTTATCTAGAATTTACAGATATATTTAAGTTTGTTTCAATAAAATTATTTAGTATTTGACTAACCAATTATTTCTTTATAATACACTTAATATATTTGTGAAATTTCTATCAAAAAATATGAGAATGTTTAATTAAACTGATCTGTCTCAAGAAACAAAAAAATATTACTTAATTCAAATCAATATTATTAATATATTTCACACTCTTAAGAAATTTAGTAAGTTTACTCAATTAAAACAATGCACCCCTCCCCCACCCTCTGACGTGACGACAACTCGACGGTTGGTTGAGTGAGCGCGGGCTGTTTGAACTCTCCGGTCTCCAGTAAAACATCTCTCTTCTCAGCGTCGCAGATTTGGTGCATTTCCTCTGTGAAATTCAGGTTTATGTATATTTATCTTATCTATACAATCATTACTGTGCTTTAAATCATTTTATTTAATGCAAAACAACATACAAAGGCGTAATTCGACACCTAAACAGAGTCGCGCCTGTCTTTACAGTAGCTAACGTTATGGTCTTTTCGCGTGATTGAAACGCCTTGCATAAACACACGACTTTATTCCTAATGAATATAATTCATTTGGATGATAAAATGTCCTCAGAACTGTCACTGTTTGTTTATTGGCAGGTTATGGAGTCAGTAGCTCGCAGTATCTTTCGGCTATGAGTGGGACGGTATTCAGGACACCGGTCTAAAGTTCGAAGTTCACCCGCAGAGCGGGAGTCCGTCTCTGGGACGAAAACCAGCGCTGATCCGGTGGACATTGGATGACAGACTGGTTGATTACACTTGAATTAGGCTACCTGAATGTTTAAATGTTTCATTTTTACTTAAAAAATGTTTGTTAATTGAGTTTAAATGTAGGCAATATTGTATACATGTTAAAAACAGTGTAAAATGTGCTGTATTGCTGTACTCAATGACAATAAAGGCCAATACCATTTAACATACTGGTTGTTGTATGAAATAGGCTACTATTTTACAAAGGTTTAGAGTAAATAAAAGAGGTTAATATTACTTACAAATAAAAACAGTTAATATTACTCATAAATATTGTTTTTTAAATGTTAAATTATACTCAATTTTATTTCTTAATGTACCAGATGCAGTTACTTCGATTTACTTAATTTTTTTACTTGCATTTACTCAATTCGCACAGTATATTTCATTGATTTCACAGCTTTAAAATTTACTCAATTTTTTTGAGTGTAAAAATGTTTCACCAAAAAAATTGAGTAAATAATAGTTAAACTTTTTACAGTGTACGTGAACATCTACAAGGTTAAATAATAAACACAGTTTTTGCTGAAATTATGACCAAAGAATCAACTTTATAAGGAAATTAATAGATGGTCCTTTATTAACAAACCAACCCATAAACCTTCACACTCACCACCCAGACAAGACAACAAAATGAAATGTTAATATAACTGTTCAATTTAATACCTCAAGGTGATTCGGTTGTTCAAATAATTTGCCATTTTCTTTACGACTGATAATGCCAAACCTACACAAAAAACCCTGCCTCTGCTTTTCCATTTGCATCTTATTCATACATTCTTAATGTCATTAACATGACTTCAGGGCAATTTCACAAGGAACAACATTATATCTAGGAAGGAAATAATTGTCTTCATTTTCAAGAGAAACATTAAACCCCAAATGTTTTCAAAAAGTAGAAAGATGAAAAGTTTTAGAATGCAAACCGAAAACTAAATGCAATAGAATTGTGGTTTACTCTGTAAAAATGGAGGTCAATAGCAACAAAGGAACAATGGCACTGGCATTAGCAGATGCTGTACAAATCCCAAATCAAAGTTTAGCATGACCACACATGAGACTTAAGCTGTAGGCTAATGCTTACAGAAAAGATCTTCAAGCAATTATTTAAAGGATTAGTTCACTTTTAAAAAAACTTTTGCTGATAATTTACTCACCCCCATGTCATCCAAGATGTCCATGTCTTTCTTTCTTCAGTCGAAACGAAATTAATGTTTTTGATGAAAACATTCCAGGATTTTTCTCCATATAATGGACTTCAGTGGGGACCAAACGGTTCAAGGTTCAAATGACAGTTTCAGTGCAGCTTCAAAGGGCTTTAAACGACACCAGACGATGAATAAGGGTCTTATCTAGCGAAACCATCGGTCAATTCAAAAATAAATAAAAAAGTTTAAGTTTTATTAGCACAAATGCTCGCCTTGCTGTTCTGTGATGCACGTTTGTGACTCCCCTGTTCGAACTCGTTCATCAAAATGAACGAATCTTTTTTAGAGTCATTTAGTTCATTTAGTTCGTTGAATGAACGAAATGACTCGAAAAAAACCACTCGTTCAAAATGAACGAATCTTTTTTCGAATCATTTCGTTCGTTGAATGAATGAAATGACTCGAAAAAAGATTTGTTCATTTTGATGAACGAGTTCGAACAGGAGAGTCACGAACGTGCATCACAGAACAGAGCAAGGTGAGCATTTGTGCTAAAAAAATTAAACTTTATTTCTTTTTGAAATAACCGATCGTTTCGGTAGATAAGACCCTTATTTATCGTCTGGTATCGTTTAAAGCCCTTTGAAGCTGCACTGAAACTGTCATTTGGACCTTGAACCGTTTGGTCCCCACTGAAGTCCATTATAAGGAGAAAAATCCTGGAATGTTTTCATCAAAAACATTAATTTCTTTTCGACTGAAGAAAGAAAGACATGGACATCTTGGATGACATGGGGGTGAGTAAATTACAAGCAAAAGTTTTTTTAAAAGTGAACTAATCCTTTAAATAACATGTACAAAAAATATCCAGCAAACACCTTGGTAGTTTAAATTAAGTACCCTTTATGAGTTCAAGCCAGGTGACAGAAATCAACAGAGACACTAAATTGAGCAGTCAAAAAAAGAGGGAAAACAAATCTTTTAAAAACCTCTAAATCGATTGAAAAGCATCTAAGAAATACTCTTGGAACACTTGCAGATATCTAACAAGATTTGAAAGGGAATCATAGAAATGTACAGCTTTTATGCAAGTAATTACAACACATTATTTGGTTTAAAGTACATCTGTAATATCCTCTGAAATCAGCAAAGACCTTTCTCTTTACAACAATTTCAGCAAAAATTTAGAATTTAAAAGCTGATTGTGGCATTTTCCTCACTCCTTAAGCATACGGTTCTTCTGCTGTATATACTAACACTCACAGCAGGAAACAAAACTCTTGAATCAAGTCCTCAATTAAATTAGTGCAGATGCGGTAAACAATGTATCAGATACCAATATCCCTCTCCGTGCATTTTTTTCACAAGTTTTAGAACCCACGTGCATGTTCAATATAATGCTGATGCAGTTCTGTTTCCTGTTTGAAGGAAATGCCACACTCAATGCAAGTCAGGTTAGCAGCACCTCTTACTTCAGTAGCTGAGCTATTGTCTTTTAGCTCTTTATCACCCAAGCACTCCTGATGGTGGTCGATAAGATTTTTGATATCACTAAATGTCCGTGAACACAATGAACAATGGTACGGCTCCTCGTTTTTGTGAAGAGTCTGGTGCTGCTGCAATGCACGAGGTGACAAAAAGGTTTTTCCACATTGCTGACATTTATGGCTATTCGCTTGTGGACTTACAAGGGCTACAGGCAGCTTGACTATAGACTCAGATCTGTGTGATAAAGCCGGCTGGTTGTCTGAAGGCCCAGGTGCCAGGGAAGCACTCAGTCTGTATCGCAGCTCAGTTGGGAGACGCCGGCGCACTTCGTTGTGCCATGCGAGATGATGCTGCAGCTGGTTTTCAGTCCAGTAACCACGGCAGCAAAGAGTGCAGCAGTGCGGACGAGTCTTCGACACCTCCTTATGAGCATTTAACTGCTCCTCACTGGGAAATGCTTTAGCACATTTATCGCATTTGAAAAAACATTTAGCAAATTCAAAATTTCGACTGTGCTGTACGGGATCCTCCTCTGTAGATGCTTTCAGCTCTTTCTTATTGGACGTTTTACGAAGTGACCCTTCAGAAGCAAAGGGCTTTACATATGCAGAGAGCTCTTCTATAGAGGCAACGGGTCGTTCATTAACCTTGTGGTGTTTCTGCCATTTGTGCGCACGAAGGCCACGTATGTTCAAGAAGCTCTTAGCACAGTGTGAGCACTGAAAGTGTTGTACCTTAGTCTCCTCTCGTTTGGTAACATCCATTTTGACGGGTGGACCCGACTCATCTGTAGACAGGATTTCAGATTGTAGTTTCTCAGTCTCAGTAGGCTTGCTGTGATGGTCTGAAAAGTGAGTTGTTAGAAGAGACCCACTTGAGAAAGACATTTGACAATCTGGACAGATAAAAACAGCATTTGATTCAGTAACTTCGTGCTCTTTTTGAGGTTGAGCCTCCATGGGAGGATGATGTAGTTGATGGCGGCGAAGAACACAAAGGTAGAAGAATCCTTTCCCGCATAGATTGCATAAATAAGGCCCACCATCCAGACTTTTCTTTGAGCGTATCTTATTGGTCTTTGAGAGAAATCTGGCAAATTTTTTGTCTTTGTGCCACCGCTTGTGTGTGCCAAGAGCTGAATTGGTGCTAAAATATCTTCCACATTCAGCACAAACAAAAGACGATTTTGCCAAACACTTCTCTGGCTTTACTTTACTAAGCTTCATTGGCTTTGTCGAACTGGTTTTCAACTTTTTAGATTGGTGACCTTTACGATGAATTCGCTTGTGAAAATTTAGAGCACCAATTACCGAAAAGCTTCTGCTACATTCTTTGCATTTGTATTTCAGATCTGAAGCTAAAGGAGTGTTTTGTTCTTTTTTAGAATCAGTAGAATGAGAAGTGTCAACAACACCTTTAGCTTTTTGGGAGGATGCGACTTGCTCCACTATCTCAACACATTCTTGTGGAAATTCCACATTGTCCTCGGTTTTAAACAGTCCTTCTGATGATTTTGTAGTATCGACTCAGATGCAAAAAAAGAGTAGCATGTCGGGCATTGAGGTCGCGTAGAGGAGTCAGAGTCCATCAAAGGAAGGCCAGTCTCATAACCATGACTTTTCATGTGAAACTGGAGGGCCATGGCACGAGAGAAAACTTTTGTACAAACGGGACATTGGTAGGAGTTCTTTTTCAACTGTTGGACTTGATAGTCAAAAGATTTGACAGCAGGTTGGAGACCTTGGGTGTCATGGACAAGTTTGTGTTTAAGAAAACAAGCTAGCATGTGGTATGATTTGCCGCACACCTCGCATTTATGTTCCTCTCTTGAATTCATAGGTTGCACTCTTTTATAACCACCCCTACGACCCCTTTTCTTCCGTCGTATGTGACAGTTCTCAGTGTCAGGTGTACCCGGGGGCATTGTCTCGAAATGTGCACACTCCGAGTGGTTTTGTTTGTGATGACAGAAAGCACCCAAAGACCAAAAACCTTTACCACACTTTTTACAGTGATAAACCTTTGGGCCCAAAAGTGACTTGGTTGGGTTGAAATTCTTTGTCTTTTCGTCTTTGGCACCGCCAGAGCAAACCTTCTGATGGTTGTACAGACCACTTGCGGTCACATAGCTCCTGTCGCATTGCACACAAGCAAAGGTCTTTTTTTTTCTATCGTGATGCTGTTGGTGAGAATGCAATGCAGACAGTCGGGAAAAACACATGCCACACTCTTCACATTTAATGTTGTTCTTCTGCAGATTTTCAAGTTGGTATGAAATAGACTTGTAGGCCACTTTATCCTCATGCTTTACTGTATTAAAGCAATGAGCACTCTTGGAGGGACTTTCATGGCCAAAAACATCGAATGCCAAAAGTTCCTTCTTTGTTGGCGTTACTACGTCAAACTTCTGCCTCCTATCTGATTTTTTCCCCATGCATCCCTTGTGCCAAAGTATGTGACAGCGCAAGGACGAACCCTTGACAAATTTACGATCACAGTGTGGACAATTATACTTTGCCTCTTGAGGACGGCTTTTGCTCACGAGTTCCGCATTTGTTAATGGTTCATCATTTAAATGCTCATAATCAATCTGTACAATTTTGACATCAATCTCTGGATTCAACTGCAGGGAGGAGGTGGATTCAGCTGTCTGACTCAAATTGAAGCCCAAGTCATCTTTTTCCTCTTGATCTGATTCACACACTAACTCAAGATCAGGATTATGATCCTGAGAGAAACCGCTGTTGTTCTCATAATCATCTGAAGCCGTGATATGGACAACTTCATAATCAACATCTATGGCCCCATACTTTTCTACTGTGTCGGTGCAGTTAAAATCTTTCTTTTGAACTTCAGCATGTGAGGTCTCCTTAGAATGAATAACCACACTGTCAGCATTGTCATTCTGGTTTATTTTTAAAGTGGCTGTGCTCATCTCAGGCTTCTTCTCCATGATGTCGCCGAAAACATCAGTATGACAGAGCTGATGCGACTGCAGGGCGGATGCTCGCGAGAACCGACGACCACACTCCTGACACTCAAAAGCCTTCTTCTTGAGCTGAATAACTTGATGAAGGAATGATTTCGCTGGCAGCTCTTCACTGTGCGCCAATCGCTGATGCTTATTGTAAAACGTGAGGGAAGTAAAGACCTTGCCGCACTCTGTACATTTATATGGCTGGCCATTGCAGACAAGTTGTGCCCGTCTTTTATGCCAACGCTGATGGCACAACAGAGCCACAGAGCTAACAAAGGTCTTGCCACATTCAGAGCAAACAAACGAATGCTTAATTTCCTCCTTCACCTTCCCTTCCGAACAGCTGGTTGAGAATCTCTGGTGAGTACCGAGGCCACCCATGGTGCGAAAAGATTTGCCACAGAAGCACTGAAAAACTTTTTGCTCATGCTCCTCAGTCTGTTCAGAGCTTGTGCCATTGTCTTCAGTTTGACCTGGAGATTCATTAAGTGGCAGAGGTTTCTCAGTTTCACAGGTTTTAGATTTCACCAGCTTTACCTCATGACAACGACGATGTGCGTCAAGAGCCGAAGCCCGAGAGTAGCAGCGTCCACAGGTGGGGCACTGAAATGACTTTTTCTTTAGATGAGCAAGCTGATGAAAAACAGACTTTGAGGCCTGCTTATGTGAACGCTGATGGTTGAGACACTGACCAACAGTGGAAAACGCTTTACCACAATCCTTGCATTCAAAAAGTTTCTGTCTTACTGCACCCTCACCAAAGCCGTCACCTATCCCCTGTTTAATGTCTTGATTGCGATGCTTCAGTTGATGGGTAAAAAAGCCTTTCGAGCTTGAAAACTTTTGTCCACACAGAGCACAGAACAACGTTCTTCGGCCTCCGTCGGTCGAGATGAGCAGGTCATCCCACTGCGAATCTGTGTCCAGGCAGACTATGGGACCATCATGGACATGCTCGCTGCGATGCTCTAAGTAATCCTCCTTTTTCCCAAATGCCTCACTGCAATCCTCACAGCGAAATGGCCAATCCCCTAAAAATACAAGAAGGGAAAATGGGAGGTCAGGGTGAGTCCTGTGGCCAGAGGAGAGAAAAATATAAACTGTACAGAGCCAACAAATACAAATGAAAAGACTAATAGAAGCCCCTTTACTCCAAATGTCCAAAGAAAATAATGAAGAAAAAAAACTAAAATAATATTATAATGGAAATAATTTATTAATTCAGGTCAATTTTAACAGAGGAAAGGAATAGGGTAACAAATCAGATAAAATAATAATAATAATCAAATGTTGCATTATGTATTGCAACCATCAGAAATGATTAATGCACTACAAATAAAGAAAAACCCAGTACATTGTAAATTAACTGTAAATTAAGACGATCTGGCAGCCAGCTTTGTTAAAGAAACCCGTTGCCAGGTAACAATTCAGCTTCTGGTACGAATTACTTGTTCCACCTCAAAATGATATTGACTATGATATGATCCAATAAGCCACATTATTAAGATAATTAATACAACATTAAAAAACATTTCACAAACATATTATATAGAGAATTGAAACACAGGAAAATCGTGTCTTAGTTAGAACAATATTTAATTCGCTTTTCTATTATTCTTTATTCTTTTACGCACATGCGCAATTTAAAAGTTGAGTAAAGACTGCCATCTACTGCAAAACGGCGATACTGCGATATAAATTAAGGTGGAGCAGATTAAATGAACCAGTAGCCAACATCTCGTTGCCTACTACAATGTCTGCACAGCTGGTTTGAAAATGACAAAGAATATCAGACGAAAATCTCAGCGTTGTGAAATGCTAGTCAAATCAGTCAACCATACTAAAATAATGACATGCAGTAAGCAGTGTTTTCTTAAAATCCTCATGGACATGCAGTACTGCTGCTGTTTTGTCATTCTTCATGACGACGCGAATCGGCTGGTGCAAATTAACCCAGCTGTTTTAACGCAAAATATAAACCATAATAAGTAAGATGCACGTCTTACAATAATATGAAAACAAAATATGATGCAAAGGTTGTGTGTAGCTACTCCTAAAATGTGGAAGATGGTGTAATTTTAGGTGACTTGATATAGCCTACCTTCTTGGTTTGTTTTCAAGGTAAAAGATAATAACTAGTACGTAGGGACTAACTGAAAGGTCGGTGTTGTCAACAACAAAAAAAGTTGCTTACCTTCGGTACTTCCATCTCTCTCAGACGAGTCTCCTGTACTGGTAAACATATCAGCCAAATCTCCTTCCTCCACTTCGTCCATATGTACAACCACACAATCATCCTCCTCCACTTGCTCTGCTTTAATCTTCATGGGTGGAACTGCAGCATTGGCTGCAACAACTTCGGCGTGGGCCTGGGCTTTCAATGTAGGGCCACGGGGACATGATTCCATTTCTCCGTCCGTGTTTCTAGCATTACTGGCTTTGCTATTGCTCACTGGATCGATGTTTATCTCTTGGGCTGAACCTTTCTCATATTCAGAGGACAAAGTTTCATTATTTGATTGCAAACTGCACTCCTTTTCAGAATAAACCGCAGCCATAATGGCTCTAACCCGCTCAAGCTTTCCTCCACTGGAAAGGCACCGCACTTTTCGCGGCAAAGGACAGTGTGTTGTTGTTGGGGGAGACAAATTTACGAAACCTACTATGGCGAAAGGTTAGCTCATGAATATTGATTAGGCTGCGTTCCTTCTGGCTCCATGAGTGCTAGCACTCAACGTCTGCCTGAACAAATTCCTTAGGCGCAGTATGATCATAAGATGTGACAATGCGATATTCCTTTATAACAACTAAAATAACGTTAAATAGTAAGGAATTAAATAATACATTTTATCATGGTGGAGATGTAAAATGGGCGGGGCTTAGCGGCCCCGGACGTTGTTTGTAATTTCGCGGGTCATGTATCTAAATTATAATCTTTTTTTTTTTTTACTTTTCACATGCAGTTTTGCATTATGTATTTTCAGTTAAAATGTTATATCTGTGTCCAGTGTTTAAAATGTTATCCATTTATTTTTGTAGGCATGATGTTGTATTTTGAAATAATAGACTTAACGATTATTGTGTTTCGTATATAAAATTCACCATGAAGACAAACACGTTCTGAGATTTGAATGTGGGCAGGATGGATTTCAGGTGTAGGCTACATGTACATTCTACAATAACAAAAGAATCCAGTTCAAAATGGCTATGGCAGCAATACGCTATACTAGGCCTACGCCTATGGCACAACATGGGTACAACTGGGCTACAGGCGCAGATAAAACGCGCATTTGACTTAATTATCTTTAAAACAACAAGGCCTATGACACAAAAATTCAGCAAAAACCGCGTTTGACTATGCACGTGGAAATGTGGCTGATCCATGCAGCGATCTCGGACAGCAATGCAAAGTTGATTCATTTGATCTATTTAAAGTTTTTCAAATGAGAATCGACAAAAATACTATATTTTGAGACAAATGTTTTTTTTTAATGTTTTTCAGTTTTGTTCAAAGTAAATAAACTGTTTTTCAATAATTGTAAAAGTGTGTCATTTGGGGCAAACAGCGCCCCTGCTGTTGGGGATAAAGGAACAATAATTAACAAGATAATATCTTCCACTTGTTGACAGGACATGGTTAGATTCAGATGGTTAATATATCAAGGTAGGTGTCCACCTTAGAGATAATCACCATATTTATAACGAAACCATCATATTTAAAAATATTTTACTTCTCATATATAATAAAATATCATATTTATTGATATTAAGATATCAAATTATTATGGGAACGCATTCAATGCTTTCAGAATTTATACTTTTTAAAATAATTGTATTCCTGTAAACATTAACATATGTTAATGACAGTAGCCTATATTTATTGAACAAAAAATAAGCTATTTTATTATCAAAATAAACAGAAAATAGCACAAACTCAACTGTGTATTAACTTAAATATTACTCAAAACATATTACTTTAGATCGAGTGTTTGTACAGTATGGGTGTTGGGGTGGGGGGGGGGGGGGGGGGGGGGCACCTTGCCACCTCATACATTTGTAAGATTTTTAAACAAAACAAAGCACTTTTATTATTTATTTTCACAAAGCAATTGCTCCCTCAATGTTCAATAATTTTTTTTTTCTAAAAGCTGTGCCTTTAGCCCCGTTGTACCCTATATAATGTATTCAGTGTTTATACTTCCTGTACAATGTTTAAAATAGAAACCAACAAATATGTAATCTTTCAGGTTTCCGGTCTCTATCCCATAAATTATGAGGATGGCTGTTCCAGTAATTTCCAGTAACATTTTTTTTAATGAAAATTTTAAAAACGCAGAAAGTTTTCTGTTTAGGGGTAGGGTTAGGGTAAGGGGATAGAAATTTTCATTATAATGATAGAGCTTAGTATAAAAACCATTACGCCTGTAAAGTCCTCATAATGATACCAACATGTGTACCAAATACTAAAACATTTTTTTGAGATGACAATGAACCAACAACATGTATTTTGTCATCCAACAACATGTATTTTATGACTTTAAATGAAATGTTAAATTACTATTGATATTTAAAAGGATTTTTTATTTATTTTTGTCTTGTTTTAATCCTAAAAGTTTAACAACAGTGAAACAAATCTAAATTTGAGAAAAAAATGTATTACAGCTTTTCAGAAAGTTATGGCATGTCATTGCATGACAATTACTTCTATGTTAAATTTAGTCTAAAATACATTAACTCATTTACTCTTTATTAACGTTTATTGGAGAAACAATGCTTACTAATTTAGAAATAATCAGCACTCCTTGTGAATCTGAAAACCTATTTGAACTCCATCATGCTGACGATAAGATAATTTCTATATAGAGCAAAAAAGTTTAAGGCAAAAATGTGTTTGACTATGAATTTGAATTCAATATGTGCTGAAGTTACACAAACATTGCAGTTCTTTAAAGTCCCCAGGCAGTACTCAATAATTGTATCCCTTAAAACTAGTCTTTGATCACCAAAATGACATATTTAAACTTTTTTTCCTGTGATTTTTTTTATTCATGCCTTAAAAGAGCTTTAATATAACTCTACACCCTTCATTTGAGTTTGATCAAAACGAGGCGATCGTGCATTTGCCCCTCTATATCAGACTGGCTCCCTCAGTTTCCATATTTAAATCCTCTTTAAAGACCTTTTTATTCTCTCTTGCTTTTAATTCTCCCTGACTTTTAGTTGCTTATTTCTATTGTCCTGTACTGCATTTTATTATATCTTCTCCTTTGTACAGCACTTTGGTCAGCCGTGGCTGTTTTTAAATGTGCTTTTTAAATAAATATTGTATTGTATTATATTTAATATGCACAAATCTATGAATATGCAAATTAGCCATAGGCTAATGCTTAATTAGCGTCTGATACATAGACTTGTACAACTGGTGTGAGTGAGTGGAGGTGCACTCACTCACACCAGTTGTACAAGCCTATGTATCAGAATGGGAATGTGTTTTATGGATGGCTCTACAACGGTGGACACATAACGACAATTAATACGATTAGCCTTTTGCTTGATTACGTTATCAAACAGGAAATAATGTGTTATGAACAAACTTAGAACAAACCATGTTTCCGTTCGCCAATTTAGAGTCAGTCAGTTGCCTTCTAAAAATTATCATCCTTAGATACGCTTTGAACAACTTAGAACCTCAGTGGAGAAAGACATAGCTTTAGTTCAACATAACATCGTAATATACATCATATACATATTCACCCACTATATTGCTGAAGGTATCTGATTTTTCATATCAGCAGAAAAATATACCGGGATAAGCTGGCTTCTCTTGAGACTCCCCTGCTTTGCAACAGCTAATAATATGCTAAAGCTCGCATGCACGTTGATGTGATTGGTTACAAGGTAGTTTGTGACCTCAGAAACGTCAGCTATTTCAAACACCGTCTTTTTTTCACTGCAATTTTAAGGAGGAAATATTTAGCAATGGTTTTGAATTATGAGTTAGCACATGGTTTGTCTTAAAGCATTAAAAACATCACGTAGACATATAAACAGCATTAAAATCTTGATTTTCATCACATGGGGTCTTTAAACTTTTTAACAAATGTTAATTTCGCATGTATGGTTTGTTGCATGAGGGTAACAAAGCACACCAAACTAGTATACAAGTTCAGCTGGAAAATTTAATAACTGAATAAAAACATTAATACATTTGAAATCATCATGACACACTCTAGCAGCTTGACAGCAATGTACAATAAAACAGCAAAGAGACAGACTAAACTGAGCTATTGTTGTTTTGTATGTATATCATTTCTAAAAATCAAACTCAGACATCTCGCTGTGCATGTTGCATAAAATGCATCTGTAATTCTAGTTCTCCAGGCAAAGAACAACCACATATCATGCACTGGAACAGGTGATCCGGGGCAAAAGGCATTTTATTCCCCATTTTGAGTAGATCAGTTTGTTGGGCATACTGAGGTAAGTTTGTTACTTGTGGCATGAGTGGCATCTCATTTATGTTTCCCTGTGAGGTGAAGAAGATGCCTTGTGGTAAGGACCTGGAAGTTGCCTTCCAACAGAATGCATTGGATGTGGAGCAGGTAAATTTAGAGCTGGTGGAGGAAAAGGTGGTGAGATAAAAGATGGAGGGCTATTTAAAGGAATCCGCTGGCCAGAAATTAGAGTTACGTGCTGTTGGATGTGGCCTTGTTGAACTGGTCCATTTACAAGGGTTTGGGAAACAACGGGCGTAGCCTGAAACCCCCACATTGGAGTTCTGTCCCCAAGAGGAAAAGGAGCTGGTGCGAACGGAATGTTCAGTGGTCCCATCTGGTTTGGGGGAGTTGCACTAACCCAAGTAGGAGGTATTTGAGGCTGTTCCTGGAGTTGTGGCTGATGAAGCTGCTGTTGAAGAAGCTGCTGCTGTATCTGCATTTGTTGAGGCAAGTGCTGGATTATTCTGCTTTGCTGCTTCTCTAACGCATCCCCAGGTATTTCTTGTAAACTCACAGTTGTAGACATTTCTAAAGATGTTTTAATTCCCCATGGATTAGTATTCGGTAGAACGGAAGCACCAGCAGATAGCACTATACCACCACCCTGACTCATTTCTGTTTTAGCCAGACCAGAGGAATTTGGCATTTGCAAATCATGAGTGAGTTTATCAGATTTGATGTTGGGTGGTGCTTCTAAGTCAACAGTTCCTTTACCATCTTCTGACGAATTATTGAACAGCTCTGGATTAGATGTTTGCATTGAATCACAGAGTACTGGCCATTGCGACTGCTGCGGGTCTTGCATGGACCTCGGTGACTGCATTTTCACATTCAGAGGTGAAGGCCTGTCCATGTGGTGTTGTGATTCTGATGAGGTCTTCTGCAGAGTGGAGTTTGGTGTATTCACCCAGAGAGAAGGATGCTTGCCCTTTTGCTCTGCTTCAGACACATTTATCTCAGAGTAATGATTAGGTTGTGCTGACATGGGTACACTTGCTTGAGAATGTTGTTGCTGGTGCATGAGCTCTGGGAGACCCTCACATTTAGGCAAGATCGTCTTAAGGTGACTTCCTGGCCACTGCATCTGCACTGCATTAGTTGGCTGAGCGTCCAATGAACTTGTGGGCTTCTGACAGAGTAGCAGCTCTTCTGATGAAGGCGCCATTTGTAGCTGCCATTCTTGCTGCAACGGAACCTGCTGGGAATGATTTCTCGTCTGCAAGTGCTGCGATCTCAGCTGCATGTGTTCACGTCTATTTGCCTCGAAGCTACTGGATTGTTGTGGAACCACATTTGGCAACAGTGTTTCTGGTACGATTCTACCAGGTAGAGGTGCCGTTCTTCCAATGTCTCGATCTAACCTTGGCCTACCTCTCCTGCCGGTACTTACTCTACCTCTTTGAGAATGTATGGACAGTGAATAACCGTGACTTTGACCTTGCCGTTTACGCATATGAATCTTTTGATGCACAAGTAGACTGCTAAGCCAAGGGAATGACTTATGGCACTCTTGGCAGCGGTGGGGTCTCTCCCCTGTATGAGTGTTTAGATGGTCGCGGAGCAAGTAGGCCAAGCAAAGCTCTTGTCACACAAATGACACTTGTAAGGTTTCTCTCCTGTATGGGAAAGCATGTGCCGCTGGAGCTGACTCTCATCACTGTAGCCCTTACGGCACTGCGTGCAGCGAAACGGCTTTTGTTGATGCAGCCGCTGGTGTGTTTTCATGTTATGATGAAATGCAAAATCCTTACCACAGTCTGGGCATTTGTATGGCTTTTTGCCGGTGTGGATAATCGAATGCTGCTGCAAATAGCTACTAAATCTAAAGGACTTTTTACACACTTGACACTGGTAACCCTTGTTGTGTATGCGCATGTGGAGCTCTAACACTGAACGGTAACGAAAGCACTTTCCACAGTCTCGACACCTGAACGGTTTCTTCTCTGTTTGGTTCTCCAAACCCCCTACTCCTGACATACTGTCAATATCTGCCTCATCCATTCCAATATCCTGCTTTTCAAGTACTGCTTTAACCTGATTTGTGATATGTGTTGTGTTGATACCCAAAACGTTGGTCATATGAGTTTGCGAATGGGACTGCAAGAGAGATTCTGTCTGGAATTTGAGAGGACAATACTGGCATGCATAGACCTTATCGAATCTCTTGCCATTACTCATTCTTTCATACTCTGCCTCATGGATTAACATGTGTGCTCTTAAATCAGACGCTTTATAAAATATTTGAGGGCATAGAGGACAGTTGCGCTGCTGCTCAACATTTGCGTTTTCTTTACCTACTTGTCCCACAAAAGATACATCATGGTTTGCAATACGTGCCTCAGACCTTGCCGAGATCTTTTTGTGTTGTCGACAATGTGCTCGCATGTTTTGCGCAAAAGCGAATGTTTTTCCACAGTATGAGCAGTGGTAAGGCTTTTGGCCGGTGTGGAGATACTGGTGTTGTTGCAAAAGGCTGCTGTATTTGAAGTTCTTCCCACAGATTTTGCACAGGTGGGTCCTTTCTTCCACGTGCCTGCGCCGATGGTCCTCCATAACGTAGCGATGCTTAAAGACCATACTACAATCTGGACACTCATACGGCTTCAGTGCAGGGTGGGATCGTTGGTGGATATGCAGAGTCCCCAAACTCTGAAAGCCTTTGTTGCACTCCAGGCATCGATAAGGACTGTCTAATGAGTGACTCTGCATGTGGGCATTGATGGACACCCTATACTGGAACTCTTTGCGGCACAGAGGGCAGCGAAAAGGCTTCTCCACAGTCTGTTCACAAGCATGAATCCTTAATCGCATCATTGTCGAGAAACACATACCACAATGCTCACACACAAATCTCCTCCGTTCCTTGTACATAATCTTAGAGCGTTTTGAATGAGACACACTTGGTTGGCTATTTTCTTTATGAATACTGCGGTGTTTGATGAGGTCACTTCGATGCTGAAAAGTGATGCCGCATTCTTTACAAACGAGGGAAGCCTGCTCATCCTGATGCATGTGGAAGTGTCGATGGAGGTTGTATGTTTCGCGTCGTGTGAACTTTTTACCACATTCATTGCATTCCAGGCGGCTTTTCCTTCGCTTTACAACTATACCGGTCCCGTCACTCTTAGATTCATCTTCCTTCTCTTCTGTGTTGTCCTTATCCATCTCCGTGGTTTTGGAATCTCCTTTGTCCTCCGTCTCTACTTCTGTGCTTTGTGCTTCCATCTCTTCTGTGTTGTCCTTAACCTTCTCCTTGCTTTTGGGATCTTCTTTGTCCTCCATCTCCACTTCTGTGCTTTGTGTTACCTCTCCATGAGACTTTGATTCTTCAATTACATTTGTTGACTCTTCATCTTGTTGTGTTGGGCGTTCCTCCTCTCTAACAAGCTTTAAATCTTTGCTGACATTTTCTATAGTTTTGTCTGCCGTTTCATCTTTGTTGTTTTCTTGCCCTGCGGAGTGACAGGAACGAAAACATTAGAAGTAATTTGCAATGTAAAACCACAACATGTAGCAGTCATTCAGATTTATAATTGCAATAACCTATTTAGATGAATTCAATGTTTTCAAAAGGAGTAGATAATCTAAAAAGCTATTAAATAGCCTACTACCGCAGTGATTTTCCAAGAAAAAAAAAAGTTACATTTAAGTTCACTAAATACAGAGTTTGTGTGGCAACATACTCATTAAACAGTCTATTATAGGCTTTCTTCAGCCATTTCAGCAAGCAATAATTACAAAACATAAAAATGAATTAAACAGCAAAACGGTCAAAGTTAAACCATTGTTTTGACCAACAAATATTGTAATTAACATATTATATAAATGTATACAATTTAAAACACGTGACTTGCCAGACTTGACATTCATGAAAATTACCCTTGTGCTGATAACATGATTCAACCTTTCAGCTAAAATCCACCTTCATTATATAGCTGGCACATGCCTGATTGTACATTAGTGAGGTATTTTATAGAGCAGCTATAGATAAAATAAGATGATTTTTACTAGAATTTTACTTTGATTTTTACAAAATACAAAAACATTTAATAAAATAAAAAGTTTAAAACCTAAATGCTTGAAACCTACAGACTACTAACTGAACATTTGATTCAAGACCCTTTTCTCAGGCTGTGATTATGTATGTCCACAGTTATTAACATTGTAAATAGATGTTTTTCACATTTTTAAATAAATTCTCAACTCAACCATTGGTCCCCTGATAACATTTTTTATTTTCATTTTTTTCTGGTAAAAGAAATACATAAATTAAGAAGAAAGCCAAAATATTACATGTCATGGATGTATATTTATGGGGAATCCACTATTTTGTATTTAACCAATATGGTTAATTTCCATCTCAATGTGACTCCATGAGTAAATTGGTACACATTTTAAGAGGTCAAAAAACAAATGTGGGTCACTTCACATACAGCTGATACTTTTTCTTGTAAAAGAGCAATATCGATAACATTTAAACGTAAAGATTTTTTTCTTTTGCTATTGACGCAAATTGGAATGCAAAATTTATATTTGCTGTAGTTTCCATTCACCACTGTAGACGTTTACCCAACTATGATGACTTCCAATTCTGAGAACCATGGAAATGTCACACAAATGTGAAATTCTATACCCATGAAACAAGCCAACCAGCTACAAGATGAATCACAATATTACAAACTTTGATTTGAAGCAAAAAAGGTATTTCAAAATTAGACATAAATCAGGTACAGGGCTGTGTACTTCATGGCTTTAACGTGATAAAGAACTAAGTTATGAAGCATTGCGATGCGAATGACAAATACAAATGATGGAGATGAATTGATTTAAGGTTGGTTATTATAGCCAACAGATACAATATATTTTGTGTTTATTGCAACGCATAGGCTAATTATATTATGGGTGACAGTGGCAGGTATGTAACAAACGTTTTGGATATGTCTATTCAAAATTTCTACTTACAATACAAATATACTCTTTTTTTTTTATTATGCCAGAAGGCTCTGAACATGGCTTTCAAAAGGACAGTTCAATCATTCTTTTTAATTAAAACTGATACGCGGAAAATGTATTTAAATGACCTTTTGAGGTGTTATATGCAATTCTATCTAATTAAAAGCTCTAAAACGGATATTAATTTACAAGCATGAAAGGGTTAAACAAGCAGTTTTGTTTCTGATTGGGTTAGAACAAGCCAATTACAGAGTAATTAATTGCTGCCACACAAAAAAAAAAAAAAAAAGGAAAAGAAACCGCTCCACGAGTTTCTGCATGATCTTCCCACGGCTGAATATGTGTGTGAAGTCTATGCGCTCTTGAAGAGAGCGCTAGCGTGCCATTTACTGTCTGCCCTTGGTGCAAAGTTGTACTTACCAATGTTTTCATTGTGCAAACGATCCGAGGTCTCCCCGCAGTCCGTTGCGGGCTCAGGTGAAACAAGATCACCGTTATTTTCGACAAGCACATCCGTCTTTTGCTCGTCCACCGTACATTTCCTACTACAGGACATTCCTGATTCATCTTTGTTGCGTGGTGAAAGAGCAGCGCCATGTGGAGATGAATTTTCACTTGCTGGCGAAGACGGAACACCAGGCTCTGCCGTTCCTTTTACGCCGCTGCCTTGTGCACAAACCTCCGCGTCACAATCAGCGACTGTAGCAGATGCAGGTTGTAGTTCAGGTTTATTTTCAGCGAGTGTACCGTTAATGAGTTTATTATCTAATGGTTGTTCGGATTCAGACTGTACAGTAGCCATTTTCACATATTTCTTTCTCTTTTCTCCACCCCTAAAAACATGGAAGCCAGCGATTGATTGGAAGCCTGTGGTTACGTCACATGCGCCCTCTGCGACTACATTTAAAGCGACACCTTTCGATGTAACGTTACATGGGTGCGAATCTGCGACTTACTTGCATCTTAGATCTACATATTTTATTAATTTAGTAGATTTATTGATAACCGTGATCAGCCATGTGTGTACCGAATGTATTCACGTCCTTTTTGTGTAGATCTAGTAATGAATAATGCATTTTTTTAACTCTTCAGTAAACTGGTTGTTATAATTTACAGAAAAAGGCACCTGGGGCAATTTTTTAATCATAAATATAGCAACACATTTTTAAAATATGATTTATTCCTGTGATAACAAAGCTGACTTTTCAGCAGCCATTTTTCCAGACTTCAGTGTCACATGATACATATTTATTACCATCACTGTTTAAACAGTTGTGCTGCTTAATATGTATAATTGACTTCGATAATATAAAAAAGGGGATAAATGTATTGATTGCTTTTATTCAAATTTGTTCATAGGCAGACATTTTTTTTTTCAAATACACATGATTTTTGTTAACATGGTGAAGTTTGCAAAAGGGTATATTTGAGCTTAGCTATCTTGCATTGCATGCAGAGTGACTGGGCAATCTTAAATCTCTATGTTAGTCAGTAATACTGAGAACTGCATTTATTTCCATGGATGGAACTGGATAACCTCTATGCAATACAATATTCTTTAAAACAGCATTTGGATGTATCTTAACCAGTGATAGTAGCAAAAGTAAAACGTCATTTTCCACTGATCTGCGGTGCCTCAATCAAAGAATGAAAATTAATGAATTTTATCATGCCACAGCATGAATACTAGAGAATATTTTTCTAAACTTATATATTATGAACTTGAGCAAGAAAGATCCATAAAATGTCAGTATTTATGATCAGCAACAAGATTTCATAAGTCAATTTTGATTATAGCTTTGAGCTTTTTGGTGTACACAATACATTTTATTATATATCTGCAACAGGCGCATAACATATAATGTAGCTGCAATGACATGGCACAATCTGCAACTAGGTAACCTTATAAAACATTGCTTTAAATAAATACATTTACTGTATCCGAATACAGTTTATTTTTCCACATCTCACGGCAACATCAACGTCTGCGTCTTCGTCTGAGGTCTACTGTTCTGCCACGGCGTGGCCGTTGCAATACTCTATTTATGTCAGTCGGTGGTTCAGTGTGCAGAGTACCATCTAAAATATCTGGAGGTGGCGGTAGAGGTGGAAGAGTTGCTGGGATTTGCTGCTCTAGCTGTGGATGTTCCTGTGGCAATAACAGTTGCTGATAAGGCTGCTGTTGTGGAGGTTCCTGTTGGTGTTGTGCAGGTTGCTGTAACTGTTGTTGCTGTTGTGGAATTTGCTGCTGAGGCGGCTGATGCTGCATCTCAAGTAGACCCAACAGGCGTTGCAAAAGTACATTATTCTGCTGCAAGCTGCTTGTAAGGGCCTCTTGTGAAGTCACAAGTGTCCGCATATCGCTTCTGAAGCCTTCTGCAAACTCGCGCAGGTTCTGCTCCATGCGATCTCCAAGCTGCATGGCTGCTTCTCCCAGTCCACGAAGTTCATCTTCCAGCCAGGAAGTACGTGGCGGAGGGGGCTCCAGTGGGCCCTGGTGGGTCCCTAAGGATGGTTCTGGGCTTGTATGAGGGGTCCCGTTGAGGAAAGGCGCACTGTATAGGGGTGAAGGAGGTAGCCAGCGTTCTGATGTCGGAGGTGGTACTATTCCCAGACCCAGGCCTAAACCCAGTTTATCCTCCATGCTGCTCTCCACACCATCACAATCATCTCCATCATCACAGTCTTGTTCACCAGCTTCTTCCTCCTTTTCGAAACCATCTCTTTCAGAACCATCTCCAACTGCAACTGAAACAGTGAAAAGATATGTAAACATTTACTATTCCCATGCTTGACAAGAATTTATTACAGAATCAAATTTGTGAGGTCACTCAAAACCTGAAGATGTTACCTGGATCAGTGTCTGACAAGCAACTGAAACTGGCTTTTACTCTAGTGCTCTGCTTTTGACGAGACTGCTGGTGCCTGGGACTGACTTGAGTCGGCCTTCCCATAATTGCGGCCCCTCTGCTGGATGGCAGGTAGCAGGTGCGGTGCCTTGCGTCAGCCAGTCTACCACCGTTACGTCTCTTGAGGTCATCCCAGCGTTTCTTCACTTCTCTTAGAGTGCGTGGTACTCTAGACACAGCATTGACACGCTCAAGTATCCCGGCCCAAATCCGCTCTCTTTCTCGGCGCCGGAGCCTCCCTGCTGGACCGAACAGCTCCCCCTCACAGCGGGTCACCTCTGATACCAACACCTCCAGCTCTGCTCCGCTAAAGCGGCTCTTCCTTTTTCCTATGCCTCCTGCGGCTAATGCTGAAGACACCCCCCTGTCTTTAATTCAAAGGCAAGTTTTATTTTAACAAAAAATTAAGCTTCTGCATTTCTATTTAAAGGTGCACTGAGTAAATTTTTTGCTTTTGTTGCGCTGACAGTAATTTTGGACTTTTTGGAATACTGACACATAACAGTATTAATGCAGCATCACGCAAATATTTTTGACAAAAAAAGTAACCAATTTTAATTGAAATTTAAGCCACAGTCTCTATGAATTGCACTGTATTTTGAACGAGTTAATAATAGTTTTTTTTTTTAAATGTCACATCAAGTGTCATGTTTTTTGTGGTCACCAATGATTTATAAGCTCAAATATTTATTGAGTAGAAATTACAATATCAGAATGTTAGTATTTACTATGATAAACTGAGTAATATATATAATATTAATTCATCAGTAAGTAGGATATGTACCAAAAACGTTCAAGCTGGCAATTATTAAACCACAACTTGATCCTGAAGAATTAGTTCATTACAAACCCATCTCGAATCTCCCTTTTTGGTCAAAAATGCTAGAAAAGGCAGTATCCTTATAACTGTTCCTTCTTAGAAAGTCATGGTATCTGCGAAGATTTCCAGTCAGGATTCACACCGTATTATAGTACTGAGACTGCTCTCATTAGAAAAACAAATGATTTGCCCTTAATCATCTAATCATGGTTGTATCTCTCTATTACTGTTACTGGACCTTATTGTTGCATTGATACTATACTATAGTCCATGCTCTCAATTACAAATGCAGAGAAGTTAGTTAATGTGTTCATGACCTCAAGGGTAGATTATTGTAATGGTCTACTGGGTGGTTGCCCTGCACACTTAATAAACAACTCCAGCTGGTCCAAAATGCAGCAGCTAAAGTTCTTACTAGAGCCAGGAAGTATGAGCATAATAGCCAGATTCTGTCAACACTGCATTGGGTCCCAATTGAACATCGCATACATTTTAAAAGTCTTGTTTATTACTTATAAAGCACTGGATGGTACCCAGTACTTGAGCAAGCTCTTAACGCATTATAGTCCTGCACGTCTATTGCGGTCTCAAAATTCTGTCCAGTTGATAATATCAAATATCACCTGTAGGTGGTAGATAATTTTCCTATTTAGTTTTCCTAAAATACACAACACACTATCACATTTCTATAAATTCAAATCTGTTAAAAGATTCTTAGGCTGCATGAAGAAGGTCAACTGGAACTGGAACACTTCCTACAACATCCAATGTTTTTTGTTACATCATAAAAAGAATGGCATCTACGCTAATATTAATCTGTCTGTCTCATCCTTATCCTGAGGTTACCGTAGTCAGCCAGATCATATGGTGCATCTGACGTGACCACAACAGCCCTGAATGACCATAGAAAATCCCCTGTGAAGACCTTGTCAACACTACAGCCATCAACAACGATCCTCAGCAAAGACCACGAGAACCAGACAAGTCCTTTGCACAGACCCTGATGGCCAGCTTCGTCTCCATATTGGCGTGATGAATCCGATCTTCAAGCAGAAGGAACTGCATGAAATATTTTGAATGATTCCAATTCACAATCTGTTTTCTGACTTGTAATGCAGCCTGGAATTAAACCACAGCATGTTTGTTTGTTGGCCAGAGGAGAACTTGCCCCCCGACTGAGCCTGGTTTCTCCCAAGGTTTTTTTCTTAATTTTGTCACCTGATGCAGTTTGGGTTCCTTGCCACTGTCGCCTCTTGCTTGCTTAGTTGGGGACACTTAATATTCAACATTATTATTCATCTGACTAAACTGACACTATCGGAAGAGAACTGAACTGAGCTGGACGATGACATCACTGTTTTCTGCAGAGCTGCTTTATAGCTGTCTAATAATCTTATGTGAGTGTACATAATTTAAATGATTAATTTCTGCACATGTAAAACTTTGATAACGAGGGGGGAAAATTACAGAGTGCACCTTTAAATATTACTGTAATGTTAAAAGTAATATTTCAGGAAAGTGAAATCACATTTTTAAATACTTCCTTCCTATATATAAGACTTACTTTGTTCGATTGGGATGAGTTCATCTGAAGACATTCCAGGTGCGACTATGTTGGGATGCACAACCACAACGTTAAAGGGCAGACTGCTAGGCAACCCACCATTCTGGTGGTCACAACTGGCCTCTGAGTCCTCATCTTCCCTGGGGAAACCATCTTCTGAGACCCCGCCTCCAAAGGGACCCTCTGGAGACTCCACTTTGATGTGCATGGGAGGTGAGTGCTCATACAGCAACCCTCCCTCCTCGTAGTATTCAGTCATGGATATATTGTGGTTTACAGACACACCAATGTGACTGTTGGACAGTGTGCCATTCACAAGGAGGGTAAAAAGCCACCATGCTGTTCCATGGCAAGGCATTCATTGCTTCATTGTAATGTCTAACAAGGACAGCCTTAATAATGGGCTCAGCAATACACAACTACATAAAATAGATAATAGCTACGGAACGGCAATAGGTTAACGTGTCATTTTATATCTGTATATATATATAAAAAAAATGTGTATTTACACTGATTCTGTGCAATTATTGCGATATTTTGTTGTCTGTACCTTGTATCTCTAAAACAAAAACCTGTGGCTTTTGTCTAGATATTCTGTTATGTTAGACATTATGTATTAGTATCATTAATTACATGCAGACATTTTAGAGCTCTCCTAATTAACAATAAATTTGGCAATGACAAGGAGAAGTCCGAGGCTACGAGGAGCGGGCGAGAAATAAAAACAAATAATGCACTGATAATATAGTTGGATTCGCATTTAACTAATTGTTTAATTAAGGGAATATCTTAAAAGCAAAGGCCAAAATTACCTGTGTCGCAGCAATGCGCATATATTCTGCACCACATCCGCAATGGATGCGCATTCCGCATAAATTACGTTAGCCGCCACTAGCTCTTCTCAAGCAAATACTGCTGTTCGTGGAAAAGTCATAGCCTATATGCGACGTGCCAGCATTACGAGACAGATTTAGTTTTTTGAGGGGGAAAATCCGCACTCACACCGTCAGACTGTGATAAATGGCCAGAGAGTTTAAAACATAATGCTAACCCGATTTAAGTGCATAGATGCAATGCTAACGTCTTAGAATCCTAAATGTACACAGACCACAAATTGTCGCAGGAAAATGACATCACACAAAGATATTATGTATAGCTATCTGAAATTCTACATTTAAACGGAGAAAGTATATTTAAACAAACTCAGATCTATAATTATATTTAAGTTATTAGTTTATACGTGCAAGCTAAATTAAAAAATAATAGTGGAAATAAAAGTATCAGTCTTTGTAGTCTAAATGAAAAATGCAGGTACACACTCGATTTGAGTAATATTGAAAAGGAAAAAGTTCTGAATACTGTTCCCATTTCTCATGGTAGACATGGTAGAAGCGTAAACATGCAATGGCTTGGACTAGCCTTGTATTAGCTTATCACTTGCTTCACGGTGTTCTGGTGAACATAGCTTATCTGAGGATCTTTTTGGTTAAAATCAATCTTCACTAGCTGACCTATGCAACTTTGACTCCAAACCTTGAAGTCACTGAGATGGGCTATGTCTCTTGCGACAATGTCCCGATGCGGGACAGCCCACAAAGGGATATTGATGTAATAAGTAAAAAAATAAATTTAATAAATCTAGAATTTTATTTTTACTCACTATGTAGCAGGCAGACAATAAAATAATTAAAAAACAAAGATACATCTAGGCTTTTTTAAATCCTTGCATAGCCTTCATTAGCCATCTGTTTTCTCCCACAAAAGCTAATGATTTATCTGTGATTTATCTGGAATTGGAGTCAAAAATCAGCCCAAGATTCACATTGCATAAACTTTGTGAACTTTTTTTCTGAAGTCTGAGGCTTCTAATGTAATGCAATGGACAGTTTATAAGTAAACACATAGAATAGAAATACAAATAAGACAGTCATATAGAATTATGAAAAAAAGGAGAAAGATCATTTGGATTGTCTGTAACAATGGCCATGATTAAATATGTATTTTAAACATCTGTCCACTGTAGTTGACCACGTATCAAAGGGATAAAAAACCTTAATTTCTCACAGTTTGAGTCTAACCAAGTCTAACCAAGGACACGTGCAACAAAATAGCTATTAGCAAGAAAATAGCATCTGCTGCTCACAAATTTATGCAACAAAACTATTCTATATTGTGCCTGGCAAATGAAAAAAATTAAGTTTAAAATGTCTGATTAAATATTTCAAAATTCTTTGATAGTTGATAAGACTCTCTGGTGACAAACACCTTGAATGGTTTAGCTGCCACATGTTGATTCAGTTGAACTTTCCCATGTCATGTTTATCTAAAGTCACCGGTTTGTAGGTATTTTGTAATATTACAGAAAATAAGGCTACCATCAGCCAAGATTTCACAGCTTATATATATATTTTTTATAATCAATGGGAAATAATATAGTTACATGAGGAAATTAATCAATGCCCACTTTCAATTAAATGTGAATTTAAATAAAAACTTTTTACCTTTCACAATTAACTTTTTACTGCAGTACTCCAGTCTGAAATAAAGTCTGTGTTGTCCAATCAGTCTTCTCTAATGAGGGTTTATAAAATGAGAACACTCATTTTACAAATTTCCTGAATTCGATCACATTTTTAAAAAATACTAAAAGAGCCCTCTGAAGTGAAACACCACAGACTCTAACATGAATCACGGTTTACAGACAATTGCACCACAATGTAATGTATCCTAATTTAGCATATTAAACAAATGTAACATTAAGATATGTTAAATAACATTATATATATAATTATATATTTAATATTATAACACGGCCAATTTTTAAACCCTTGGATTTTGCATGCTAGTTTCCAAAGATAGGTCGTATAATAATGGTAACACTTTACAATAATGTTCATTAGTTAATGTATTAACTAACATGAACTAACAATGAGCAATACATTTGTTACTATATTAGTTAATCTTTGTTAATGTTAGTTAATAAAAATACAGCTGTTCATTGTTTGTTCATGTTGGTTCATAGTACATTAACTATTAATATCCTTTGATTTTAATAATATATTAGTAAATGTTGAAATTAATGTTAACTAAGATTAATAAATGCTGTAGAAGTATTGTTCATTGTTAATTCATGTTAACTAATATAGTTAACTAATGTTACCCAATGAACCTTATTGTAAAGTGTTACCATAATAATTGTGTGCAACATCAGTCAAAATTCAAAACTGTTTTATGAAAAAAAAGAGATGAAATAAAAAAGTGAAACATTATTAACATTATATGTCCTTAGCACCTATAGTCTTGTCAAAACATTTTTCTTAAAGTAGCACATGATGAGCACATACTATTTATAACTCATGACAAATTTGTTAATTTTCTGAACATATTTGTTACAAGTTGTTATTAATATGCAACCAAATTTCCCCTTTATAAATAACCGCTGCAAAGGATTCCCTATTAAAAAATAATCATCATTAAAAACATCAATTAATTGAAATTTGTAAATCTTAAAATGCAAAAAATGATTTGCAATAATATGTTCTAAAGACAATCTGAATTATGTTGAAGCACATGCTGGAGTCACACACTGGTTGCTATTTAAGGCTTACATAATGAACCAAAATGTATGTATGTCCTTGAAAATTATCTCGAGCTGTGGAGTAGACAAAGTATAAAAGGTGGGTCTTAAAAGCATGGGAACACACACTCAGCAGTCTCAACATGAAGGCTTTCATTCTTCTGGCTCTGTTCGCTGTGGCTTGTAAGTAAAAGGGCAGGAAAAATTTAGATTGGAATTAATACAGATCTATTAAGGTTTTTTTTTAAAACAAAAATTCATCATGTAAAATAGAATCAAATTTTAATTTAATTCCGTATGATTACAGCTCTGTTCATTAATTTTGGTAAATGTATGAAACAATGAAATCTTATGTTTTCCCAGATGCCGCTCCTCTGGATGAGGATGACAAGATTGTCGGCGGATTTGAGTGTACTAAGAATGGTGTTCCATACCAGGTTTCCCTGAACAGCGGCTACCACTTTTGCGGTGGCTCTCTGATCAGCAACCTCTGGGTCGTGTCTGCTGCTCACTGCTACAAGTCGTAAGTGAAAGTCCTTTTTTTTTTTTTTTTTGCATGTGCATAAAATATATATTGGGGAGACTGGACTGAAGCTTGTCACATGGGGAAGTTGTTACAATAATTATATCTCAGTAGGTTTGACTCAAAAGTCCAATTGCACAAAAACTTTGTCTTTGGATTAAGAATAATGTTTTTGTTTAAGGATTGCTAGTGTAGGAAATTACTTGTAACATTGTAACTTTGTCATGAATTATTTTGTGCTTCATTTTTCTTTCTTTTTAAATTTAACAGAAAGCTACTAAATAAACAAATGTAATGACATTTCTACTTGCTATGCCATTTAATTTTTTTTAAAAGAAATTAAGTATGCATTAAATTGATTTCTATTTTAAATAAATGCTGTTTAATATAAATTTCTATTCATTAAAGAATCCTGAAAAAAATCCACAAAAAATATAAAGGAGTTTTCAAATTGTTTTCAAATTGATAATAATGAGAAATGTTTATTGAGCTCCAAATCAGCATATTAAATTATTTCTGAAGGATAATGTGACACTGAAGACTGGAGTAATGATGCTGAAATTTCAGCTTTCCATCACAGGAATAAATCACATTTAAAAAGAAAAATATTGAAATAGAAAACTGTTTTAAACTGTAATACAATTTCACAGTAGTACTGTTTTTACTATATTTTGGATCAAATTAATGCGGCCTTAGTGAGCTTATGATACTTCTTTCAAAATACATCTTACCGACCCCAAACTTTTGAATGGTAGTGCTCAATCTGCTCATAGTGTGACAATATGCCCTATGGGGTAGAAATGTCCATCAGCTTACTGTATTCAAGATTATACCATATGTGTCTAAACAGAAATACCTTTCATAAGGGATAAATCATTAGTAGTCACTTAAATTTCAGCCAACAAAGTGCACTTTTTTTAGAAGTATGTTCAAGAGTTTAACATTTATTGCTTTCTGTATAAACCAATAATCACTTACTTATCTGTATTCTCAGGAGTGTCCAGGTGCGCCTGGGCGAGCACAACATTGACACCAATGAGGGCACCGAGCAGTTCATCAACTCCATTAAGGTCATCAGACACCCCAGTTACAACAGCAATACTCTGGACAATGACGTCATGCTGATCAAGCTGAGCAGTGCCGCCTCTCTGAACAGCTACGTTCAGACCGTTGCTCTGCCTTCAAGCTGTGCTTCATCTGGTACCAGCTGCCTGATCTCTGGATGGGGAAACATGAGCGCCAGTGGAAGTGCGTGCCACTAAATTAAAATGGAATGGAACTTCCTGCATAAATCTTTAGGCCATCTTTAAAATAACCCATTAATGCAAATTAACCTAGTGGGGACTTGATGTTTTCTCAGGCAACTACCCCAGCCGTCTGATGTGCCTGTGGGCTCCTATCTTGAGTGACACCACCTGCAAAAATGCCTACCCTGGTCAGATCTCCTCCAACATGTTCTGCGCTGGCTTCATGGAGGGAGGCAAGGACTCCTGCCAGGTAAGATCAATGCTAAACTTTTGATGTCAAGCTAACAGATGTTTAAAAATAATTTTTTGCAGCAATTATTGACTTCTCTGAAACGCTTCTGTATTGCAGGGTGACTCTGGCGGCCCAGTGGTGTGCAACAACCAGCTGCAGGGTATTGTGTCCTGGGGTTACGGCTGTGCCCAGAGGAACAATCCTGGTGTCTATGCCAAAGTCTGCAACTTCACCACCTGGATCAGAAACACCATGAACTCCAACTAAGCTCCCATGGATTTTCGAGGCCATAATCATGGCATGTTGTAATATCATTTGACAAACTAAAATAAACATCTGATAACAAACATTAAATAATTGTCTTTGTATTATTTATATTATAATTTAGCTAGCTAAGATGTCTGTATTTTCACAGTTTGAGTTCCACATTATCATTAATTAAATTGACTATTAATTTAATTTAAATGTAATATAAAATGTATTTAATTAACATTGAACACATTTATTTTGGATCTTATCATTGATCTTTTTTTTTCTCCATTAATTTCTGGTCAGATCTGGTTGTACTTACTATCTGTTAAAACCCCCCTGAATGTTTAGTCCAAACAGCTATACAAGTATAAATAACATGTAAGACTTGAGCAATTTCGGACAAGACATTTAATCTGTTATAAGCAACAGATAAAATTTCAATTACAGCACCAACACACATCTAAATCAAACTATAGGATCTCTAAATAAAACAATACTATCCATTACAGGGTATAACTAGTCCAAATATTTGAAAATTTATTTTTTAAACAAAATTATGTGTCAGTACATCAGTAATGCTGATATCATATGAAAAACATAATATTCATATACAGCCAACATTTTCACTAGTTTCAGAAGTTATGTCATTCCCATACAAAAGTTCCTCGCACACTCATTGAACAAAAGAGAACAACTTTTACAGAATATTCATATTTGTCCTCTGGCATGGTCCAAGTAATGTCCATGCAATTCTAGAAGATTGGAAAAACTAGCGTTACATTCAGTGCAAACTAAGTTACCGGTTGTGTCCTCTGTCTTCAATACAGATGGTGACCGCCTTGAACCATTTAATTCTTCCATTGTTGAAAAACTGTTCTCAGTGTGTTTTTTAACCATTTGCCTCTCATTATTTTGAGAATTAGTTAAGGAATGTGGGTCTGATGACACATAAGCCAATGTCCTGGTGGTGCTCGGGGTCTCCGTGTTGGGTTTTTGCTGCTGCTTTGGTAATGGATGTAAGCTTGAGGGACCTAAGTGTGACAATGAATGAGACATTTCAGCACCATTTGAAGAGGAGATTGAGAGGAGTTTCTTTTGTGTCTGATTATCAGAAAGGCAGTAGTTGTGGCTTTGACGCTGGAGGTGGTGAGATTGATGTTCCCCTGTTATGAGTAGCTGGCCTTTCATTGCTATCGGTTCTTTCTCTACAGGCTTGTGGAGGAGCTGATGATGGAAAAGCAAGTCTAAGGTCTCAAAATTGGCATTGCACGTACCGCACTCGTAGGGATGCACAGCAGACTGCGGATCAACGGTGTAATGTGTCTCCATTAGATCATTTGTGAAGTGAACAACTCCGTGTCGTTTAAGAACGACCGCACTTGGGAAACCTTTTCCGCAAATATCACAAATAAAGGGCATAGTTGAGCGGTGCCACTCTTGCTGATGATTTCTCAACTTTTGTGCATTTGGGAACGTGTGAGGACAGAAGGGACAAACATGAGAGTTAAGCTCTGGATGCTTCTGCAGATGTTTATTGTACAAGCCCACAAATCGAAACCCCTGACCGCACTTGGGACAAAAAAAACCGTCCTCTTTTCTGTCTATGCAGCCGCTGATGAATCCAAAATTTGTTCCAGTTTTTAAACATCCTGTTGCAATCGACACACGTGAAGCCTTGACCCCGTGAATGAGTGAGCATATGGGCTCTCAGCCTTCCTACATGCAGGAATACTCGTCCACACCGTGGGCAGAAGTACTTTCTTGGATCTGCTTTTTGGTGCGTACTGTTCAGTTGAGATACAAAATAGCTGCATTTGATCGGCTGATTCACTGAATAGAGATTATTCTGAGAGTCATAAACAGATGTGGCCATGACCTGAGGAGGGCAAGCAAGCAAAGAAGAGCATCTTTTGAACTTCCTGAGCAAGGAAAAATCTTTTTCAGGAGATTTTACTGGACTTGCACTTCGCATTTTTTGTGCAATTCTTCTTTTCAAGGAGTATTTGGGTTGTAATCTGTGAGGAGAACTGTAACCAGAAGACTTGGTTTTTGTGAGCCGCATGGCAATACAATGCTTGCTGTGCGTATGTAGCTCTGAGAGAAGACTAAACGTCTGCTTGCAGCAGTCACAGCTGTAACGCTGGGTATCCTTGTGTCCTTGCAAATGTAATTCATACTCGTCTCTAGTGCCAAAGCAACTTTTGCAAAGGTGACACCTGAAGCTGATAACACCATCCAATTCCATATCTTTCAATGTGGAATGTGGGTGTCTTTTACCTTCACACGTGTGTATCTTTAATGGCCCGATCTGAGAAAATCCTTTACCACATTTTGAACAGAAGTAAGGCCTGATGGACCAATGCACTCTTTCATGGACACGTGCAGTACAAGCCTGAGTAAAGGATTTGCCGCACACCTTACAAGAGTATGGTTTTTCTCCACTGTGAATACGAAGATGGATTTTGAGGACAGACTTGTAGCAAAAGACTTTGCCACAGATCGGACATGTTTGAGGTTTCCCTTTCCCTCTTCCTCGCCCCCTCCTCTTCTAGGGGTGATTTGATTACCACGACAGTCACTTTCCACTTTGTCGATCACACTCACATGGTTCATGTCTGCATTTTTCTCAGTCGTGGCTCTATTTCGGTCTTGGTATCTGTGCGCACGTTTACGACTTTTGGACTTATGAACTTTGCTGTGAGATCGCAGGTTAGAGAGTTGAGCGAAGGCTTTACCACAATCCTGGCAGGTGAAGGGCTTCTCACCTGTGTGGACACGCAGATGAATGATATATGCAGAGGCATGATTGAACGGGCGCCCGCAATATTCACACTTGATGACCCGTTTCTCTTTGCGTGGCCGTCCGCGAGAAAATGAATGAAATCCACGTTTACTTTCTTTAATCTCCATACTGCTTGCCTCCACACTGGCTTCGGTTGAAGGTGTCGGGCTATTCATCTCTGAATTAGGCTCTTGCGTTTTCTCAGGTGAATGATCTAAACATGCATCATCCAATGTTACATCAGTTTGGTTTAATGTGTCAGAGGGCAGGGCTTCTTGAATTTCAATGTCAGAAATCTTTGCATCTGCAGTGTCCTCATGGATTTGTTTTTCAGAATCTTCTTCGCACTGGCTATCACTTATAATAGGACAGGATGTATCACAGACATCTTTCTCAGATGTTTGGACAGTTGAACAGTGGGCTTCATTCATGTCAGACTCTCTTTCAGACTGACTACTTGAGATTTCATCTGTTTGAACAGATATCTGAGCGTCGATTTGTGGTTTATTTAATTTTGCATTAAGAGGCAGTGATTTTGGTCCATTATCTGTGGTGCTGGTAAGACAATTAGAATTTGACTCTGGCTGATCAAGCTCTACCAAACATTTCTGAGCATCCATTTCACCTTCTTTGACAGGGGTTAAATCAGACTGATATTGCTCTGGAAATGTATTTACATCTGCATTACAAGAGCCTTTTTCATTCTGTTTTTCGTCAACATTAGCAGGCAAGGACTCAGGTAGGGCATTAGTGCCTGCAGGCGATGGTTCCTCCACTCTTCTGTTCTGGGAGCTTAATGCCAGACCTTTTGAAATGAATTCCCCCATACCTGTCTTCACAGATTGTTCCTTGGTTTCATCCTCATCAGTGTTGGTTCCTTGCTTCTTATCCTTTCCTTTAAGCATGATGTTTCCCGTCACTCAAGCTTAAACCAGACAAAGGAAAAGGAATAAAAGATATAGATATTAAAAGATGTATTGCATCTAATGACAAGTTTCATCAGCACATTAGTAGCTGCTTCACATGTTATCCACATAATAGGTGGATATATTAATATTGTTGTAGTACAACATCAATGAAAAAATACATAACATTATATTAAAATAATATTATATACATCATATTTCATCTCCGGAAGTGCCCCATGGCATCAGACTGCAAAACAACACAGCACATTCACTGGACCTGATTGAGAGCTGGACACTGATCACATTCTTACTGCCAACTGCCAAGTTGGAATTGTAATGGTATATGGCCAATTTTAAAAAAGTTTCTACGTCACATACAAGCATTTGTATTGAGTTTAAAGGGATACTCCACTTTTTTTGGAAATAGGCTCATTTTACAACTCCCCCAGAGTTAAACAGTTGAGTTTTACCGTTTTTGAATCCATTCAGCCAATTTTCGGATATTTAGAAGAATATCAGTAACCAGACAGTTTCTGGTCTCATTGACATAGTATATTTTTTTCCTACTATGGAAGTCAATGAGACCAGAAACTGTCTGGTTACTGATATTCTTCTAAATATCAGAAAATCGGCTGAATGGATTCGAAAACGGTAAAACTCAACTGTTTAACTCTGGGGGAGTTGTAAAATGAGCCTATTTCCAAAAAAAGTGGAGTATCCCTTTAAATAGTGTTGCTGTATTATTTTGAAAATATTACATCCTTAAATGCATAATTTCATCAGTAACACCCACGTTTGTTATTTTCATGCATGATACATACTCTCGATATTTGTAACTTCCAAAGAGCTAACTAATATAATAATGTATAAAACATAGGAGATAGCTGAATACCTAATGATTGTTTTTATACGTTACGTTTATTTATTTTTTAAGTTGATCCTTTTATTACTGCCATCAAGTGTTTTTGTTTCACGTTTTTCTATGATTGTCAATAGTGGCTCGTGGTCCGTTCTTTTATCAGAGCGATTCATTCAAAGAACCGGCTCATACGAGTCATTCGTTAGTGAATAGAACTACAACAAAGAAAACAAAACAAATAAGGGTTCTCAACTCATTGTCCCCTTTTTTACTGCTTACCCAGTATTTGTATTTAATAACATTTAATAATGACCGCAAAAGCACAACAACTACGGTAAAATACTTAGTGCCGCAGTAGATAGCGGTTGATGCAGAGTGAAATGACTGCAGGCGTTTGCAAAGGCCATTCCTTCCATAATGTCTCTGTAATGCTTTATGCATGCGCTGTTACAGTCAGCCCTGCATCCCCTAATACTATAGAACCTACCCTTTAAGAACGAGTTTATTTTGAAAAGCGAAATCAGCGTATTTGAACAGGATTAATGTGTCAGTCGATTAATTATACGGCCGACGCAGGACTAAACGAATAATTTAAAACAACACTTAATTTTTTCCAATAATAAAAAAACACCACTTCAATGCAAAATTACCCATCGTTTGATCGACTGCATAAAATGAGCTTCTGCCTTAACTTTGTATAAAGTAGCTACATGCGAACAAGCAACACAAAGAAAGGCAACCAACCTTTCATGCTCTTTCTTTTCAGCAGCACCAATGAACTACGATTCAGGACTCATACCCTAAACAAATGGGGTTTCCTTTTCCGTTTCCGATAAAAGCCTCTTAGACGTCTTTTTCTGGATGTGTGGTTATGTAAAGAAAATCACCCCAATATTTAAACACATGTTAAATAATTCTAGCTTGACTGCATTTACCTCGTACGATGTATACCATCAATTACATATAAAGACATGGGTATGGTACGACTTTTATTCAATTTTAATTGCAGTTAAATAAAACAATATACAGCATTAAAACGTCAGAAAACAAATTGTTCACTGCAAAATGCATGCATCTAATATTCCATTGAAAGTTGCAAACCAAACCATAGAAATGGTTCAAAAGTAAATGTGAAATTCTAAATAAAAAATAAGTAGCCTATATATATATATATATATATATATTATATATATATATAATAAATACTATAAACTCTAAAACCATAAATGAAAAGCAATTTAACATACATCATGACAATGGCAAGTGTAGGGCCAATCTGATGCCACCCTTCCTTTAAACATACCTGTTCTGAATCAACTTTATACTTGGTTCTACTTGGTTCAAAGTTACAAATGTAGCCTACTATTGGTCATTGTTAATTAAGTTAATTCATAATACAGATTATGAACTGATATTAATTTAGTTATTGGTATGTTAAAATGTACTAGTACATATACAATGAATATTATTTTAGACTAATAAATGTAAAAATATTGTTCGCTTTTTTTCCATGTATGCTGTTGAAATAAATTAGCACATATAACCTTAGTGAATTGTTACCAAAATAATGTTTACACAATAACTACAGAACTCCGATAAGCTACTTGATTTTCAGATTTTTTTTGTATGACCACATACAACACTTGAAAAACAATTGAGACATTTTTGTGCCGCTCCTGAAGCTGTTTTTGATGCAAATTTAACATGCTCACTGCCTAAAGCTATTAATGTATTTTAATTTGTTCAGTCCTCTGTCAGTTTTACCATTTAATCAGTTCACCAAATCTTTCAATCTTTATCATTTACAGTAGATGTGTTCAGCAAGTATTGCTATTGCTAGCAACATTTAGCACACTATAACATGTGTGCACGACCACATCTGTTATTACTTTACTGGAGACTTAGAAAGGTGTCACTATAGTGTTTATTGATGCAACGTAGAACATGTTAACACCAGAATGTATTATTTACAGTAGACTAACAATACACAAAGGCTACATTAAAAAAAGGCAGAAAACTGTTTTTTTTTTTTTTTTTTTTTTTTTTTAAGTTTATACAGTGCATTCACCAAAAATCTCTGTATTAAAAAAAAAAACTGTATTCAATAGACGAAGGAAACCAAAAAAATACAGAGGAAGCCAAATATGATATTAACAAGACACAAAATGTTCTACTACTGATCAGATATGAAACATTTTTTAAATGTTTTAAACTATTCAAAATTATTTTTCATTACTTTTTTAAAAATGTATTCAAATTTCTGCTTTATAACATCTTTTTTTTTTACATTACATTTTGATCGCATATGCAACAATGAAAGCAAGCAGTAGATCCAACTTTTATGTATGCAGAAAAGGTATCGGTTTCTGCTCTAAATCATCTTCTGTGTCATTTGTTGTTGTTGAGGTTTCAGGCACTGGCCCTAATATGCGGTGTACCCTTCTTGTGTGATTTTTAAGGGACACTATGTCAGGATAGCTGCGTTGGCAAATCTGACACTTGTACAGATTGTGTAGAGCCATGCCCCTTGACACCTCAAGACCACCCACGATACCATGGACCCTCCTTCTGTGGTTTCGGAGGGACTGTACATCTGGATAGCTGCGTGCACAAATGTGACATTGAAACTGATTGGGAGTGCTGTTTTGCTCAGTTCCCTTCGATGGCTGAAACGCAGCACTAAAAATACGATGCACTCTTCTTCTGTGGTTTTTCAATGATTTTATGTCATGATAAGAGCGGGCGCATATCTGACATTGAAACTGGCCAGAACGGACCACCGGTTCTACGGTACCCAGAGTTGGCTGTTTAGGCCGATGAACTTTCCTTAAGTGATCCTTCAGGGATTGAAGCTTTGGATAACTGCGGAGGCAAATAGGACATTGAAAAGGAGTAGATGAACTGCTTTGTGTGCCTGCTTGGGGCAACCGTTCCGGTGTGTCCTCCGCTGGTCTCATTCTGCTAATGACTCCATGAACATTTCTTTTATGCTCCTCGAGCGCCTGAGGTGTTGGACAATTATGGTCACAAATCTGACATGTCAGCCCAGCTTGCCTGCTGTGCGAGACTAGGTGTCTCTTGAGCCCATCTAGACAACTGAACCAACGCACACACACCGGGCATCGAATCGGTTTAAATGTGGGTTTACAGGTATTGCTTTGAATGTGAACTTTAAGGGTCAATGAGTTGTGGAATGCTGTGCCACAACGAGAGCAAGTGTGTTTCCTCTGACTTGCAACATCACCTTTGCAACGTAACCGTATGTGTCTTAACAAGGAACTGCGGAGACTGAAGTTCTTTTTGCATTTATGGCAAGTCAATGTCTCAGGAAATGACCTATGGTTCACATGTTGAGGTGACAAGAGTGCCGGCGGTTGGGCTTTTATGTTAAGCGGCGAAAAACCTGTAGATTGTAGTGGTCGAGTTGGAGCATGCGATGGTACCGTTTGAGAAAATGAAAGAGGATGTTGCTGGGAACCTCTTTGCTCATTTGCTGGGATTTTAGATTGCTTGTGCAATTGCTGATGTGCTTCAAAGTCCATCCATGACTGCAAGTTCTCACCACAGTGAGGACAAATGTAAGACTCCTGCGCATGCACCTGCAGATGTTCGAAGAGAAGTCGAGGACAAGTGAACGAGGCTCCGCATTCGCACGTCACCCTTCTTGGGAGTACAGATGGAAGTGACATGATCCCCCAGTTTCTGCTACTGCTAGTATTTTGAGTGCTCTCCTGTTGGGGTGCTTGGTTTTCTGTAGATGGAGACAGGACAAATAAGTTTTCCTGAGTTGCAGGTGTTGTTTTAGACTTCACGGTTCTAGAACTGACTACTGAATCCATTTTTGTTGCATGGCAGTTTTTTCTGTGCTTATTTAGATTGTCTTTGCGGCTGAAGAACTTGCCACATTGGGGACACGGAAACCGTTTAATTGGCCCAGGCAAATCAGATGATGTTTTCTCAATCTTTTGCTCTTCCAACTTTCTCGCCTCGCAAATCTTCAAGTGCTCCTTTAGCGTAAATAGGCGAGAGTAGCTTCTCTGGCACCCATTGCAAACATACCGTTTCACGCCTTTATTAGTCACATTCACCTGAAAACCATTACTAGGTATTGGTGAATTAATTTCCTTGTCCTCAGGTAGCTCTACAATGACAACATCTTGATCTTCATCACAATCGTCTTTAGCCACGTCAGTCAAATCATCCTCATCCGAGTCCTTTTGATCTACATCTATTAGTACATCAATTTCAGCATCATCCAATGGCATGGTCCACTCCTTTTCAACCAATTTACCTTTTCCCTCTACTTTCAATTCATTCATTTTGGCTGGTACTCCGACAGAGTTTTCAGTTGATTCAGTTGGTTTGGAGTTAGAAACACTGGCAAAAATGGACTCATGGATTTCTGGGGGATTTAACGAATCCTTCCGCTGCATCTTCAACCCAGTCTGATTTTTCTTGTCAATAGAAAATTCTGTATTCTGTTCCTCCATCTTTATCGGCTCTGTGCCTACACCAATATTTATATGCCGTGATGACATTTGATTTGTTTTTGAGTCTTGCTTCGCTCTACTGCACTCTTCCATATTTTGGAGTTTGACAGGACGTTGGTTGGCAACAGTGGGCGAGGATTTCAGAGAGGATTTATAAGGACATTTATGAATTTTGAGGCGGTGCCTCCGTGTGTAACCACGCTTGCATAAAGAACAGTAGAACATTTTTTCCAGCAGTTGAGCTGTAGGGCTGATAGGCGTCACAGACTTCTTTCCCAAAGATTGACAGTTTCTAGAAAATGCATCAGAGCAGACGTGGTTCTCTGGGACAGAGATTACAGTTATCACAAACTGTTGGCAACAAAGACAAAACTTAACTCTCTCTTTCTTGTGCAAGGCATGATGCATTATCAAGCTGTCTACGGTTTGGAAAACCCGACGGCAGAGCCTGCACTGAAGTTTGCCTTCAACGTTGTCCCGGCCAAAAAGTTTTTGACGAGTCTCAAGAACCACCACAGGGCAAAGAGTTTGTGTCACGGAAATAATCTTCCCTTTCTTTGACAACATCTTTCCAATTTTCACATTGTCTTGTTTCATCTTTGATAGATCCTCCAGAAGCTCTGGCTTTGATATCGTCATGGCAGTTGCAGGTTGCATTGGTGCTCTCGGTGAAACTTTTCTGGGAGGTAAGTTCCTCTGTTTCATTTGGACAGGTTGTTTATGACTCATGTAGGCAGATGCTAGCATCTTCAGGATTGATTTCTTATTAAATGCAGTTGATTCTTCACAAGAATTTGGAGATTTCTCAGTGTTATGCACAGAATGGTTTACCACATTTAAAGTGTCCTTCTCAAGGATCTGCACTTGCTCTTCTCCTATGTTGTTGGATGATTTTAAAGTGTCATTCTCAAGGATGTGCACTTGCTCTTCTCCAACCACGTTGGAGGATTTTAACGTGTCTATATAGAGCATCTGCCCTTGCTCTTCTCCTACCACGTCAAAGGATTTTGAAGTGTCCATTTCAAGGATATGCACTTGCTCTTTTCCTACTACGTCAGAGGATTTTGAAGTGTCCATTTCAAGGATCTCTACTTGCTCTTCTCCTACCACGTCAGAGGATTTTAAAGTGTCCATATCGTGGATCTGCACTTGCTCTTCTCCTACCACGTCAGAGGATTTTGAAGTCTCCATTTCAAGGATCTCTACTTGCTCTTCTCCTATCACGTCAGAGGATTGTGACATGTCCATATTGCGGATCTGCACTTGCTCTTCTTCTACCACGTCAGAGGATTTTAAAGTGTCCATCTCAAGGATCTGCACTTGCTCTTCTTCTACCATGTCAGAAGATTTTAAAGTGTCCATGTCACAGGTCTGCACATCCTCTTCTCTTACCACGTCGGAGGATGTTAAAGTGTCCATCTCAAGGATCTGCTCTTGCTCTTCGGCCACAGAGGGAGATTCAAATGGCTTCAAGATGTTGCTTTCCATGTCTGCAGAGAATTCAGTCTTCTTGATATCAGTATTTGAAGTAGGAGGTGCACTTTCTGCAAGGGATTTTTCATTGGAATGGGATGGTGAGAGACTGTGAAAAACTTGGTTGGAGACAGGACGGCTGGAGTTTATTTTGCTATCTGGCACAATAGGAATCTTACCCAAATCTGATTTGTCCTTATTTACTGGCCCATGTTGCTTTTTGTGGGCCTCAAGAGCTGTAACACCACTAAACTCCTCACCACATTCACATATGCAAGTTTGGGCTGGAGAGACTGGTGAGGCCGACATTATACAGTGGTGTTTTTCAAGGAGATCTTTACTCGCAAATAAGCTTCCGCAGCTGTCACAAGTAGGTAGTGTTGATTCTGTCTGGCAAGAGATTTCGCTTGCATGAGTTGCTTGGTGCACCAGGAGTGATGCCAAATTATGAAATGTAGCGGAGCATGCCACACAGCTGTAAGTTTTAGGACTTCCAGATGACTTTGTTTCTTGAAGTCCAAGCATTTTGCAGGTGCCAGAAGACTCCACTGCCAAATGTTAAATTTCAGAAGTGTTATTAAGGTCTTTGTTATTGTTGAGTACCTCCTAAAAAAGAAAGCAAATAAACAAAATTAGTGGCATAGCATGAGTTTTTAAATGTTTTCAAAACAGGCATATATCATGTAATGTTATAGATCTAGGCGCTGTCATGTTTAGGACCCTATAAGTTTAGTAAAAGACAATTTTGTAATGCAGTTCTAAAAATGGAATTACCCGTGTATTTTTTTATTTTTTTTTAATCAAATAAAAAATATATACCAGCATCAAAAACAAACTCTAATCTGTTCTCAACTAAAATAAAACTTTGGTTTAACTTGACCCATGAATTTGAAATATACTGACTAATAAAACAATATTTGATCAAACAAATTCTCACTGAAAGGTCGTCTATTGTCTAAGTTATACAAGCAGAAAGTGATCAGACTTTTTTTATATTTATTAATTTTTTTGAGCAAAGCCAGACTGTTCTCAAATAGAAAAAGTTGTATTTTTTTGATTGATTAGCAAATATTAATAATTAGGGGTTCACGCACGTAGTGCTGAAACCCTATTATTATTGTTAATTTTCCCATGATGCAGCATTCTCCATCTAAAACTGATCGGGCAGACCGAACCTTAAGTCATAGAGACTTGAAACTTTGAGGGCTGGTAGTACTCACACCGCCTACAATGTCACCAAGGCCTGCCCCGATCGGCCTGACGGGGGGGGCGCTACAGTGGTCAAAAGTATGAAATGGCTCATAACTCCTAAACCGTTAGGCATAGGCTCAAATTTCTTATGTCGTTGGAATTCTTGGCTCAAGGCGGACAAAATGCATGCCTCGGATTTGCTCACCCTTCGGGCGCCATTTTCAAGTAAATTGAGTTTTTTTTTAAAAACCTACTTTTGCGAACTACTCCTAGGTTTTTGGCCTGATCGGAAAAATACTAAAATCAAACAATACTGCTCCTACTAAGTTATTGTCATCAATCTGTGCTCTCTCAATATGCATGCTGAAAATTAGAGAGCAAATTATTGTCCTTGAAGAATAATTGAATTTTCTCACAAACTATAATACTTTGCTAAGAACGGGTAGCAAACTTATTGGCCGACTATTATGACCATTAAAACCCAGTGCTGCATTTTTCTAAAGATGAATAACCTTTGCATCTTTCCAAGCTAAAGGACAAATCCCTTTTTCAATACTGATATTAAAGATGTGGCAAACCAGTTCTCCCAAACAACATTTCTTCTCGTAATTTATCAACTTTATTTATGACAAAATCATTAAAATAATTTCCAATTTCATGGTTTAAAAATAGTTAAAAATGAGTCACCTGCATCAATAAAAGAAGGGATTTGACTATTTCCTATCCATTATTGTGGAGTGTACTCCACGTTTTTTTAAGATCATATTTAGATTCACTAATTTTAATTTTGTCATTTTTAATATTGTTACTTGATTTCTTCATTTGCAATAGACGTCCCAATTCTCCTTGTTCCCAGTTCTGTTTGCTGTACCCTTTGCAACATCCCTCTCAAACAATGTTTTTCAACTCATTAACAAACCATGGTGCCCTAACATTCTTCACTGTACATTTTTTCATAGGTGCATGTTTGTCCACCAAAGGGTAAACTAATTTTGCATTAAATTGCATTATCATGATGAACTTCCTTATAAACATAAATCCTACATACATTATTTACGTCTGTACAAAATTGTTCTTGACTGAATCTCTTATGTGATCTTTTACTACTATTGGTTTCCTAAGTGTTTACATGCTTGCTAAATAAAACATAATATATTCATGTGCTTAAAGACCTTAAACCACGATAAATGCTTTAATATTAAAAAGAAACTGCTAATGTAAAAAAAATCTTGAGTCATTACATTTAAAAAAAGTACTAATGTTTAGAAATATGATTAAATAGTGTCATTTACTTTAGTATTTTTTTTTAATTTTTGTGTAAAACAAACATGCATACAAAGATAACATTTCTAAAAACGTGGCACACTTGTTCAAAACTAAATACGTTTGAAAGATGCAAGTTATATTTATATTGAAAGTTATACCTTTTACAATATCTTACAACCACATGTGTCATTAACCTCAGTGAGTACATGCATATTTAAATGAGAAAAACAAGTTCTGCTCAGAAAACTCAAGCTAGTACAATTAAAACTGCTGTCCTGCTCTCGTTTTGAAGTTAAATGTTAAATTATTCGTTACAAATAGCATACGTTTCAAATGCAGCAACAATAGAGGACAGAGAAAGAGGCGAGGCGGCTTATTGCATGCTTCGATTTTGATAGGCCTGGCCGCTTCCCGTGGCTCTTTACTCAAATATGTTCAATAAACATAATGTCAATATATAAATCAAACGCATCACCATGTTAATATGCATACCACCCGCTGATTTAGCTTTAGTATATTGTTTAAAAGAGAGTAAAAATAACACAAACCATGCCAATAACAAACACTACAACGGATGATGCAGACTTGGCATCAGACTAAACATGTTTAACTATACAACCAACCTCTAGCATCTAAACGCAAACAACAACCCTTTTCCATAACAAACGCGCTTTATATGAACATCTGATTGCTAGATATAGCGCGTGGGGAACGTCATCCGCGTGCTGCACAGGGGAATTGAATGACAAAAACCGCAGCTAACGAATGTATGCACGAATAAAAACGAAGCATAACAAGTACTCCAAACAGTTATTGGCTTGCACTCACCTTATGAAAGTACGATGTGCAAACTAGCATGATTTTCCTCAAAGTAGTTATTTATTTTCAATCCGAAAAACGGTATGTATTTTGCAACGGGTTTCAGTATAGACATGTTATTCCCGCTGTTCACTATAGAGGGCAGTATATATGAGCGCTCACTTCCACTCCCAGTTCCCACATGTACGGATTAAACATACCGCCATCAACTGGTGTGAGGGACCGATGTGTCCTCCCTACAGAAATAGGCCTACACCTTGCTCAGTTGGCTATAGCCTATTACAAGATAAACACCATTGAACAGTATTATTCATAGGCCTAGGTGATATGGAAGGTAGGCCTACAAAAATATAGTTCTAATCTTTATTAAATAAATGTATATCATCATCAAACTTTAGACAGAGAAACATTTCTGATTTAATTTATGCTGCTCAGCGTTATTTATTAAAAACGTTGAAGATATGGAATACTAAAGCTGGCAAAATAATAAATACATTTATGCTAAATAAATACAAATATAAAATTATACCTTTATTCCCTTATAACTTTACTGAAACTATCTGCTATCTTAGGTTGGTTTCAGGCACCCGTGAAGTGACTAACAGGCTGGTCTCGCAATCATATATATATATATATAAATAAATCAACTGTTAGTAGTTGTTATAAAATCCTTTTGATAGTAGAAAATACCTTTATAACAATTGTTTATACTTGAAATAAAATTTACACTAAATCAGAGAATTTTGTTTTTATTACGAGTTAGACTTTCTTAGTGAAGCCTACTGTAAGTAAATAAAAAGCATGGCTCAATGTGTCTAGTTACCTCCAGTCATTCCAAAAGTGAAAGAAATTTCTCAATAACAGCAAAGTAGATGTAAATGTTTACTAGTTGAAAAAATTCTCAACATTGCCATATAATACAAAAGTAAAACTATACATCAGGTTTTATAGCCATATATACGTTAGCACTAATGTAGTTTAAACAGAAAGGGTACAGTATTTTTGTCAAGCCTGAAGTTTTATGTTTTCTATTCTTTTTGTGTTGTTGAGCAAAGCCATTGAAGTTAGACTGTTCTCAAAAAGATAATGCTGGGTTTTAATGAAACATAAAATACATCATTTTAACTTGAGGCATTCACATGATATTTAACGACTATGTGATCAACCCTTAACTTGACCTTAAATGTTTACAAACATGGATAGTAAAAAATAATAATAATAAAAAAAATAACATTACTAAGAAATATTAACAATTAAATCTACTAATTTCCTGTAACTTTCTAAATGATGTTTAAAACACATATGCCTTGTAAATTTAGCAGGGTCAAAAATTACTTCAACAATGAAGGAATGATGCAGGATTTTCAACTATACATCCTTGTGAACTGCACTGTGGAACATTAACATCTCCAACTACCTAATTCATGCATGCATATATACATCATCTAGATTGCATATTAATATACACACATCAGAGTACTCTACAAAGAGAATTTAGTCAGCAGTTCACAGAACTGTAGAACAGAGTAGATTGTATGAACATTAACAGACCGATTCAGAACTATGGTAAAACACCCACGCCATATTTCAAAGTGGATAAAAGCAGTTAGGCTAAGTAAAAAGAACAATGGATTCTATGTACAGTTTATCTTAACAAATAGTTCAGAAAACTGAATGAGTTTGAATAACCTGCATTGCAGGAAAGAGTCATCAGTAATTTGACCTTCATTCATGCATTGGGCTTTGGAAGGGGAAATGGGTTGGTGATTGGGACTGTAGAGATTCTGCAGAAGCAGCAGCATGAGTCAGCTGATGGTCCTCCAAAAGATTTAGAAATGCAAAGGCTTTGTCACATTCTGTGCATTCATAGACCACTTGTCCTACATGGGTTTCCTGGTGCTTTTGCAACTGATCAAACAATGCGAAGGATTTATAGCACATATCACACCGGAACTCGTTGTCCTGACTACTTTGATGTTCCACATGTTTCCGTTTATGTTTTGCCAGATCGTTTGCTGTAAGGTAGGTTCTGCAGCATATTGGGCACTGGTGCTGCCTTTTTGCATCATGTATTCTGCGGTGAGTTATGAGATTTGGTTCAGTTTTAAAGGATTCTGAGCACACATCACACTTGTAAGGCCGTTCATTGTGTATCTGCTGATGCTGTGTAAGGTACCGTTTCTTCTTAAAACCTTTATCACAAACCAAGCACTTGAAAGGACGCGGATCCTCATGATGCTTTTTATGGTGTTCCATTAAACTGCTATTGGAGGAGAACCGTCTTTTACAGATAGGGCAAATTATGAAGTCTTCTCCAACATCAACCTCTTCTTCTTCATCACCTGCTTGAAATTGAGTCCCTGTACTTTGCTTCTTAGAGGAAGAGACCGATGACTCTAAATGGCGCTTGTCTAAAAACGTCAAATTTCGATTACTACAGTGGTGTTTGCGGAAAGCATCACTTCCAAGAAAGTTGTCTCCACATTCAGTGCATTCATACTGTGTAGCAGCAGTCAAATGGCATTGTTCATGTTCATCAAGGTCTTTCTTAGAGGGAAAAGTCATATTACAAACGCTGCACATATGAGAATGAACAGAAAGGTGATTTGCAAGGTCCAATGCTTGGTAAAAACTCTCAGGACATATGGGGCACTGGTAAATTTTGTCACGTTTCACAGTTTCTACTCGTATAGTCTTTTCACTAGTAGGAAAGTTACTGTCCTTAGAAGCCTTTTCATTCCCGTGGCTTCGTAAATGGGTGAGAAAAAGGTGGTGGTGGGTGAAGCTCATGCTGCAATGATTGCACTGATAAGAACATGGTCCTGACAACTGATGGCTGAGCTGATGCTTTTTTAAGTGGGATCCATGTAAGAAATACTTGTTACATTCTGGACATGAGTATGGCCTCTCTTTTGCTGGATTGCAGCCATGTTCTGAGAGCTGTTCTGGATCTGGAAATCTTACTTGACAAATTCCACAGCGATACTTGTACTGCTCAATGTTACTTGATGAAAGGCTTTTACTGGAGATGGCTGAAGTCCCTTGCTTTGTTTGAGGCTGTTGGGGTGGAATCAATGGTGGAAGTTCTTCTTCTTGCTCTGTGTGCATCTTACGATGCTCTGCCCGACTTGTTTTACAGGAAAAGGTTTCATCACAAAGGTCACAGGGAAAGTTTTCATCGCGGTGGGTAACCATGTGCTCAGCTAGTTCCGTTGGGCGAGTGAAGCTCAGGTTACATTTGGTACAGCGGTGAGCGCTCTTTCTGATATGCGTTTGCTTGTGTTTGCGCAGGGTGAAGAGTGAGACAAAACCTTTACCACACATTTGACACTGAAACTCAGACTTGTGGCATCGCTGATGTTGTTGCAAGTTCGCTAGCTGAAAAAAGCACTTCCCACATTCCTCACACTCAAAGGGCTTTTCGCCAAGATGACATCTTTGATGATCCTCGAGATTTTCTGATGTTAAGAATGTTTTACCACAAACATGGCAAGGAAAGTATGGTGCTGAATCAGAGTCATTGTCACTGTCATCGTCATCTTCAAAATTTCTGTCGGACTCTTCCTTATCTGACTCCTGATTTACACTGGCAGAGGATTTTTTCAATCCATCAGTGAGGGTTTTTACTGAATCCGGTCCATGTTTTACTTTGCAGTGCTTCGTGTATGACTTTTTTACCGTGTAGGTTTTGTCACATGGTTCACACCTATATACTTCAGGGTGCTCTGTTCTTGCTCTCACACTAGGCGCTTTTGAGCTGGGCCTGTGTGCATGCAGATGAGCCATCCTTTGGTGAATGGTCAGGGATTTAGCAGTCCAAAACCGCATCTCACAACGGTTACAGACAAATGGACGACTGGGGTCATGACAAGATCTATGGATGTCCAGATCAGAAGGAAAACGAAACCTCTTGAAGCAAATTTCACAAGTATTATCCATTTTTGCCTGATGTTGGATTTTCATATGCCTTTGCAATATACCAGCTTGAGCAAAGACTTTACTGCACACATTACATCTGTGGATATCTGATTTGCGCTCTTGATCTTCACGGCCATGCTCCTCTAAATGACTTATGAGTCTCAGCCCATCTGTAAAACTCTGATCACACTCAGAACACTGATACTTGTGAACAGCATCTCCTTTTTCTGCATCATTTTCCTGGTCTTGATCCTTACATGAGAACTTAGTCTGCAGTACTCCGGTTCCTGTTGTATTTGAGCCCTTGTTAAATATCAACACAGTGTCATTTAGAGCAGAATCTAATTCACCTGCACTTTCCAGGACAGATTCATTATTTGAAACAATTGTGTGACCCTTACATTTTCTTCTGTGTTTCTCCATTGTCTTTTTGGTCCAAAAACCAATATGGCATTTTGCGCAAGAAAGGGGGTATACGCCATTATGTATGCGCATATGCATACCTAGTCCAGTGCTCCTGGAAAACCGCATGTTGCACTGAGGGCATTTAAGAGGCTTGCTAAGGTCTCGGTTTGAACATGCACGTCGCTCCCTTATCTGACTGCTGCTTTCTTGGTTCTGCCCATACCCCTCATCAACCGGCTCTTGTTTTATGATTGGTAGTTGATTTGATATCAATTGCTGTTGATCATTAACTGACTCTTGTGGCTGATCAGATCTATGCTTTGCTAAGAAATGCTGCTGGAGCTGTGAGAACAATAAAAAACGGTCACTACAGTTAGCACAGGAAAAACCCTTTATCTTAGTGGGGCTCTTGTTTAACTCTTGAGAAGATCCAGATGATTTTGAGCTGACAACACAGGTCTTCTGGTGTACAGACAGTGCATCCAGGGTAAACAGGTCACCACACTTGTCACAAAGGACTTTTTCTTGGTTTTCCCCCTTTCCGTTGCATTTAACCAAGTGCCGTTTCAAATAGTCTGTTCTGATGAAATGCTCTCCACAGTTAGCACAGCCATATGGTTTTTCTCCTGTATGAAGACGTAAATGAACCTTCAGTTGTCCTGATAATTTAAAGCGTCGAGGGCAATACTCGCATTGGTATTTAAATTTATTCATGTAATGCACTTGTATACGTTGCAGAAGTTTGGAAGTTTCCCTGCATGGCTGCTTTAGAACATTGTTTGTGGCAGATGGCACACTTTCCTTTGAAATCTTTTTGCATCTGATGGTGAGGTTGTGCTTGGTCAAAGTCTTTTTAGAGCTGTATGTTTTGCCACATCTTTTGCAAGGAAAAGGTTTATCGGTAATGTGGAGCATGGCCATATGGCGCTTCAGATCACTCTGGGTGGACAACTGCTTAAAGCAAACTGTGCATTGCAATGGGTCACCTTCCTGTGTTTTGCTTTGGGAACTTGTGTTCAAGCTGTCGAGACTCATCTTTACAACTCGCACCTCAAGTCGTCGTTTTCCTCTGCAGCGGGCTTGGTGCAGTTTTAAATGATCATAGCGTGAGAAACAACTTTCACAAGTCTTGCACCGATAAGGCTTGACCTCTGTATGAGTGAGGATGTGATGTCTTAGATTTCTGGCTCTCAAAAATGATTTAGTGCAAAATTTGCACTTCAATACCTCACCATTTTCCCCAGGAACCACTGTGACCTCTTTCTGATTTTTTACTTCAGCAAACATCGATTTAATTTTCTCAGATCCTTTTAAACTTTCCAATCTAGGTTCCTTAGAAAAACCATCACAAAAAGCCTCGTGTTGAAAGTATCGATCCTGATTGTCAAAATTCTGTCCACAATGTATGCATGCATATGGGGTTTCCTTTGAATGAAGAGAGAGATGTTTCTGGAGAAAACTTCTTGTTCTAAAACATTTAAAGCATTGTGGACATTGCTGCTCAAATCTGCCCTTCACCTTTGTACTAGTTTTGTTTTCAGTTGATAGCTTGCCCTTGCACTGCTTTTCGTGACCATTTCTGTAGTTTTGTCTTGTAAAAATTCTCCCACATTTTCTGCAAGCAGGTTTTAACTCATCTCCATTGCAGATCGCGTCGTGATCCTTAAATTTTCTTTTCCTGTAAAACTTCCCACACTTTGAACAAGGGAAAACAGTCTTTGCCAAGTGGGCTCTTTCATGGAGTTTCAAATTGTTGGGAAAACGAAACGAATGTGGGCAGTATGAGCAATTATAGAGTTGGTTGGTCTTGCTTAGTGCAGTGTCTACACTATTTTCTACCTTTATTTCTTCAGCATTTGACTTCTGTACTGACTGCTCCACTGTACATTTTTCCTGATGTATTTTTAGATAT